>LQNS02000141.1:20050625-20067797 GCA_001587735.2 Parhyale hawaiensis | reverse complement strand
TTCCGATACTTGGAAGGTCGTAGAGTGGCAACCTGAGATTTATTTTTATAACTTCTTCGTGGTCGATGGCGGCAATGTCTAACTGAATTGCAGGTGGCGTTCTGTTGCCGATATTGTCGAGCGGCCCTGGAACTCCCCAGGCTTGTTGTGTTCCGACCACTTGAAGCTGGAATGGTGCTATTCCGACCTGATCTATTTCTATAGAAATGCACACTCACGTCAGGCGGTGTTGTTGGGCTAATGTTGACAGCAATTTTCGCAATGTCGGGTTTTGCAGAATCAACAGTTACTTAGGCACGTGTTCGCAGATATTGTTGACGCCAAAATTTGTTCTGTTTGAAAGCCGTTTTACGGGTTAGCCGTTCGTTATCAGTTCATATTTCCCTGCGCTTAATTGTGTAGTAAAACGGGCTCAATCCAACATACTTGCGTCTGAAAGGCTGACACTCTTCTATCATGCCACTTCAGGTGGTGTATTTCAGATAATGACGTAAGATGTTGCTCCGTCACTTTGAACAACATCAATAATTAAGGACAGTATCTTTTATTTGATACTAACGTCAGAGCTTACCCGGTCACATTAAATGAAATTGAATCATTACGCTAAGGGTTTTTTTTTCATATAAAGCTAATGTCAGGTTTGTCAGTACCAACAAAATTGCAACGTCAGACTAAATTTTTGTTGACGCTTCAGTCGTCAATAATTCTAACTTGATTTACGTACACAAAATTGCACCAAGGTCCTCGCAGAGACCCAGCTACCGCAATCATACGCGACAAGAGTCTGACAGCCTCTGAGCCCCTAATAGACACTGCGGAAATACTGTACTGTTGCCTAAACATTCTTCATTTAGCTTCGCTGCAGCGAACAGGGAATATGATATCACTGTTTTCATTACCGCCGTTTATTTTTTCATTAGGTATTTCTTTCATTTTTTAACGAGTTTGCAGCCCCATTCAAAAGAAATTTAATTCCAACTTGGTCTGGGATAACGAAACATGCATGCTGCTGTCATGCTTTCTAGTGTCGCCGTTTGGACAACATTGTTGTTCATACATTTTTAATGATAACGGGACCAGAGTTTTTCATAAGAGACATTTCACGCAATAACGGTCACTAAAGAATGGAAGCTCTATTCGGCCGTTGAACCAATTGCCACTCTTTGTGGTAGTCTCGCATATAGCTTACTGTACTATGATCATAGAACTGCAGCCTCAGGTTATAGTATATAGACATATAAATATTTCACATATAGCCAAAACAAAGGTCAATGAGTGACCAATATAATTATACATAATTGTGTGCATATTTATATTTAGTGTTACCAGTAAGGTTACAGTCATGTTCTACGCAGGATCTATAATCAAAACGTTAAATGAGTGCATGACTAGATTAAATAACTGGCGGTAGACGGACCAACAGGCCCATCCCAGAGAGCAGCCGAGACTTACAGTCCAGCCCTTTATTAGGTATTTTCATCAATAAATTAAAAAGAAAATAGCTGTGACGAATGAATTTATAATGGAAGCGGTTGCCAACGACCAACATTCCCTCTGCATATTACTTGTGTCCCGTGGACCTCCAGAGGCGCTTAACCTACTGACGCGAGGCGTCTCTTGGTCGAAGGATTTCCCCTATATTTCCATTTACCAGCTTATCTCATGCTGGCGCACTTCTGGTTGTGGAAGTTGCTACCGGTTTTAGCTTGAGGTGTATACATTAACAAAATATTTTAAATTTCCAGTGAGTCAATTTCAATATGTACGCCATATTCCATGCGCAGGCTTGAAAATAATGTAGTGAATAAGATGAAAGTAAGAATTTTCAAAAATACTATATTAAGCATTGTCTACTCGATCACTGTTAATATACAGTTATGAGCATATGTATTGGCACGGTGCAATATAACACACATATTGTTCGTAAAATCATGTGCAGGACGTTAGAATAAAAGTCAATTACGTACAATCATATGTATTTTCACGTGTTCTTTCCGTTGTATCAATTCGATTCCCAAAAATATAAGTAATAAAGAAATTTTCACTTAAATTTCAAAATTGATAAGTTTAAAATTATTGGCACCCTATTCTAATGTGTGACCTTTAGCCTCAAGTACTTGTTGCAGTCTTTTCTAAAATTTTCCACCAACTTAAAACACTCTCCAGTAGAAATGTTACTCCGCTTTTCCATACTCATTTCCTCTTCTAATTGAGTAAGGTTCTTTGGTTTTTTTCCTCCATTACTGTTCTGCAATATTCTCCACAGATTCTTTATTGGATTTAGGTCTGATCTCTGAGAAGGCTACTGTAAAATATTAATATCATTGTTCTCCAGCCATTCCCTAGTCAAACTAGCTAGCTGCATGCTTCGGGTCGTTGTCCTACATAAAGCACCAACGTCAACCACGTAACAGTTCCTTTGCTGATTCTTTCAAGTTATTATTCAAATTTCCGCATAATCGTCTTTTTTCATATCACCGTTGACCTTTACAGGGCGTCCTGGTCCAGTAGCATCAAAACATCTCAAACATCAAACCTCCGCACCGTGCTTGACTATTAGTAAGGTGTTCTTGGGCAAAAAAAATCTTCGCCATGCAGGTGTCCTGTATACATGCGAAACTTGCACATAGAGCTTCATTTTTGTTTCGTCTGACCATAAAACCTGCTTCCAGAGGGCAATACTTTTGTCAGTGTGACGTTTAGAAAACTCCATCCTTGCTTCAAGGTGTACAGGCTTGAGTAATTGGGGTCTTTTTCGGACGACAAGCTTTCAATCCAGCTCTTTTCAAAACTCTTCCAACTGTGTGCCGAGATGCATTACCTCCAGCGTCACACTGAGCATCTACAATGTCCTTTGCAGTGACCAAGGGGTTTTGGTTGGAATATCTAACAATCTTTCGCTCTGTTCTCCTGGACAAAACCCTTTTTCTTCCACGTCCTAGCTTGTTCTTGACATACTATTGTTTTGCATGATTCTTTATAATAGCTCGAACAGTTGATATTGGGAATGTTGAACCTTTTGGAAATCTTATTATAGCCTTCTCCCTTAACATGACATATTACAAAACGTTTCCTGAGGTCTTCACTGTGTTCAACCTTCGCCATCACACTAATTTCTTATTTCTATGGAAATATACTGCAATAATCATCAGGAATGGAATAATACCAAAATTAGCATGAAAACATCGTTAAAATACAAAGGTCTAACAATAAATACATGTAGGAATATTTCGCAGCAAAATTAAACAGTATCCACACCATGGACAGACAAAAAATAAACAGTGTTATTGAATTTGAACCTGCAATATTCACACTTTTACTCACTACTATCTTACCCAGCGATTTTAAAAATTCTGATTAATCCATTGTAAAGAATAGGTGGAAATGTGTATGATTATATGTAACTGACTTTCATTCTAACCTCCTCCACATGATTTAAGAACAATATTTGTGTTTTATCGCACAGTGTCAATATACATGCTAATGACTGTATCGCTATATTTTCTTCACAATATGCCTCTTCCTAGCAGTAAATTTTATTAGGAGAAGCAAAGAAGAAAAACGAAGGTATATTGAAAAATACAAGGTTTACACACCTTAAACAATGAATTTCAAAACAATTTCACTTCTCAATATTTACGATAGGTGCTTATACAACAACAGGAGGCTGGTAGGGTGTTTACACGCGGTTACTGTCAATAACATTTTGGGATCCGTGACCATCGATCGGATTTTACTAATCTATCGTATGACTCCAGCATGAATTTACTAGAAGCTTTGCAATGTTCCTGGGCAAATGTGTCTCGCTGTGGTTCGTTGTTTCACACCGACAACATTAATAAGAATATTCTACGTCTTCTCAGTAAGGTTACGATCTGGACTTTGAGCTGGCTACGGCATGAGCTGGCTACTTGCTCAGAGAAGTAAACTAGCTCGGCCGTCTCAACAGTTTAGTAGCGGGCATTGCTTTGATGTGAACAGAGGCCACATCCTGCTGAACAAAGCTTATATGTACTGTAGAATTCATTGGGCACTGTAATCTGATCAAAGACCCTACACCAGCAGTAGCATTCCCCATACCATCACGCTCCCGTTACCAAATTTAAGTTTTTTCAAGCCCTTGGGCAGCAGTTTTCTGCCTTGACGTCAACCCTTACACTGCCTGTCATCGCGACCCGATGGAATTAAATTTACTCTAGTCACTAAAATAAACACCATGTATCATCAGTCCATGTGCCGCACCCATGGCAGAAGATCTCGCTCTAAGCCCCACACCACGTAAATAAAAACAATGCGAGACACGGTCACCAGGGAGACATTCATGTAAAGTTAATGGTTTGCTTGACGCGTAGAGCCACCTGCAGTTTGGAAAAGGTCACAAATGTTACTGAAAGAGAACCTATGCATCATCTAGTGTTGATGAGCAGTAGGACGTTCTAGTTTTTTGCAGACACACTTGACCGGTTTCATCATAAAGTTTCAATAATTTAGATGGAACACGTATGAGTTTGTTTATTTATCTAGCAATGGCAGCAATGGTCAGTCCTTGCGTCATTAGCAAAACAGTCTGCTACCTGAGGACTTCATCAACTTTAGAGTCGCTTGCCATGATCGTAAATAGAATCTTTTGAAGCAGACGTCCTCTAATGCAACGTGGCCAGCATCTTTCCTTATTTTTTATATGTTGCTCACGAAGTCTGAACGGTTGTTGAAAACTGAATTGATTAGTTCTTAAATATTGTGCGCCTTAAATTTTTCACTCAGACATTATTTAAAACTAGTGGACCCGTGCGTGAAAAAATTCACGCAATAATCGATATGTTTGTCTAATACCTATAGGCCGGTGCTGAATCTTCTCTTCTCTGACTTGCTTCTTCATTATCTTCAATGATCCTTTGTCGTGCTCTCATCTTTAGGTCTTCTATGTTGACAGGCAGAAGTGACATCTTGAGTAAATTACTCCAATAAATTTGAATGCAACTCCAGTCCAACTAATCAGCTTATATACAATGTGAGTGCTACGTAGCAATGATACCGTTGATACCGTCTTTCCAACTCAAATATCTGCTTCATTTGAAGTGCTGAAGTGCCGATGAAGAGAATGCTTCTCCGTCAGATAAGAAAGACACTAAGCTAGAAGAAAAAATCATTACCTCCAGAGTTCTTCTTTCACAATTTGCCGAATTTATACTTCGTAACCGGAACGAAAAAAGTTGTAAAATCGGACTCCAGAAGCTACATTTATAAATAAATAAATATATATATATATTGCTTCGATTTCAAGAAGTGTTTCAAGCAAGAAGTGCATTCAGTTAAGAGAATAAGGATCTCACTTTCACCCTCTTCTGCAACCTGGTCAACGATCTCCATAAAGCCGAACTTAATTATTAAATCTGCTACCTGGCCTGTTTTGGATCGTTTTATTATACTAGTTGACCCGTGCGTGAAAAAATTCACGTAATAATCAATATGTTTGCTTAATAAAGGCCAGTACGGCATCTTCGCTTCTCTGAATTGCTTCTCCATTTCCTTCATTGATAATTTGACTTACTCTTATCTTTAGGTTCTTTCTTCCCTATTCCCCTTCTTTCACATGATTCTTCCATATGGACAGGGGGAAATAGTTTAAAATCTTGAGTAAAGCACTGCAGTTTATATGCAATGTGAGCTCACCGTAGCCATGATACCGCCAAACTCAAATATTTGCTTCATTGAAATTCTGAAATTTTGGCCGATGAAGAGATAACTGTTCCGGTAAAGATAAACAGCAAACAAAAAACAATAATCGTCTACTGTCCGTGAAAAATCATCCCTTCTTGAGTGCTCCGTTGATGATCTACTGAATTTATACGATGAGACTTCAGAGAAAAAAGTTATAAAATCAGACTCTACAAGATGCAAACATCTTTGCTTCGATTTCAAGAAGTGTTTCAAGCAAGAAGTGCATTTATGTAAAGGGATAAGGATCCCACTTTCACCATCTTCTGCAGCCTAGTCATTGATCTTCATGAAAACGCGACTTAATTACAAAATATGCAACCTGCCCTATTTTCCGCCTATCAGTTTCCTTAAAAAGCGGAGGCGAAATAAATAAATACACCAAGTGTTTTATGATATTAGGATTGATCTTTGTTTTTTCCTTTGCAGTTTCAAGCGAATCATTCAACATTGTAAAATTATTTATTAGACGAACATACGAGGAAAACTGTTTATTTACGGAGAAACTATTGATTTGTCAAAAAAAAGCTTTCATTCTCTAGTTTTGGTCACTACTGTAGTGTTTTAAACGTTCAAATGCGTCTTACGACCAATAAATATAGTTCATAACCGTAAAAATATGTGTACTTTAAACCAAAGTTGGAATTGATGGCATTGGGAGCAGCACAAAACTTTTTTATCGTCAACTGCCAAAGTCGTTAACTTTCACTTTTTTTATTAAGTTTGGAATGAAAATGAGTCACATTACATTCTTAGTCGGTACTTTTTCATCGACGACACGTAAAATACATCAAAACAAAATAAGTAAAATCATATACGTTTTCAACTATGAGAATCTTAGAAATCTTAGGGACGATACATACTCAAAATTATAGAATCATTACCAGTAAAATGACATAATTCTTTAGCCATGATAGTTTTTTACAGTAACTCGACTGAAGAAATATAAGATATGGAGAGATAACTAGACATATTTCATACTGCTACAGCGACGATATTCGCAGCAGCTCCATCTATTATAATTTTTGAAATGTAAAAACATAAATAGTAAAATCATATTGAGGAAACATTATGTTCTGATTCGTTAATGGCGGAGCGGTGAATGATGAAGATGTGACACCAAAGAGAATAAATCAACTACCTACTGGCTCAATAATCGATTGGTACCACGGCATGACTACGTAGAGCTGCTTCGGGCGCCTGCTGACACGCCTTTGCATGTTACACTACTCGTCTTATTAACTCCGTTGCCAGTTTCATATAACATTGCGTACAAATCGATTACTGGGATCCAGACAAGACGATTTTAATTTAAATTCCTGGGAAAATTATCCGTTTCAGGAAATCATGCTAGCTTATAACAACTTAAGTGCGTATTAATGAATTATGTTTCATTACGGAGAGTCAGACTAATGTGTTAGGTGAGAGAACGGGGCAAAGTATCTGCTTTGGCCTTTCAGAACTTTTGACTTTAGCACATCTAGCTTTAATATGACCAGCTAAGGGTAATGAAATCAACTGTACCTTTCGCTTCGCTAGAGCTGACTATGAGTATAGTTTCTGATGGCAAAACCGTGTAGTGTTTTCAATCCACTCGGCCCAACTTTTGCGATGTCTTACTTTGTTATCATGAACAAAATTGGCTCGATCACTGTCCGCCAGTATTCAAGCCAAAATAATATCGTAGATATATTGATGATACTTTCATGGTATTTGACCATCCAACTCATAATGAAAAATTTTTTCAATACTTAAATAATCGATATTATACACTGCTGCTATGAACACGCTCTACCCGTGGTAACGATATATAAAGATGGTCTCCGGCTGCAACTGTACCTTTACCTGATGCATAGTTAAATCTCATGCCAAATCACCGTAGACTTCGAGATTTTTGGTGTTGGAAATTAAATTTAATAATATTTGATGAGTACAGACGACTAGGCACAAAGTTCAACAGCAATTTGCATGTTTTATGCAGTTCTGAATTTGACGCTGGTAAGGCAGGCCAAGACGTTGGTAAATTGGTTATTACCCATATATATTTTACGAAATGGCCAGGTATGTTTGCGATGTATGTATGGCTTAAAAATATGCTAATGTGTATGTTTTTCAATATTTGCACAAAAATTTGATAAATTTTTGAGTGAATACAACTAAAAATGTTTTCCTTTTTTTGCTGCACTATGCCAAATTTGTTCTAGTGGTTTCCATTTGATGATTTTGTTGCATATTAAATTTCCAGTCTTTCTTTCCTCCAATATTAGTGAATGAAATTGAAACTGGTGCATTGAAGAAAGACAAAATGCTAAGATCTTACTTTATTTTCATTTTTGTCTTTCTTTGCATGAGCAGCACAGTGCAAAGTTCTTCAAGTGATTTAAAATATATCCATTTAGTGAGACTTTACGTGGATATTGTCTGTTTCCTGTCCGTGTACCGCAGTGCACCAAATTTCGCTAGCAGTCGAACAAAACTTCTTTGTCGGGATTTTAGTTTCGCTGTTTCCTTCCATGAAGCGGAATGTACTAAATGTCTCCTAGTTTTTTCCACAGTATTTCTTTGTTGGGATTTTATCTTCTTTGCCTCCTTCCATGAAGCGGAATACACTAAATGTATCTTGGTATTCTGAACACATTCTTTGCTGGGATTTCATCTTCTTGGCTCCACCAATAAATCACAATGTTCCCAGTTTACCCTAGAATTTTCTACAGTGTCTGTTTGGTGGGATTTTATCTTCTCCGTCTATTACCCGCAGTGCGGCACGCCAGCCAACGGTCCATTCCCACGTTTCCCAGCCAGAAAGCAAGCCGCCCTGACCACACAAGTGTGGCACGAAGTTCTTTCAACATTAACGATCTACCTGAGCCAGCGGTCCGTTTTCGAAAGGGAATTTGTGTCCGAAAGACCGGTTGTCGGGAAGAAGGGAGCAGTAATCGAAAGACACTCTACGGGCCTAGCTACTGACGACGATGCAGCTCAAAACCTCCGCACGAAAGCCTTTGACTCGACCGCTTCAATGGAGTCCGAATGGGCTTATTATAACTAAATAGCTGAATTCTGCTGAAGTGGTGCCTGTGGAGCTCTTTAATGTAAAAAAATTTGGATTTAGCTACTGGAATTTTTGCTTAAAACCATGAATTTTTGTCTGGCAAGGTTTATTCCTTATACTGCCCTTAAGTCATTAGTCAGCACTGGTCTATTTTGATCTAAGAAACATAAAGCTCTGGGTTTGCGTACATCCTCTCAAAAGTAGAGCTTCAGCATTTTAATGTTTTTGGGCTACTAGACAAATAGAGAATAAACTATGAGATTGTCATATTCTATGGAATGCTTAAAAAAATCAATTGGAATATGACACCTCGAGAAAAATGTTTCATCCCAATCACCATACTCGCTTAACAGGAACGTGTTTCGATAAATTTCTCAAACATTATTAACTGAATTTGTAAAACAAACATGAATTTTGCTTAGGTAGTATTAGTGTTTGGTTATTAACGGTACTTTGAGTTTGATGATAACAGCACTTTAATGAAATTTTGGAAGAAAATTAGCTGACGTAAACGAAATGTTTATGTTGGAAGAAATCCAGCTATTCAGTTACCTTCTGTACATTTCTTGGCTACAAAAGGAACATGATGCTTTACACTTCTTAGTCAATAACTTCGCCAAATTGGGTAGTTAAATATACTCGAGATAAATGAGCGAAACCGTTAGTTAGAACTTATCAAAGCAAACAAAATTATATATATGCCTGTAAAACATAAAGTAGTGTCTTTTCAGTAAATTATTCAAACTAATTAAGGGGGTAGCGCTCTTCGGGGCCGTAGCAATCGGCTCTAAGCTCTATACACACAGAGACAAGTTCGGTAGCATTAAACAGAATTTAGTGTGTTAACTAACTTATTGGTTTGGCTGTGGGATAATTAAATTTTTAGTAAGTATTACCAATTGATATATTACCAAATTTTATGGCAAAATTTGCTAAAAAAATTTTTTACTGAGCTGAATTTGGTCATTTTTACTCATTGCAGAAGAGCATTAAGTAACTAATACTAGTATAAGGTTATTATCGCCAAAACATGGAAGTAATAGTAAAAAAATAAAATTATTCCGTTAACTAAACTATTTCTGCGATTTTGCAATTATAGCTTAAGTATTTGGCTATTCTAAAAAACACACAAACTAAAAATTTAGTTATTATTACCTCACCGGCCGGTCTCTGTGTGTGTGTGCTGTTTACAGCCACGCCCAATTGCAGGGGAGCAACTAAACTGAACTAGAAAATAGTGTAGAGGGTAGAAGAACACCAAAGGGTAAGCCAGATGAAACTTAGTAGACTCACGAAGTCTGAACGGTTGTTGAAAACTGAATTGATTAGTTCTTAAATATTGTGCGCCTTAGATTTTTCACTCAGACATTATTTAAAACTAGTAGAGCAGGGGTGGGTTGTTCTGTGACGTCAGCGGTGTCCCGAGTCTCTACACCGTTCACTTCCAGATACTTTTCAAGTAGGCAACTTATCAAACACAGCAAGTCTATAAAAAAATTGTTCAAACAGGCTTGATATGCAACACAATGTCTTCTTCTTGTAGTGACTTAATAGCAGAGCAGAGAATTACAAGAAGGTAACTGACGGAATTCAAGTTTTGGCTATTAGCTACATTACTTGAGACTGACCAATTTTTCGCACATCTAACTTTGTATCACTACCAGTCTTTCACATACTTTAGCCTAGATAAACAGTTTTTCTATGCTATTTCTCTATATTAATGCGTATTATAGCAACCATAACCTGTTGAGAGATGAAGAGCAAGTACCCAAAGTATTTACCACCGTCTCAGTAGCTTGGACGAGTGTTCATATTTTATGTAGTGCCTCAATGCCCACATGTGCATTACACACAGGAACGTTTTATGCTTCTGTATAGTCCAGAAGTGAGCATTGAAGCACAAGAATATGGACTCTCCCTGTCCACGTTACTGAGGTAGAAGTAAACATTTGAAACAATTGTTCTCCGTCTCTCATTAGGTTAATGTTGTTATCTAATGCAATACATTATGAGGACTTGTGACTCCCTAAAGTTGATAGTAAGCGCGTCGTTTGCCGTTGTTACCGTCGTATCGTAAACGTCGGTTACGCCAGTGTTGGATTCTGTTTTCTATTTTCAAAACACACAAAAATATTTCTTCGTTCTAGTTCGACTGCCATTGTTTCTAATTGCTCACCGTATAATAAATAGGCTTTGGTACCGAGAAATTTCATTAGTTATATTCTATTCCTACCAAATATAATGAAATAAGCTACTGATCCACTTTCCTATCGCCCATTCCTAAGAGATATCTCGTCTTATCACACAATCAAAGCAATTGCTACCTTTTTTATTCGCTGAGATACATCAAGAAATATGACGTATAATATATAACGATGACTTCAATTAGGTACGGTATCTGAAGCAATGAATATGCAGGTTGGCAACTATGCACTAGCGCCCTCTCGGAAACCCGCAGCCCAAGCCACTTAAAATGAGAATATTCAGAGAGGCATGGCCTCGGCGCAGAAATGCATCGGTAAGGCCAACACACGGCCCACACACATCACACTATTGGCAATACAGCCCTCGCATTCGCATAGCTACAGCGAGCTGTAAAAGGCGTCTATGTATAGAAACATATATTTCTGCACGTATTTTTCGCTGTTCGGATAAACCAGCAACACAAGCCCGGTAAAAGATGCTACGATAGTTAATCTTTTCAATCTAATCTCTCACTGCAATCAGGTACTTTAAAAAAATACATTCGTTACCCCTGTTTTGATCTCCGTTAATACGGGTAACCAAAAATCAAACCTAAAAACAAGTACTGATGTCCAAAACGAAACTTAACTTTGAGTTACAGCATCTATAAGATGCAGACTGCAAGCCATTATGTGTAAAATTTGATATTCCAGTTCTTAGAGCACAGTTATATTACAAACAGTCGATTTTGTTGTGATGGTACTTTAAAAATAATCATCGCTTATCGGAGCGCCCTTCCGTTCAAACTTCATTTTAGCAGTTGCTGCAGACAAACGCAGTGTCTTCGGAGAAGGAATAGCCCATTCCAGATATTTCTATTATCCCAGTATTGCTGTTATCCCAACAGAAGTTTTATTTAATTACTTTCAAGTCTTAACTACTATTGTCCCATTAAGACTGTTATCCAAATAATCCTTTTTTCTTAATATCGCTTTTATCCCAATATTGCTATTTATCCACAGTTGCTATAATTCTGGTTATAATATGCCAAATCTAGTACCATCCAAGTATTAAGGGGACCGAACACCTTATGATAAAACTTCTTTATTTGTGAAGCGACATTCTCCGAACTTTCACACAAGGTGTAACACACCAAAAGAGACACTTTTTGCACGGATCATTTTTTTTTTTACGTATGACGAATAAAAAATGACTTATTCATAGTAAACGAAAACTTCGAATTTATTTTTTAAAACGTATCTTCTTCCGCAATTTTGATGCTACACAGCTGCGGTTTTTTGCATTGTATTCCTAATTTGTGTCTCCTTTCTTTGAATGAACAAAATTTTTTTCAATTTCGATCTAGTTTTTTAGATATTTTTGTTTATTTTATTTTTTCAATTTTGTTTAACCTTTTTCAAAAAAAATATAATTATCTCAAAAAATGAATCTAATTTTAAAACTGTTGTTCATTCAAATAAAAGAGACATGAATTAGGAATACACTGCAGCAAACCGCAGCTCTCTAGCTTCAAAATTGTGGGAGAAGATACGTTTTGAATTTGAAGAAATGAACTTTTCAGGAGTCTTGTTGTAGACAGCGTTTCCGTTCTTTTCGACTAACTTGTTTTCTATAGCGAAAATGGGAAAAAGCACATAAGTTAAACCCACATTCTTTTTCGATTTTACACACTTGTGCCGTGTTTCACTCAAGGCGGTTCATAAATTAAAACCCCTTTTTATAGTCGTATTTTCGAATTTCACCATTTGAAATTTCGCGCCAAACGGTTTAAATTTTTTATTTTTACTTTCGTTCCAATTTCAATGAAACTTTGTACAGATATGTAAAATCTGAAAAGAAAGTGGGTTAGACTCATGAACTTTTTCCCATTTTCGCTCTAGAAAACGAGTTATTCAATGAAAATATTTTTTTCCATTTTCTTTGTATAACTCATTTTTTATGGCAAAAATGGAAAAAAAGTACATTAGTCAACCACTATTTTCGTCCGATTTTGCATGTTTCTGCCAAGTTTTGTGAAGATCCGACGAATAATAAAAAGTTTTTCAAGTCAATAAATGAAGTGTTACAAAAAACCTCAACCCCCAGCCCAGACCTCTTTTTTTACCCAATTAGGGTTATACTGACTGCCTAAAATATTGCCTATGTGTCCGTATGACGTATAGCTACTGTTTAGTGGGAAAACGAAATTTGAAAACTCCAGGTTTTTTTGGGTGTTCGTTCCCCTTAAAACCGTCATGATTGCAATGTTACTATTATTTTAATGCCTTTTTGCCATTACTGTTATATTAAGATACACTAGACTGGCGACGTGAGAACGGAGAAAACGTCATACGGTTAGCAAACCCCACACGCAACCAGCCCAGAAAGCGAAAGAGAAAAAAAAGGAAGGGAAGCTGAGAGATCACAAAACAACTTGCCAATACTTGCACCAGCAAAGGTAGAGCCATCAATACCATTCCTAACTTCTACATATAATGGAAAAAACGAAAGAGAATGCTGGCTTCTACGGCATCGTACCGGTTCCAAATCGAACTCATGATGAACACCAGTACGGCGAGTATACCTCACTCGATCAAATAGCTCCTGAAGAAAAGCTGCCAGTGATGACAAGGGCCAAGAAATATCTTATAGAGAAAGCAGATTCCATCAACTCTGCGACGAAGCTCCAGATTACAAAAACACAACACCATCCAGCATGAACGCACATAGACGAACCACTCTGTCGAGCAAACTCAGCTGACAATCATCCGCAGAATCTCAGACTAACGAGCAGTATTTCAAAAGGGGAGGACACAGCAATTAGAGCAGCAACGTGTTAACTCTACCGAAACAAACACTCCCCAAGCACGTGGCATAAGACCAATTTCTTGCGATGCTCCTGAGGCAACCAAGCAGATATGGGGCTCAAACGTCAGCTTTGGATTAAAATTGACAGTCAAGATTACCAAGTCATTAACCACAGGATGTGACACCCCATCCAGTATGAGTGCTGGAAATTCAGGTCTCACTGTACGTGACCAAGACATGAGCATGCTCTTAGTCTTGCCTGTATTTAGCCATCCCCCACCTAGAACACCAAGAGTCAATCACTTCTAAATCATGCTGAATGGATTCTGAAGCCTCCAACCTATTACCAGGATTCTAGCAAACAGTCAGCGAAGTAACATCATCAGCGTAACCAACAAGTAAATTATTTACAAGATCAAACAGGTCCGCTGTTTTTACGATGATCAGCACACCTTGGGCACACCAGAAACCACATCCAAAAACTCGTTACTCGTCCCATCAATAACTACACATTGGCTTCTACCAGACAAAAACAGATGAATAACCGCAAAAATTGAACCACCAATACTTATCAATCTTAGCTTATGAGCATCCCTAAGGTGATTCACGCGATTAAACACAGCACTAAAGTCAAGCTGGACCAACCTTGCCTCATGACCCCTATCAAGTGCCAGCTGCAACACATGAGAAATGTGAAGCAGGGCATCACGAGTTCCCAAGCCCATAGGAAACCATACTGTGTTGGAGGAAAGACATTCTGCTTCTCAAGAAAGCGACGCAACCAACCTCTAGCAAACTTCCGATAAAACAGGTGTAATCAAGATAGGTCTCTAGTCAGAGGTTCGAGAAGAGACAGAGCTCTTCAAAACAGACGTCACATGAGCGACACGCCAGCATTCGGGAAAAGAGCCCAGCGGTAACATTCGACGGAACACCGAAGCGAGCGGGGCTGCGAGCACACCAGCCACCCTCCGAAGAAAGAGAGGAAACATACCCGATGGATCAGTACCCCCATAGGTGTTCAGGTCAAGAAGAAGGCGGTGCACTTCAGAAGATCTGAAGGCAAAGCCGGAGAACCTCGGCTCTGGATCAAATGTTAAAGGAATGTGCACCCAGTCCCTGCTCTGCTTTCCATCAAAGTAGCACAACAAAATTCCGTCTTGGCAGCAGGATCAACCACAAAATCACCACCAACACCAATTAAAGAGGAGCAGAAGAGCTCGCACCAAGCATAGCCTCTTCAAGGTGAATCACCACTTACGTGCGCGAACAGACAAAGCTAACAACTCTCTGGACCTCAAATTATGCTCCCTCTCAGCTTCCTCATAAGTAGCCCCAGCCCGACGCTGCAGTTCCCTGAATCACTGAAAGTCAACAGCAGACCGGCTAGTACGCCAACAGGCATATGCTTCTCGCCTCAACCGGTGCCACTCCTACGGGCATCATCAAACCAGGGCGCATCGCCTGTCCTTACCGTTATGAAGCGGGAAAGGACATAGGCGCGCACCATGTCACAGAAAAGCAGATCCAAAGTAGACCCAGGATCAGGAGACTCTCTCGCAACACCCCAAGGTAGGTGTGTTGCGAAACGGTATCCCAATTCTCTCTCGAGTTGAAAAATACCTTACACCTAACAGTGACTCTGGGGACCTGTTGACGAACTTGCTACGTCGCAGAGAGGGCACCATGGTTCAAGGAACCAATGGAAGACGACACTGACACTCCAACCAAATTAGGAACATCAGTCAACAGTAGATCAAGAACGCCTCCCATCAAGTGGGTGGGTCCCTCAATCAACTGCTCACAACCAGAGGCAGTTGCGAAATCGAAAGCTGCATGGCCATGGCAATCGGTCCTCCCAGAGCCTAACCATTTCACATCGTGACAATTAAAATCACGCATAAAGACGAAAGCTGAACGCCTATTCGACGACTGAATTATAGCCGTTGCATCCAAGAGACAGTCAAAAACCTTATCATCAGTAAACGGGCTGCGATACACTGAAAACAAATAAAAATTCCTAAATGAACCTCAGACTCGAGGCGCCATCAGCTGACAATGTGGACACTCATATCCACTCTGCCTAGACAACCCCTTGTCGAACGTAAGTAGCCTGACTTCTAAAATAAAATGACACGAATCTCGCCACCGCGATATTGGCTTTTCAAAATTCGGGATCTACAGCTCAGAAACATAACGATGGCTACAGACGAGCGTCTTGGAGCACAGCACTACATCATAATTAGAAGAGGCAACAGAGAGTTCAGGCATTCAGCATAGGGACCACAACATTAGCGCACAAGATGCGGCAAGAGCAAGCACCAGAACCACGAAGACCAGGGCGAACCTCCACATCCCGATAGCGAACTATCAGGCGCAAAAAATGACGGAAAACGGTCACTATAGTTGATCAGAGGGCTTCATCAACAGTACGAGAGCGGCCAGCTATCTACGAGCCCCACAACCCTGCCGTCACCAGTACATGCTTTGGCCGAAACGAAGAAGAAGAGGAATGAAAGGAAAAGGGCATCAGGCGATACTACCTGAAGGAAGGGACAGAGGAGCAGACTGTGGAAGACTGTGTACCCAGCTATGGCACCAGCTTACTTATCTCCTCTCAGGGACGCCTCAGAGAGGCATTTCTTCCAACTCAGGGACTACCCAGAGCCCCAACCGGTTAACCGCCCCAACCACCCAAATCTGGCTCATATGAACAAAGAGGCGCCCGGTAGCCAGACAATTGGGGTACGGTGGCCAGACAATTGGGGCAGCTTGATAACGCGCAGGCCATTATGTTACTTTATGTCAGCAATTTGATGCTATTATTCCAATATATGAATTATCCCAGTATTGCTATTATCCCACTATTATCATCAGGCTAAAATTATTTTCGCCCCACTATCACTCTCAACCCAATAATACTGTCACCCCAGTATCGCTATTATTCTTATATAACTGTCAACCCATTTCACTATCATCTCAATATTACTGCCATCACAATATCATGGTCATCCCAATATTACAGTCATTTAAATATCACCATCATCACATCAACAGCGTGATCTCAACATCACCATCATTCCAATATTACTGTCATCCTTAAGAGCACATCATCCCAATATTGCTATCATTTCATATAACTAAATATGACCCCAATATAGTGCACAGTCCTGTACCCGACCAGTTGTTATTCATAAAGACAGCCTGCGGTCTTTCTCTTTGATATCCTCCCCCTCTAGCTCTTGCAAAAGCCATGTATAAGGCAGCTTGGATCGTTTCCTTCCGCAGATTAGGAGTTGATCGCAAGCAGAACTTCCATCATTCAGTGGAAGGCCATCATTAAATTTTTTCTCGGGTCTAATAAAGGGCTTTCCATCACCCATGAGGTTGGAGGCGCATCGACCTCCTTT
>LQNS02000141.1:19987246-20008521 GCA_001587735.2 Parhyale hawaiensis | reverse complement strand
ACTTGGAAGGTCGTAGAGTGGCAACCTGAGATTTATTTTTATAACTTCTTCGTGGTCGATGGCGGCAATGTCTAACTGAATTGCAGGTGGCGTTCTGTTGCCGATATTGTCGAGCGGCCCTGGAACTCCCCAGGCTTGTTGTTTTCCGACCACTTGAAGCTGGAATGGTGCTATTCCGACCTGATCTATTTCTATAGAAATGCACACTCACGTCAGGCGGTGTTGTTGGGCTAATGTTGACAGCAATTTTCGCAATGTCGAGTTTTGCAGAATCAACAGTTACTTGGGCACGTGTTCTCAGATATTGTTGACGCCAAAATTTGTTCTGTTTGAAAGCCGTTTTATAGGCTAGCCTTTCGTTATCAGTTCATATTTCCCTGCGCTTAATTGTGTAGTAAAACGGGCTGAATCCAACATACTTGCGTCTGAAAGGCTGACACTCTTATATCATGCCACTTCAGGTGGTGTATTTCAGATAATGACGTAAGATGTTGCTTCGTCACTTTGAACAACATCAATAATTTAGGACAGTATCTTTTATTTGCTACTGACGTCAGAGCTTACCCGGTCACACTAAATGAAATTGAATCATTAGGCTAAGGGTTTTTTTTTTCATATAAAGCTAATGTCAGTTTTGTCAGAACCAACAAAATTGCAACGTCAGACCAAATTTTTGTTGACGCTTCAGTCATCAATAATTTTAACTTGCTTTGCGTACACAAAATTGCACCAAGGTCCTCGCAGAAACCCAGCTTCCACAATCGCACGCGACAAGAGCCTGACAGCCTCTGAGCCCCTAATAGACACTGCAGAAATGCTGTACTATTTCCAAAACATCCTGCATATAGCTTCGCTGTAGCGAACAGGGAATATTATATCACTGTTTTCATTACCGCCTTTTATTTTTTCATTAGGTTTTTTCTTTTATTTTTGTACGAGTTTGCAGCCACATTTAAAAGTAATTTAATTCCAACTTGGTCTGCGATAACAAAAAATGCATGCTGCTGTCATGCTTCCTAGTGCCGCCATTTGGGCAACATTTTTGTTCATACAGTTTTAACGATACCGGGACCAGAGTTTTTTCATTGGACACGTTTCACGCAATGACGGTCACTAAAGAATGGAAGCTCTATTCGGCCGTTGAACCAATTGCCACACTTTTCGGTAGTCTCGTATATACTGTACTACAATAATAGAACTGCAGCCTCAGATTATAGTACATAGACATATAAATATTTCATATATAATCAAAACAAAAGTCAATGAGTGCATGTCTAGATTAAATAACCGGCAGTAGACGGACCAACAGGCCCATTCCTGAGACTTACGCTCCAGCCCTTTATTAACTATTTTCATCAATCAACTAAAAACAAAATAGCTGTGACAAATGAATTTATAATGAAAGTGGTTGCCAACGACCAACATTCCCTCCGCGTATTACTTGTGTCCCTTGGACCTCCAGAGGCGCTTAACCTACTGACGCGAGGCATCTCTTGGTCGAGCGATTTTCTATATGTTTCCATTTACCAGCTTATCTCATGCTGGCGCACTTCTGGTTATGGAAGTCACTACCGGTTTTTTGTTTGCTTGAGGTGTATGTGTTCCCCAAATATTTTCCATTTTCAGCGAGTCAATTTCCATATAAATGTTATATTCCATGCGCAGGCTTGAAAATAGTGTAGTGAATAAGATGAAAGAACGAATTTTCAAAAATACTATATTAATCATTGTCTACTTGATCTCTGTTAATATACAGTTATGAGAATATGTATTGGCACGGTGCAATATAACACACATATTGTTCTCAAAATCATGTACAGGACGTTAGAATAAAAGTCAATTACGTACAATCATATGTATTTTCACATGTTCTTTCCGTTGTATCAATCCGATTCCCAAAAATATAAGCAGTAAAGAAATTTTAACCCAAATTTCAAAATTGATAAGTTTAAAATTATTGGCACCCTATTTCTAATGTATGATCTTTAGCCTCAAGTACTTGCTGCGGTCTTTTCCATGATTTTCCACCAACTTAAAGCACTCTGCAGCAGAAATGTTACTCCGCTTTTCCATACAAATTTCCTCTAATAGAGTGAGGTTCTTTGGTTTTTTCCTCCATTACTATTCTGCAATATTCTCCACAGATTCTTTACTGGATTTAGGTCTGGGCTCTGAGAAGGCCACTCTAAAGTATTAATATCATTGTTCTCCAGCCATTCCCTAGTCAAACTAGCTAGCTGTATGCTTGGGGTCGTTGTCCTACATAAAGCACCAACGTCAACAGCGTAACAGTTCCTTAGAAGTTATTATTCAAATTTCCGCATAATCGTCTTTCTTATTAACACCGTTGACCTTTACAGGGCGTCCTGGTCCAGTAGCATCAAAACATCCCAAACATCAAACATCCGCCACCGTGCTTGACTATTAGTAAGGTGTTCTTGGGCAAAGAAAGCTTCGCCAGACATCCTGTGTACATGCGAAACTTGCACAGAGAGCTTAATTTTTGTTTCGTCTGACGATAAAACCTGCTTCCAGAGGGCAATACTTTTGTCAGTGTGACGCTTTGCCAACTCCATCCTTGTTTCAAGATGTGCAGGCTTGAGTGATGGGGGACTTTTTCGAACGACAAGCTTTCAATCCAGCTCTTTTCAAAACTCTTCCAACTGTGTGCCGAGATGCATTACCTCCAGCGTCACACTGAGCATCTACAATGTCTTTTGCAGTGACCAAGGGGTTTTGGTTGGAATATCTAACAATCTTTCGCTCTGTTCTCAAGGACAAAACCCTTTTTCTTCTACGTCCTAGCTTGTTCTTGGCATACTATTGTTTGGCATGATTCTTTATAATAGCTCGAACAGTTGATATTGGGAATGTTGAACCTTTTGGAAATCTTATTACAGCCTTCTCCCTTAACATGACAACTTACAAAACGTTTCCTGAGGTCTTCACTGTGTTCAACCTTCGCCATCACACTAATTTCTTATTTCTATGAAAATATACTGCAATAATCATCAGGAATGGAATAATACCAAAATTAGCATGAAAACATCATTAAAATACAAAGGGCTAACAATAAATATATGTAGGAATATTTCGCAGAAAAATTGAACAGTATCCACACCATGAACAGACAAAAAAATAAACAGTGTTGTTGAATTTGAACCTGCAATATTCACACTTTTGCTCACTGCTCTCTTACCCAGCGATTTTCAAAAATTCTGATTAATCCATTGTAAAGAATAGGTGGAAATGTGTATGATTATATGTAACTCACTTTCATTCTAACCTCCTCCACATGATTTTAAGAACAATATTTGTGTTTTATCGCACAGTGTCAATAAACATACTACTGACTGTATCGCTATATTTTCTTCACAATATGCCTCTTCCTAGCAGTCAGTTTTATTAGGAGAAGCAAAGGAGAAAAATGAAGGTATATTGAAAAATACAAGGTGTACACACCTTAAACAATGAATTTCAAAACAATTTCACTTCTCAATATTTACGATAGGTGCTTATAATACAACAGGATGCTGGTAGGGTGTTTACACGCGGTTACTGTCAATAACATTTTGGGATCCGCGATCATCGGATTTTAGTAATCTATCGTATAGCTCCAGCATGAATTTGCTAGAAGCTTCGCAAAGTTCCTGGGCAAAAAATTAATGTGTCTCGCTGTGGGTCGTTGCTTCACACCGACAACATCAATAAGAATATTCTACGTCTTCTCAGTAGGGTTACGGTCTGGACTTTGAGCTGGCTACTTTATAAGAAAAGTTAACTAGCTCGGCTGTCTTAACAGCGTACATAGTAGCGGGCATTGCTTTCAAGGGAGCAGAGGCCACATCCTGCTGAACAAAACTTATCTGCACTAGAATTTATTGAGTACTGTAATCTGATTAAAGACCCTACATCAGCAGCAGCATTCTCCATATCATCACACTCCCGTCACCAATTTTAAGTTTTTCTAAGCACTTGGGCAGCAGTTTTCTGTCTTGACGTCAACCCTTATACTGCCTGTCATCGCGACCCGACCAAATCAAATTTACTCTAGTCACTAAAATAAACACCATGTATCATCAGTCCATGTGACGCACCCATTGCACACAAGCCTCTCTTGTAGTTTCTTCTTGCTAACAACTGATTTAATGGCAGAATATCTCGCACTAAGCCCCACATGACGTAAATAAAAACTATGCGAGACACGTTCACCAGAGAGACATTCATGCAAAGTTAATGGTTTACCTGACGCGTAGAGCCCCCTGCAGCTTGGAAAAGGTCACAAATGTCACTGAAAGAGAACCTATGCATCACCTAGTGTTGATGAGCAGTAGGACGTTCTATATAGTTTCTTGCAGACACAGTCGACCGATTTCATCATAAAGTTTCAATAATTTAGATGTATCACTTATGAGTTTATTTATCTAGCAATAGCAGCAATGGTCAGTCCTTGCATCATAAGCAAAACAGTCTGCTACCTGCGGGCTTCATCAACTTTAGAGTAGCTTGCCATGATCGTAAATAAAATCTTTTGAAGTAGACGTCGTCCAATGCAACGTGGCAGCATCTTTCCTTATTATTTTTATATGTTGCTCACGAAGTCTGAACGGTTGTTGAAAACTGAATTGATTAGTTCTTAAATATGGTGCGCCTTAGATTTTTCACTCAGATATTATTTAAAACTAGTGGACCCGTGCGTGAAAAAATTTACGCAATAATCGATATGTTTGTCTTATACCTATAGGCCGGTGCTGAATCTTCTCTTCTCTTCTATGACTTGCTTCCTTCATTATGTTCAATGATCCTTTGTCGTGCTCTCATCTTTAGGTCTTCTATGTTGACAGGCAGAAGTGAAATCTTGAGTAAGTTACTTCAATAAATTTGAATTCAACTCCACTCCAACTAATCAGCTTATATACAATGTGAGTGCACCGTAGCAATGATACCGTTGATACCGTCTTTCCAACTCAAATATCTGCTTCATTTGAAGTGCTGAAGTGCCGATGAAGAGAATACTTCTCCGTCAGATAAGAAAGATACTAAGCTAGAAGAAATTGTACACTACCCGTGAAAAATCATCACCTCCAGAGTTCTTCTTTGACAATCTGCCGAATTTATACTTCGTAACCGGAACGAAAAAAGTTGTAAATCGGACTCCAGTAGCTGCATTTATAAATAAATAAATATATATATATATTTATATATATATTGTTTCGATTTCAAGAATTGTTACAAGCAAGAAGTGCATTCAGTTAAAAGAATAAGGATGCCACTTTCACCCTCTTCTGCAACCTGGTCATCGATTTCTATAAAACCGAACTTAATTATTAGATCTGCTACCTGGCCTGTTTTGGATCATTTTAATATTATAGTTGACCCGTGCGTGAAAAAAGTCACGTAATAATCAATATGTTTGCTTAATAAAGG
This sequence comes from Parhyale hawaiensis, assembly GCA_001587735.2. Lineage (NCBI taxonomy): Eukaryota > Metazoa > Arthropoda > Malacostraca > Amphipoda > Hyalidae > Parhyale > Parhyale hawaiensis. The sequence continues at coordinate 20,003,094 of LQNS02000141.1, read as the reverse complement.
CCAGTACGGAATCTTCGCTTCTCTGAATTGCTTCTCCATTTCCTTCCTTGATAATTTGACTTACTCTTATCTTTAGGTTCTTTCTTCCCTATCCCCTTCTTTCACGTGATTCTTCCATATTGACAGGGGGAAATAGTTTAAAATCTTGAGTAAGGCACTGCAGTTTATGTGCAATGTGAGCTCACCGTAGCCATGATGCCGTCAAACTCAAATATCTGCTTCATTGAAGTACTGGAATTTTGGCCGATGAAGAGATAACTGTTCCGGTAAAGATGAACAGCAAGCAAAAAGCAATAATTGTCTACTGTCCGTGAAAAATCATCCCTTCTTGAGTGCTCTATTGATGATCTACTGAATTTAAACGATGAGACTTGAGAGAAAAAAGTTGTAAAATCAGACTCTACAAGATGCGAATATCTTTGCTTCGATTTCAAGAAGTTTTTCAAGCAAGAAGTGCATTTATGTAAAGGGATAAGGATCCCACTTTCACCATCTTCTGCAGCCTAGTCATCGATCTTCATGAAAACGCGACTTAATTACCTGACCTATTTTCCGCCTATCAGTTTCCTAAAGAAGTGGAGGTGAAATAAATAAATACACCAAGTGTTTATGATATTAGGATTGATCTTTGTTTTTTCCTTTGCAGTTTCAAGTGAATCATACAACATTGTAAAATTATTTATTAGACGAACATACAGGAAAACTGTTTATTTACGGAGAAACTATTGATTTGTCAAAAAAAGCTTTCATTCTCTAGTTTTGGTCACTACTGTAGTGTTTTAAACGTTCAAATGCGTCTTACGACCAATAAATATAGTTCATAACCTTAAAGATATGTGAACTTTAAACCAAAGTTGGAATTGGTGGCATTGGGAGCAGCACAAAACTTTTTTATCGTCAACTGCCAAAGTCGTTAGCTTTCACTTTTTTTATTAAATTTGGAACGAAAATGAGTCACATTACATACTTAGTCGGTACTTTTTCATCGACGACACGTAAAATATATCAAAACAAAATAAGTAAAATCATATACGTTTTCAACAATGAGAATCTTAGAAATCTTAAGGACGATACATACTCAAAATTATAGAATCATTGCCAGTAAAATGACATAATTCTTTAGCCATGATAGTTTTTTACAGTAACTCGACTGAAGAAATATAAGATATGGAGAGATAACTAGACATATTTCATACTGCTACAGTGACGATATTCGCAGCAGCACCATCTATTATAATTTATGAAATGTAAAAAAATAAATAGTAAAAACATATTTTCAGCCACGATGGTTTTAGCAGTACTCATCATCGATGATACTTTTGAAGTGTAAATCATATTGAGGAAACATTATGTTCTGATTCGTTAATGGCGGAGCGGTGAATGATGAAGAAGTGACACCAAAGAGAATAAATCAACTACCTACTGGCTCAATAATCGATTGGTACCACGGCGTGACTACGTAGAGCTGCTTTGGCCACCTGCGGACACACCTTTGCCAGTTACACTACTCATCGTATTAACTCTGTTGCCAATTGCATATAAAATGATGTACAAATCTCTTTCCGGGATCCAGACAAGACGATTTTAATTCAAATTCCGGATAAAGTGATCAGTTTCAGAAAATTACGCCAGCTTATACCAACTGAAGTGCGTATTAATGAATTATGTTTTATTACGGAGAGTCAGACTAATGTGTTAGGTGAGAAAACGGAGCAAAGTATCTGCTTTGGCCTTTCAGAATATTTGACTTTAGCACATTTAGCTTTAGCATGAAAAGCTAAAGGTAATGAAGTCAACTGTACCTTTCGCTTCGCTAGAGCCGACTATGAGTATAGTTTTTGATGGCAAAACCGTGTAATGTTTTGATCATCATTTTTACATCTAACGATAGCATCAAGTATGTTAACAAATTGAAATCTATACGGTAATAGCATTATAAACTGATTAAATAATAGCATTTTTATTAGCATCAGTCCATTCGGCCCTACTCTTGCGAATGTCTTCCTTTGTTATCATGAACGAAATTGGCTCGATCACTGTCCGCCTGAATTTCAGCAAAAATACTATCGTAGATATATTGATGATACTTTCATGGTATTTGACCATCCAACTCATACTGAAAAAAAAAATTCAATACCTATATAATCGATATTATACACTGCTGCTATGAACACGCTCTACCCGTGGTAACGATGTATAAAGATGGTCTCCGGCTGCAACTGCACCTTTGCATGACACATAGTTAAATGTCATGCAACATCACCGTAGACTTCGATATTTTTGGTGTTGGAAATTAAATTTAATAATGTTGATGAGTACAGACGACTAAGCACAAAGTTCAACAGCAATTTGCATATTTACTGCAGTTCTGAATTTGAAGCTAGTTAGGTAGGCCAAGACGTTGGTAAATTGGTTATTGCCCATTTAATTTTATGAAATTGCCAGGTATGTTTACGATGTATGCATGCCTTAAAAAATTAATATGCTAATGTGCATGTTTTTCAATATTTGCACAAAAATTTGATAATTTTTTTCGTGAATACAACTAAATAATTTTTTTCCCATATTTTTCGCTGCACTATGCCAAATTTGTCTTAGTGGTTTCCATATTATGATTCTCTATCCTATGGTAAATTACAAAAATTCAAATAGAAGTCGACACGAGCTAATTAAAATTTGACGTTTCGGGAGTTTTATCCCATTTTCAAAAACCTAAAAAAATCTTGAGGATTTCTAACAATAAAAATTCTTTTATATTTAAGAGGACCTAAAATGTGGTGGTGCTAGCGTTGTGGGACCTAGAGGGCGAATGACACGGTGCGATATGGGGTCCTTTTATAAGCGTCGAGCGGCACGGGAAGCGGAGGAAAAACGAGCGAGTGCAGTCGGAGGAAAAAGCGTCAGCCATGGTTGTGACGAGTGGTACAGCTGTAGTTTTTTAGGTTTTTGAAAATGGGATAAAACTCCCGAAACGTCAAATTTTAATTAGCTCGTGTCGACTTCTATTTGAATTTTAGTATTATGATTCTGTTGCATATTAAATTTTCAGTCTTTCTTACCGCCAATTGCAGTGAATGAAATTGAAACTGGTTCGTTGAAGAAAAACAAAATGCTAAGATTTTACTATATTTCCATTTTTGTCTCTCTTTGCATGGGCAGCACAGTGCAAAGTTCTTCAAGTGATTGAAAATAAACCCATTTAATGAGACTTTACGTGGATATTGTCTGTTTCCTGTCCGTGTACCGCAGTGCATCAAGTTTCCCTAGCATTCGAACAAAACTTCTTTGCCGGGAATTTTTTATCGCTGTTTTCTTCCATGAAGCGGAATGAACGAAATGTATCCAAGTTTTTCCCACAATATTTCTTTGTTGGTATTTTATTTACTTTGCTTCCTTCCATGAAGCGCAATTTACTAAAAGTATCCTAGTATTTTGAACACATTCTTTGCTAGGATTTCATCTGCGGGGCACCACCAATATATCACAATGCTTTCAGTTTACCCTAGAATTTTCAACATTGTCTGTTTGGCGGGATTTTATCTTCTCCGTCTATTACCCGCAGTGCGGCACGCCAGCCAACGGTCCATTCCCACGTTTCCCAGCCAGAAAAGCAAGCTGCTCTGACCACACAAGTGTGGCACGAAGTTCTTTCAACACTAACGATCTACCTGAGCCAGCGGTCCGAAAACGAAAGGGAATTTGTGTCCGAAAGACCGGTTGTCGGGAAGAAGGGAGCAGTAATCGAAAGACACTCTACGGGCCTAGCTACTGACGACGATGCAGCTCAAAAGGAGGCGTGGAAAGCCTTTGACTCGACCGCTTCAATGGAGTCTGAATGGGCTTATTATATAACTGAATAGCTGCATTTTGCTGAAGTGTTGCCTGTGGAGCTCTTAAATGCGGAAAAAATTTGGCGTTAGCTACTGGAATTTTTGTTCAAAATCTTGAACTATTGCCTCCCCCCCCCCAAGGTTTATTTCTTATACTGCACTTAAATCATTAGCTAGTTAGCACTTGTTTGTTTTGATCTAAGAAACAAAAAAACTCCGAGTTGGCTTATATCCTCTCAGAAGCAGAGCCTCAACATAATAATATTTTTGGGGCTACTAGACAAATATAAAATAAACTATGAAACTGAAATGTTCATATTCTTTGGAATGTTTAAGAAATTTATTAGTATATGACACCTCAAAAAATGCTTCATCCCAATCATGATACTCGCATAACCGACACGTGTTTCAATAAATTTCTAAAACCACTTTCGGTTGAGTTTGTAAATCAAATATGAATTTTGCTTAGTATTAGTGATTGGTTTTTAATGATACCTTCTTTTACTGTGATGTTAGCAGTACTATGAAGAAATTTGGAAAGAAAATTAGCTGTCGTAAACGAAAAGTGAATGTTAAAAGTGATCCAGCTATTCAGTTACCTCTTGCAGTTAATACTTTCTTGGATACTAAAGGATAATTATGCTTTATACTGCTAAGTCATTAATGTTAGCTAAATTGGGCAGCTAAATATACTCGAGATAAATAAGCGAAATCGTTTGTTTGAACTTATGAAAAACAAATAAAGTGAAATATTGGCCTGTTAACCCTGAAGAAGTACCTTTTTGAGCAAACGATTCAAACTAAGGGGGTAGCGCTCTTTATGTGCAGAAGAAATCGGCTCTAAAATCTATGCACACCGAGACCGGTTTGGTAGCATTAAACAGGTTTAGTTGTGTTAACTTGCTATTGGTTTGGGTCTCAGACAATTAAATATTAGTTAATATCACCAATTGATTTAGTTAAATATTTTGGATGTATTGCCAAATTTTATAGTAAAATTTAATAAAAAAAATTGGTAGGGGGCTGATTTTTTATTTTTACTCATTACAGAAGAGCATTTAGTAACTAATACTAGATTAAGGTTATTATTACCAAACCATCGAAGTAATAGTAAACAATAATATTGTTCCGTTTACTAAACCTTTCTTCAATTTTGTAATAATAGCTAAAATATCCAGCTATTCTTAAGCAACACCTTAACTAAAATAATTAGTCAATATTACCTGGGTTTATGCTGTTTATAGCGACGCCCAATTGCAGGGGAACAATTAAAACGAAGTGGAAAATAGTGTAGAGGGTATAGGAACACCACTTAGCAGACTTGCATGGTGGAGCAGGGGTGGGCTGGGTTGAGACGAGTCTCTACACCACGCACTGCCTGATACTCATCAAGTAGGCAATTTATCAAGCACAGTCAGTCTATGAAAAAATGTTAAAACAGGCTTGATATGCCGCACAATGTCTTTTTATTGTAATGAATTAATAGCAGAGCAGAGAATTACAAGAAACAGTGACTGACATGATTCAACTTTTGGCTATTACATTACTTGAGACTGACCAATTATTCGCACATCCAATTTTCTATCACTACCAGTGTTTCAGATACCTTAGGCTGGATCAACAGTTCTCCTGTGCTATTTCTCTACATTAATGCGCATTATAGAAACCACAATCTGTTGAGAGATAAAGAGCAAGTGCTCACAATATTTACCACCGTCTCAGTAGCGTGGATGAGGGTGTTCATATTTTATGTAGTGCCTCAATGCCCACATGTGCATTATACACAGGAACGTTATATATTTCTATATAGTCCAGAAGTGAGCATTGAAGCACAAGAATATGGACTCTCCCGTCCACATTACCGAGGCAGTGGTAAACATTTGCTCTCTGTCTCTCGTTAGGTTAATGTTGTTTTCTAATGTGATAGATTATGAAGACTTGTAACTGCCTAAACTTGGTAGTAAGCGCGTGTTTTGCTGTTGTTACCGCCGTATCCTTGCCGTTGGTTACGCTAGTGTTAGATTCTGTTTTCTATTTTCAAAACACACACATATATTTTGTCGTTGTAGTTCGACTGCCAATGTTTCTAATCGCTGACCGGCTTTGGTACCGAGAAATTTCATCAGTTATGTTCTATTCCTGGCAAATATAATAAAATAAGCTACTGATCCACTTTCCTAGCTCCTATTCTCAGGAGATATCTCGTCTTATCCTACAATCATTGCAATTGCTACCTTTTTTATTCACTGAGGTACATCAAGATATATGACGTATAATATATTACGAAATCTTCAATTAGGTACGGAATCCGAAGCAATGAAGATGCAGGTTGGCAACTATGCACTAGCGCCCTCTCGGAAACCCTCAGCCCAAGCATAATGCCACTTCAAATGAGGATATTCAAAGAGGCATAGCCTCGGTGCAAAAATGTATTGGTAAGGCCAATACACGGCACACACACACATCACACTATTGGCAATACAACCCTCGCATTCGCATAGCTACAGCAAGCTGTAAAAGGCGTATATGTATATCAACATATATTTCTGCACGCATTTTTCGCTGTTCGGATAAACCAGCAACACGAGCCCTGTAAAATATGCTAGGATAGTTAATCTTTTCAATCTAATCTCTAACTGCAATGAGGTACTTAAAAAAAAAAATACATTCGTCACCCCTGTTTTGATTTCCGTTGATAGGGGTACCTAAAAATCAAACCTAAAATAGTACTGATGTCCAAAAGAAAACTTAGCTTGGAGTTACAGCATCTATGCGATGCAGACTGCAAGCCATTATGTGTAAAATTTGATATTCCGGTTCATAGAGCACAGTTATATTACGAACAGTCGACATTGTTGTAATGGTACTTTAAAAATAATCATCGCTTATTGGAGCGCCCTTCCGTTCAAACTTCATTTTAGCAGTTGCTGCATACAAGCGCAGTGTCTTCGGAGAAGCAATAGCCCATTTCAGATTTTTCTATTATCCCAGTATTGCTGTTATCCCAAAAAAGGTTTGATTTAATTCCTTTCAAGTCTTAACTACTATTGTCACATTAAAACTGTTATCCAAATAATGTTTTTTTCTTAGTATCGCTTTTATCCCAATTTTGCTATTTATTCACAGGTGCTATCATTCTGGTTATATTATGCCAAATCTATTACCATCCAAGTATAGAGGGGCCCGAACACCTTGGGATAAAACTTCTTTATTTGTGAAGCGATCTTCCCCAAACTTTAACACAATGTGCAATATATCAAAAGAAACACTTTTTTTGCACGAATTATTTTTTTTTCGTATAACGAATAAAAAATAACATATTCATAGAAAAGGAATTTTTCGAAAATTTTTCAAAACGTATCTTCTTCCACAATTTTTATGCTACAGAGCTGCGGCTTTTTGTATTGTGTTCCTAATTTGTGTCTCCTTTATTTGAATGAACAACATTTTTCAATTTCGATTCAGTTTTTGAGATATTTTGTTCAACTTTTAAAATATATATATTATATATTTATCTCAAAAAATTTATCCAATTTGAAAACTGCTGTTCATTCAAATAAAGGGGCCAAAAATGAAGAATATACTGCAGCAAACCGCAGCTCTCTAGCTTCAAAAATGTGGGAGAAGATACGTTTTGAAGTTGGAAAAATGAACTTTTCAGGAGTCTTGTTAGAGACAGCGTTTCCGTTCTCTTCGACTAACTCGTTTTCTATAGCAAAAATTGTGAAAAACACATAAATCAAACCCCAATTCTTTTTCGATTTTACACACTCGTGCCAAGTTTCACTCAAGGCAGTTCATAAATTAAAACCCTTTTATACCGGGTGTTGCAAAAAAAAAACTCTGCCAAACTTTCATAGGTTATAGAGACACTCAAAACAAACACTTTTTCACGAATACCAATAATTCCAAAACTTGTTCGTTTCCGAGATATTGACATATGTAACGTTTAGGGTAATCTTACAAATAGTAAATAAGTCTTTACGTTAATCCTAGTTACGCCTTTGAATCTGGCAACACAGCAGTTGCCTACGTTATGGCAACACTGTGTTTACAAATTACTTTACCGGACCGGTGAAATGGTCCACTAACATGGCCTGCTAGATCTCCCGACCTCAACCCACTGGATTTATTTTTCTAGGGCCACATGAAAACTTTGTTGTACGGCACTTCTCTGCAGTCAGAATTTGATCTTGTTGCCAAGATCGAGGTCGCAGCAGGCAACATCGCTGAAGATCGATAAATGTTATCTCGTGTTCAACAGTCCTCTCAGAAGAGGTGTCACGCCTGCACTGAAGTAAATGGTGGACATTCTGAACAGTTAATGTAATTGGTTGTAAAATTAATGTATTTCTTTACACAATATTCTTTCAGTTTCTAGTTTACTGTTTATTTGCAACTGGAGTTGTATGTAGATAGGCCTTCATTTAGTTGCAGTTTTAGGTAAGGTTTTGTTACAAATTACACATGTCAATATCTCGGAAACGAACAAGTTTTGGAATTTTTGATATTTGGGAAAAAGTGTTTGTTTTGATTGTCCCTATCACCTCTGAAAGTTTGGCAGAGTTTTTTGCAACACCCGGCATAGTCGTATTTTCGAATTTTGCCATGTGAAATATCCCGCCAAACGGTACAAATTTTAGTTGTTATGTTCGTTCCAATTTCAATGAATCTTTGTACAGATATATAGAATCTGAAAAAATATGGATAAGACTCATGTACTTTTTCCTCATTTTCGCTATAGAAAACATGTTATTCAAAGAAATTGTTTTCCAATTTCTTTGTGTAGCTCCTTTTCTATGTCGAAAATTGTAAAAATTACAGGAGCCACCTTCTATTTCCTTCCGATTTTACATATTTCTGCCAAGTTTCGTGATGATCCGAAGAATAATAAAAACTTCTTCAAGTCAATGAATGAAGTGTGACAAAAAACCTCAAACCCCCCCACCCCAGCCCTCTGTTTTAGCTTTTTAATGTTACACTGGCTGTCTAAAATTATGCCTGTGTGTCCGTCTGATGTATAGCTACTGTTTAGTGGGAAAACGAATTTTTAAAACTAGAGGTTTTTTTTTTTTGTGTTCGTTCCCCTTAAAATCGTCATTATCGAAATGTTACCATTGGCGATAATGGCGACGGGAGACAGGAGGAAACTCCATACTGTTATCACCCCCCCCCCCCACGCAAACAGCGCTGCAAGCGTAAGAGAAAAAAAGAAGGAAGCTAAACTGAGAGATCACAAAATAGTTTGCCGATACCTGGACCAGCAAAGGTAGAGCTATCAATACTATTCCTAACTTCTACATATGATGGAAAAAACGAAAGAGAATGCTGGCTTCTACGGCATCGTACCGGTTCCAAATCAAACTCATGATGAGAACCAGTACGCCGAGTATACCTCACTGGAGCAAATAGCTACGGAAGAAAAGCAGCCAGTAGATGACAAGGGCCAATAAATATTTTATAGAGAAAGCAGACTCCATCGACTTTGCGACGAAGTTCCAGATTATAAAAACACAATACCATCCTGCATGAATGCACATAGACCACTCTGTCGAACAAACTCAGCTGACAGGCAGCAGCAGAACCCCAGACTAACGAGCAATATTCCAAAAGGGGGAGGACACAGCAATTAGAGTAGCAACGTGTTAACTCTACCGAACCAAACAGTCCCCAAGCACGTGGCATAAGACCGAATTTCTCCGATGATCCTAAAGCAACCAAACGAATATGGGGCTCAAACGTCAACTTTGGATCAAAATTGACACCCAAGATTACCAAATCATTAACCACAGGAAGTGACACCCCATCCAGTATGAGTGATGGAAATGAAGGTCTCACTGCACGTGGATTAGACACCAGCATGCTCTTAGTCTTGCCTGCATTTAGCCTCATCCTCCATGTAGACCACCAAGAGTCAATCACTTCCAAATCACGCTGAATGGATTTGAAGCCTCCAACCTCTTACTAAGATTCTAGCAAACAACCAGCAAAGTAACATCATCAACGTAGCCAACAACTAAATTATTAACAAGATCAAACAGGTCCGCTGTATGTACGATGGACAGCAAGGGGGGCAGAACACTACCTTGTGCACACCAGAAACCTCATCCAAAATCTCGCTACTCATCGAATCAATAACTACACATTGGCTTCAACCAGACAAAAACAGATTAATAACCGCAAAAATTGGACCACCAATAACTATCAATCTTAGCTTATGAGCCCCCCCAAGATGGTTCACGCGATTAAAAACAGCACTAAAGTCAAGCTGGACCAACCTTGCCTCATGACCCCTATCAAGTGCCAGCTGCAACACATGAAAAATGTGAAGCAGGCATCACGTATTCCCAAGCCCATAGGAAACCATACTGTGTTGGAGAAAGGACATCCTACTTCTAAAGAAAGCGACGCAACAAACCTCTAGCAAACTTCCGATAAAACGGGTGTAATCGAGATAGGTCTCTAGTCAGAGGTTCGAAAAGAGACAGAGCCCTTGAGAACAGGCGTCACATGAGCGACACGCCAGCATTCCGGAAAAGAGCCAAGCCGTAACATCCGACGGAACACCGAAACAAGCGGGGCTGCAAGCACACCAGCTACCCTTCAAAGAAAGAGAGGAAACATACCCGATGGATCTGAGCCCCCATAGGGGTCCAGGTCAAGAAGAAGGCGGTGCATTTCAGAAGATCTGAAAGCAAAGCCGGAGAATCTCGGCTCTTGATCACATGCTAAAGGAATGCGCGCCCAGTCCCTGCTATGCTTGCCATCAAATTAGCACAACAAAATTCCGCCTTGGCAGCAGGATCCACAACAATATCACCACCAGCACCAATTAAAGGGGGACGGAATAGCTCGCACCAAGCATAGCCTCTTCAAGGTAAACAACCACTTACGTGCGCTAACAGACAAAGCTAGCAACTCTCTGGACCTCAACTTATGCTCCCACTCAGCTTCCTCATAAGTAGCCCCAGCCCGATGCTGCAGTTCCCTTAAACGCTGAAAATCAACAACAGACCGGCTAGTATATGCATCTCGCTTCAACTGGTGCGCCCTCCTAGATTCATCATCAAATCAGGGCTCATCGCCTGTCCTGACCGTTATGAAGCGGGAAAGGACATAGAAACGCACCATGTCAGAGAAAAGCAGATCCAAAGTAGACCTACGATCAGGAGACTCTCTCACAACACCCAAAGGTAGCTCAAGGATAGCACCAGAAACAATATCCTAATTCTCTCTCGAGTTGAAAAATACCTTACACCTATCAGTGACTCTGGGGACATGTTGACGAGCTTGCTACGTCGCAGAGAGGGCACCATGGTCCAAGAAACCAATGAAAGACGACACTGACACTCGAACCAAATTAGGAACATCAGTCAACAGTAGGTCAAGACCGCCTCCCATCAAATGGGTGGGTCCCTCAACCAACTGCTCACAACCAGAGGCAGTTGCGAAATCAAAGGCTGCATGGCCATGGCAATCGGTCCTCCCAGAGCCTAACCATTTCACGTAGTGACAATTAAAATCACGCATAAAGACAAAAGCAGAACGACTATCCGATGACTAAATTATAGCCGTTGCATCCAGGGGACAGTCAAAAACCTTATCATCAGCAAACGGGCTGCGATACGCTGAAAACAAATAAAAATTCCTAATGAACCACAGCCTCGAAGCACCATCAGCTCACAATGTGGACACTTATATCCACTCTGCCTAGATACAACAACTCCTTTTCGAACGTAAGCAGCCTGATTTTAAAAAAAAGGACACGAGTCTCGCCACCGCGATATTGGCTTTTCAAAATTCGGGATCTACAGCTCAGAAACATGATGGAGGCTAGAGACGAGCGTCTCCGAGCACAGCACTAGATCATAATTAGAAGATGCAACAGAGAGCTCACCCAAATTAGCATAGAGGCCACGAACATTAGCACACAAGATGCGGCAAGAGCGAGCACCAGAACCACGAGGACCAGGGTGAACCTATACATCCGGTTAGCGAACTATCAGGCGCAAAAACTATGGAAAACAATCACCATATTTGAGCAAAGGGCTCCATCCACACTAGGCAACAAACAAATCGACAGTCACGATAGCTACGAGAGCGGCCAGTTATCTACGCGTCCTACCATCCTGCCATCACCAATACAGGCTTTGGCCGAAATGAAGAAGAGGAGGAAGGAAAGGAAAAGAGCATCAGTTGGTACTACCTAAAGGAAGAGACAGGGGAGGAGGCTGTGGAAGGCAGTATACCTAGCTATGGCACCAGCCTACCTATCTCCTCTCAGGGACGCTGTTGGACCAAAAGGTCTCATCCGCCTTTAGAGAAGCACTTCCTACAATTCAGGGGCTACCCAGAGCCCCAACCACCCAAAGCTGGCTGATACGAACAAAGAGGAGTCCGGTGGCCAGACAATTGGGGCGGCTTGATAACGCGCAGGCCATTATGTTACTTTCTTCATGTCAGCATTTTGATGCTATTATTCCAATATAAGAATTATCCCACTTTTGCTCTTATCCTACTATTATCATCGGGATAAATTTTTTTTCGCCCCACTGTCACTCTCAGCCCAATAATACTGTCACCTCGTTGTCGCTATCATTCTTATAGAACTGTCAATCCATTTCACTATCAACTATATATAACTACCATCACAATATCACTGTCATCCCAATATTATAGTCATCTAAATATCACTATCATCACAACAACATCGTCATCTCAACATCACCATCATCTCAATATTACTGACATCCTTGAGAGAACATCATCAAAATATTGCTATCATTTCATATAACTAAATATGACCCCAAGATAGTGCACAGTCCTGTACCCGACCAGTTGTTATTCATAAAGACAGCCTGCGGTCTTTCTCTTTGATATCCTCCCCCTCTAGCTCTTGCAAAAGCCATGTATAAAGCAGCTTGGATCGTTTCCTTCCGCAGATTAGGAGTTGATCGCAAGCAGAACTTCCATCATTCAGTGGAAGGCCATCATTAAATTTTTTCTCGGGTCTAATAAAGGGCTTTCCATCACCCATGAGGTTGGAGGCGCATCGACCTCCTTTGTTTTCGGGCGCTCTGGAGTCGTTAAGTGTCTGCTGTTACTATTTTTGCTTCCGCCGTAACAAGATCAGAGAGCAGCAAAAATTGACAGTCTTGGCGGTTTCTTTGCAGAGATAAACAGCAATTCGTCTTGCGGTAGCTCGAGACCAAGCGCTCGCTGGAGAATTCAGCATTTGAATTTGAAAGAAGTGCATCAGCAGAATCAGAAACAGCTGCGGCACCAGGGATCCCACTTGTGACTTCGGGTAGGCGACTTCTTCGGGCATTGCAAAAAAATGCGCTGTAGGGACATTGGTTACAGACTGACATTTTCCATAGTATCTCGAATACGTTTTCGAGACCATCAAAGATTCCGTTTGCACGCTTTCCATAGTATTCTGTCCGCATACCAGAGTCTTCCATTGCTCAAGGAATGCTTGTGGGCGTTCTTCAGCACATAACGATTGCTTGCCGATATTTCCTGATGGATCAGGATTGAATAACGACGTTTTGTATTCGTCTGTAGCCAATAACGACTTCTTCTATAGCTTTTGGATTCTGTAAAGACGTTTTCCGTTGAAACAAAGTTACATGCCAAGACAATGCTTTCCAATGATTCGCGACACAATACGTAAGTTTTCCACTGCATCAGGATTGCATACAAACGTTTTCTATTACACCAGAATTGGATTGTTTTCGTTGCATCAGGATTTGATACCCACGTTCACCACTTCATCGATATAGCATAACGATATAAGGATTAGAAAACTGTACTTTTTGTATCAGGATTCGACAAGGATATTTTTATTGGCACTCGGATCGCGTATTGGTTATTTCCGTTGCGTCAAGTATATGCAAAGACCTCTTTCTAAGCATCACATGGAATCTGTTAATTGCCCAAAGATTGAGTGCAGACTGTTTCTAATGCATCAGGGTTATTAGTGATTACACACCGCATCAAGATTACGTTTTTCAACTCTTTAAACTGCGTACATACAGTACTGAATATAATTCTCTTCAAGCAGTTTTTGCATTATAAGCAGGACACTTGCTGGTCACTAACGAACGACTTTACCTTGCCTTGAATACCTTGAAGATGCATTGGACGAGGTCCAGGTAGCGTTATTCATGCCGCCGCCCATTTAAGGTAAAGGTGATGCTGCATTCCGTGACCAGTGGGAGGACTATTAGCGAGTTATCATCATATTGTACGTAACCGCTATATTAAAGCTAGTTTGTCTGTCACCTTCGGTAAGTCCAGTAAATTCTTTGACTTTAATAGTTTCAGTTCAGGTCTCGTTATCGAATGTACTGCATAATTTTATTGAACAACCTCGCACCCCGGAGAGTGAACCTATTAGAATACTCCGTGGCTTCTGCAACATTCCCGTTTTTGTCCGGAACTCCTGTTTCACAAGTGTGAGGTCTGAGACACTTAACTGTTCCAATGTAAGGCTGAAATATAGTGTTTTGCATCAACGTCGCTAAACACCCAATTAAGCCATTCGGTTACAACCATGGTGTGTCTTAACTGTATGTAATGTTATCTAATTAAATATTTGCATGGTAAACGCGTTGGCGACAGCTATTCCTTTATAATCTTGGTGAATGTTAGGTCGAATGCTGCGCCTGCTTCCAAAATTTCAGGATTTAGAGAGAGCTATTGCAAACCATGCTAGTAAGTAAGCCTATCAAAAATGTTAGAGCAAATATGGTATTTTCTAGTAAAATATACCAGGATTTTAAGAACACTATCTTAATGGAGCCATTCGTCTTGGTCACGGTCCGAGGAAGAAGCCTAAACGGAAGATTTAGGGTTTGTATCTGATAACAGAGTTTCTCTGATCAAGAATAAGTGTATCTCGGCGTTTTGTTACGACTTGTCTCTTCGCTGAGCAGTATTTTGTGATACCAAAAACTATAGCTTAGCTCAGCCTCGTACTGTAAAGAGTCTAAATCCTCGATGTGTGTATTTAATTGATATCAAAGCTCGCTCATGGTTTGGAAACTTAGATACTGACTCATTATTATTATTTTTTTATCCCTTTAGTGCCTCTATAGAACATCACTTTTCGTAGGAAAAACACTATATGCAATGTCATCATATGTGTACTGTAGGCACTAAAGGGTTATATTAGACAAATTTACATGAACGACGTATTTTCATGCAGAGAAAACGCCCGAATTTTCGGTTTCCATAATCAAATTAGATCAAAATTAAACACCGTTTTTTACAACTTGTTATATTTTTTTAATATATTTTGGTGAATACGTAGGTGAAAAGCCCAAATTCATCCAAGACCTTTCTCTCATGAGTGAAAAGACCCGTTCAATTCTCTACGTATTCAACGTTCTTGAATAAACTGCAGAACTTGCAGAGACTAAGCCAGTTTTTACAATAACCACAACTTTCCCAACCAATACCACAGCAGGAGAACTAGCTGCAAAACTCATAGAAGCCAGTCTTTAGAGTAGTGAAAACAGCCCCAATAAAACTGAGGCAAAAGATTGGTAGCGTTGATTCTTCAGTACAGGTAAAAGAATTTTCTTTCCGTGAACTAATACTTTTCATGCTATGTTCTTTTCTATAGAGCTATTCGCTGATACACCAACAGCTAGAGAGCCTTAATAAATGCATGACTAGTTTTATTAGTAAAATGTGGAGCTGTGCTCGTATAGGGCAAAAGATTATAGAAGAAGAATCCTTAAAAACTACCAACTGACTAAGCTGAGAATTCCAGGATATTGAGCAATCACGGTGAAAACAGTGCATATAAAAGTACCTCTGACGAAGTCCCCGTATTCTCTTTTCTCTTTGAGTTTAAGTCAACATTAATGCACAGAAATTGAAATTAATGCACAGAAACAGCTTCAGGACATGAAAAATAAGAGCCCTTCGCTCTCTAATTTCTATTTTTCAAAATAGAAATATTTTCTTAACTTTAGCTGACGATGCGTAAATTCTTTGTTTTACTTT
>LQNS02000141.1:19955480-19974720 GCA_001587735.2 Parhyale hawaiensis | reverse complement strand
ACTTCTTCCACCGTATTCTCCTGATATTACACCATCCGATTGCCATAATGTTTCTGTGTCAGTAAAACTCAGTGCAAGAAAGATACCGGTTATGAATTAGACAGAGTTCAAGCGCAGTGGAAAACTTTTCCTTTCACAATCAGCAGAACTCGTTGTTAATGGTGTATGCTGCCTGATAGATGGGAAAGCTTATTGATATGTAGTAATGGAAGTTCATTCTCTGAGCGAAGACGGCAGTATAAGGCTTTAATGGTGATATATATATCACCATGGATGCGATTTTTCTTCAAGTCGGCAGCTAATTTCGACATGTAAGATAATCACGTGAATTTAGGGAAGCTGCTTATGCGACACATGCAGTTAATGGATTGGTAAATTTAACAAGCACGGTAACATTGTAATATAAAGCGACATGGCGAGTTAACAAATAGCTTAATCACGTAAATTTCACATTGTAGTATACCCCGTCAATTTAGTAGAATGACTAGATTGACTGGTGAGGCAGCCCCACAAATACCACAAAAGACAACAAAGTAATTCTTTTGAGAGTTACAGCATTGGGTCAATTCGCTTTCAAATGGACGCATTAGCATACTGTTCATTCAGGAATTTAACACTTTCCACATAGGAACTAGAATGCAAGTATATGGGGTTGATACGTTGACTCTTTCACTTATTTATACTCCACTTACAGGNGGGTTACAGCATTGGGTCAATTCGCTTTCAAATGGACGCATTAGCATACTGTTCATTCAGGAATTTAACACTTTCCACATAGGAACTAGAATGCAAGTATATGGGGTTGATACGTTGACTCTTTCACTTATTTATACGCCACTTACAGGAATTTATGAGGGCGGAGGAGAATTTTAGCGACTTCATAAAATTAATAAATCGCACAATGTCTCGGGCTGATACGTTGATTATCATACTAAATTACACAACGATTTAGAGAATTTTGGAACTTTCGGTAATTTTGGGACTTAATTTGTGGCATAAAAATAAACTGCAAAATATCCAGGGTTAGTACGCCAGCCCTCTCATGATAGAATTGAACACCATTTGTTTCTAGCAAATTGGCAGATTTGACTATTGTTTAATATTTTGGGAATTTTAGTAACTGGTCGATTTTTGTTTTTCAAGGAATTTTTCAAAATTTGCTAAGCTTTGAGAATTTGAGAAGTTTTTTTTAGGATTTAGGAATTTTAGACATCAATGATTATATAGAAAGTAAACCCTGAATTTTCTCGAGCTGGTAGGATAACCCTATAACTCCTGAGTAAAAAATCATAGGACGATAATGATCAGCTCTATAATGCTGTTCCTTAGAAGGTGTTCATGAGGCATCCGGTAAAGGGTTAGCACCTTAGTGACGTTCCAATTCCTCAGGACTAGGCTAAATTTGGAGGACCTTCAGTTGGGTACAGTAATCACGATAGAAAAAAAAAAAACTTTCCAATAACAGAATTAACCTACAACCACAACCCCAGGGATATGTTCGCTCTAGCAGTACTACCCACCGCCAACAAACCGAGTCGCATCGGTTTCCTCTCTCGTAGACAGTAACCTCTTTAGTTCCATTTCGGAGCACGGCAAACAGTTTTTAACTTGAATTTCTCAAACAGGGTTGTGATTACAGCGCGCCTCCGTCAAGTCAGCTTATATTAAGAAACTGTACTAATACACCGAGACCTGTGTTTTCTAGAAACCAGGGCGTTATCTAGAGCACAATGTAAAATATTTGCGTTGGCGTTCTAATGCAACGTGAACACTTGAGTTTACCTACTGCCCGCATACGCCAAGCCTGGGGCAGTTTCACTGGTATGTTGAGAGGCTTACTGTCATTGAAATAACGCTTATTTCAGAGCTTTTTTTTTTTTGTTCAGTATGAGCACGCCTTGGCGAGCATTTCCAGTCGGTCCATGGTAGAGCGTGCTAACTTTCGAACAATATGTTTCTAAATGTACATTTGCAATTAGAGGTGGGCACTTTGCGACCATATTTTCGTCTGTTCGGCCCAGTCATAAGAGTACAGACTGCCTCAGCAGTCAATGCTCACAGCTTTATACCTAATCCCGTTTCTATTCCCTATAGGGCCGAATAGTTGCCGGCTGGCTCCCCTATCTAGCTCCATGTAAGGGTAAAACGATCGCGTGACCTCTCATAGAGCGCTTACTCGATCGATGTACTCATTAGCTTACCATCACAGTAAGAGTCGAGGCGTTTTAACAAGAACGCTCAAAGACAGCTCATTGCTATCCATCACATCTCTGATATGTATTAATCACAGAGCAGAGGCCTCTACAAGCAACGAGCACTAACAATGCAATCACCAACGTTCTCCATGTTCATCGGAAATTGTGAGATGATCGGTCAGGCCGCCCCATGTTTATTCGGGCTAAATTGCTTTCGAAAAGATGGATGCTTTCCAGCAGTGGCATTACTTAGGAATGGACGAACTGCCGCGAACACCTGACCAGGGTAGGTGGATTGGAAATGGATGTTGATGGCGCCATCCAGTGGCAGAATTATTACGCCAGGTTTATTATTTGCTGACACTATTGATACCTGGAAGTACCAATGTGGGTACCAGAATGATGGTATAATTGGTGATGTTATTCGTTACTGACAGTCTTACTAACGCATAACTATGTTCCGACATGTCACTATCATGGTAAGATTAAGACAGTTGTCTCCGCTACTGAGTGCCTAATACGTGTAACTAGAAATGCAACACTGTCGATGTGTAGATATGTGTTTCTGTATTCTATGGGCAATGTTAAGACTTGTAACTGACTACATAGAGTTGTGGCATTATGGTTGTGGAGTTATCTCAGTTTTTATTCTCCACTAACAATTCTTACACGTGTAACTACCGACATGAGTGACACTACCGTGGTAGAATTGCATCAGTTTTATTCGCTGATGAGAGGCTTAAGTTCTAAATCTACAAGGATGCAGTTTGCGATTGCCGTTTATTAGTCATTAATTGAGAAATTAACGCCATTACGCATTAGTGGTCCACTGGTCATATTCGTCCTAGACGGATTTACAAGAAGACTCTAATGTGTTGCGTGCTACAGCAATATTTATGGAGAATGTTTTATTATGAACAATTTGTTTGATACTACCTGTATCAATTGAAAATTAAGAAGCACAAGATAATAATTTGTTCAACTGAATGAATCATTCTGTTCGTGATGTTTATGATGCATTGGGTTGTTTTCCAGTAAACTGGCAGTAGACTGGTTGTAGCTTTACGAGCCATTAGAAATAGAAGCTGTTCCATACTATATTAAAAAAATTAGTCTCCTCTGTCTCCCTGTGATTGTATACTTCAATTGATACGTTAATATAATATGAGCTGAGTGGTTATTCCCGTTTCAGTTCTTCAGCAAAGACCCACACTTGTATGCATGCACAAAGTAAGTGCTTCATGGTATAAGAATGAATCAAAAGGAGAGCGAGAGCTAACAAGTGTCACTAAATGGAATTTATTATTATTATTAATATTGCTATTAATGTGACTACGCAATTGTACAGCTAATACGTACATAGTGAGTCGAGTGATTAGTGAAGTGTTTAATTAAGTGCACCCATTACCTGCGTGTTAGACTAATGGTCTGGCTAGATCAAACTGAAATGGTTCGCAGAAGAGAAGCAGAGTATTCATTTCAAATCATTTCAAGAAATGAAATATTGATGCACTCTTAGTCATCAGAAAATGTGAGTGCCACAAGCACAAGAATATAGGCAGTTAATTGGTCCAAAGATAAAAAGTTACTGTTCATTACGATGCATCCTGCTTGTACTCTGTTAAAGTCTGTTTGAAGTCTTCGTGCTAACTTCTTGTAGTCCAGGAATTTATGTTTTTTTTAATCTTTTTGTGCCTGTCCTGAGCTATAAATTATTAATGCATACTGATAGCGTAAGTTTGAAAGAATGATTAGCTAGAGTAAAACGCTAAAATGACACCAGAAATACCATAATTTACACAAAACACATTCCATATTCTATAGCTGCCTAACTTATTTATTATGAAAAAACACCTTATGCGTTCAGAAACTGAATAATTTCCTAGTGAATATTACAATGGAACAATTTTAAAAAACTGTGAAACTGAAAAACTGACTGCAGACAAATATTACACCAATACAGAAAAGAAAACAATAAAGCATATGCGTGTTAAGTTGGATATGACAGGGACCGACACCTTGATTGGATGCCTTCAGCACTCTGGGAGAGTGTATTGTAAGGATAAATATTGGAAAAAAAGTGAATAATTTCAATATGCAAACACTGAAGAAAAAGAACCGGGGCAATAATAGCCTGGGTCACCGCTCCTTCGGTACCCCTCTTCGAATTGAGACAAATGATCTCAAAAAGGAAGACGATATGCAATATACGCATGTAAGTTTTTTTTTCAAAATTTACAATTTTTTGTAGTTATTGATTAGTTTTAAGTCTTTTTTGTTGTTGTTGTTGTTTTCAAAAATAATTATCATCAACCAGTGGTAGCCAATCTTGACAGGTTTGTATATATTATTTATAAACAACTTTTTAACATTACTACGGGTATGTTAGCTTCCGTTTGACGTATCTAGGTTAATCCTTATATAATAAAACGTTTGGAGTATTTATTTATTTCGTGTCCGCTCTTAAGGAAATAGATAGGCGGAAAATAGGCCTGGATGCAGAAGATGGGGAAAAGTTCTTTAGCCCTTTATCTGAAGGCACTTCTTGCTTGAAAAACTTGTTAAGAAATTGAAATCCAAGTAAAGATATTAGCTGCTTATGGAGTCTGTTTTTATAACTTTTTTTCTTTCAGGTAACGATGCATAAATTCGGCAGATGGTCAAGGAAGGGCTCTGGAGGTGACGATTTTTCACGGGTTATCGACAATTATTTCTTCTAGTTTACTGGCTTTCTTATATGACGGAGTAGTTTTCTCTTCTTCTTCTTTCTCTGATTTCGTTCCCATTTTCATAGGGGATCGCTGTTCCTTGCAATTTTCCTCCACATCGCCTGATCTATACCACACAATCGTCCTCTAGCTACTTTTTCCTGACGTCTTTTCATACTCTGTCGCTCCATCGCAATTTAGGTCGACTGCGACTCCGTCGGCCGTTTTCTCATCTCAGGCCAAAATTGCAACACTTCAAATGAGGCAGATATTTGAGTTGGCAAGACGGTGTCAACGGTATCATTGCTACGGAGCGCTGGCACTGTATATAAGCGGACCTGACTGGAGTTGCGTTCAAGTTTATTGGAGTGTTTTAATCAAGATTTTACTTCTGTCTATTAATATAGAAGACCTATAAGGATGAGAGCACGAAAAAAGAATCAGTAAAGAAAATGATGAAGCAAGTCAGAGTAGATTCCGCTACCGGCCTATATATAGGTATTAGGCAAACATATCGATTGTTGCGTGAATTTTTTTCACGCGCGGGTCCACTAGTTTAAAAATGATTTTATAACAGTTTATAAAATAACCTTAAGCCCCTCCTGGGGAAATCCAATTTGATTAGACCGCCAAGGCATGATGTAGTCTATGCGGTAGTGGTTATAAGTGTTGCCTAAATTTTACTAATACCGAGCGAAATAGTAAGCAAATGTACGTGGTCTTGATATTTCTCGTTATTATACGTTTTTTGGAGCAAGCACGTGCCAAAGTTTCTCGCAAAGGCAAACCTACTTTAACTACACAGGCGTATACTATATGTTATATTTGATCATAATCATTCAGAATGCCAAACTTCATGATACGTGACACTCTATCAATGTTTGCCAAAGTCTCTATTAAACGCCAAGCTCTATCCAATGCCAGAGTCTTGACCATTAATACCAATCTCTATCACATGCTAATTCTGACGAATACCGCACTCAATCAAATACCAAATTGGCTGTCGAATGCGCATGAGCAAAGTTTCAAGCCCACTGTCAACTGCTGAGTTGTTTTCTATATAGCAATTTTCAGCCAATAGTCATATCTTTTACCCAATACCAAACCCTCTGAAGCAAATATTATAACACTAACATCAAAATAAGAGCCAAACTGATTGTATATACATTAGGATCATATTTACTATATCTATTAAACCTCATTAAAATAAGAAACAAGTACGATGAATTATTAAAAAGGTAAACGCTTCGGGACGTCGCCCATGATCAGTAGGTCTGCAAAGAAAAAGATATTACGAAGGATAATCTAATATATAAAAATGCTACTAAATTTCTCAAAGAAAAAACACCCAAAAGAGGGTGGGGACTATTCTGGTCGTATAAAATAGGTTTCGATCTAAGAAGTTTATTAAGTGATTCAGTTAGCCTAAGATCAGAGCTATTGCACATGATAAGCGTTTCAAAATTTTATAAGCAGATTCTACAGAGCTGCCAACCTCAGCGTGATCCAGCACGGATGGAATTGCTGTAGATGTTGCCAGTACGACAATTTCTGCCGCAAGTGCGCTAAAGATCTCTTAAAAAGCGCACGGGAAGAAGAGTTCACTTACGACTGTGTTTATAAGCAGGAGGCTACGGGAAAGTGTCTGTATGTACTGGAACAGTGAACTAATATTGTATTTACGAGCATCTGACTTGAACTTGAAGTCTAAATCAGAGAAGTATAAGATAATAGCTTAAATATTAAACTCTTTGCTAACTGCCAAACCTTAACAACAACCAAGTTCTCGATCAAATATTAAGCTTGCTGCTCTAATGCCAAACGTTAACACCTACCAAACTCTCTACCAAATATGAAACGCTCTGCTAGAGTCGAACCCTAGCAGCTACCAAACTCTCTACCAAATGCCAGGCGTTCTGCCAGGTGCCAAACTCTCCAGAATGAAATGAAAAATAAACAACCCGAATTAAACTTGTTTTCAAAAGCTGGATGTTGTTTGGCTCGCAGCCTCTACCTGAGGCGTACCAAAGTCTGAGATCCAGTAGGAGTTATAAGTAAAGCAAGCTAAGCCTATCAGGAAAATTTAAAATAATCAGCAAGAAAGTTGTGACGTGTGGCACTCACCCATGCACTACGGTAAACACTTTTTAATGCAGGGAAACATACGTAGAATGCGTTGCTACCTAACCCTTTTTTCGATCGAGAGTATCTTTATTTTTCGTTAAGATATATTTTTTAAAACGTCCTCGATGAAAAATGATGAGCGTAATAGAGTTAAATTTTGCTGGTATCGTAAGCGGTCTTCAAGAGATTCAGGTATAATTTCTGTCTTTGAAGGGGGTTTGGCACCTAGTCTCGCTGACTTGAAACTTGCATTATATCTGTGAGTTATTAATGAGTTCAATACCGCACTTTTGTCCACAAAGAGTCCAGATGATCTTCGAATAAATAGCCATGAACGCAACATGTTACGAGGAGACAGCCTCTTACTTGCCTTTTACTATTTCCGCTAGCAAACGCCTTCTATTTGTTATTTCTTTTGCATATTTCAATCTTATGACTTTTTACCCTAGCTGATTGTAGCCTCTTCTTCATACTTCCTGTTATTGACTCAAGCCTCCGCAGTATCTTTTTTGATTATTACTAAAAATAATTCCTCCTATGTGTATCATTATTAAAATAACCTAATTTTGATTATTACTAAAAATAATTCCTCCTATGTGTATTATTATTGAAATTACCTAATTTTGATTATTCCTTAAAATAATTCCACCTATGTATAAATCCCGACACTCGTTCTCATCACTGCATCATATTTATGCCCCACATGCTCAACTTTTTTTTCGCTAAGTTCCCTAAAGGAATTGCAACATTTTAGTGACTATCTTCCCTGTCACATTTTCTTGCATTTCTTCATATCATCGCAACATTTTTGTTTAACATTATCTTCACATTCGCATTTCCCTTACATCACGAAACCATTTTATCTCTCATATGATTAGGCTTTCATTCTTATATCTTTAGATACTCTCATGGAATCGCGACCTTTTCCACTTCAGTATCATTAAGTCCTTATTACTGTAGATTTCCTCACATTTTTGCATCATTTTTTACATCACCATCCTTCCATTCATGCTTCCCTCATATCCTGCAGCCACTTTTACTTCTGATGTCATTATTCTCTCGTTCATATTTCTCCAGCTACCCTCCTGTCTTCACAACATTTTTTACGTCACTATACCCTGATTTTTTTTTTAAGTATACCCAATACCGTAAGCACTCTAGCAGCAAATATTAAAAGCAGCCCGATAAATACTTTTATGTCAAGTAAATAGATATTTCAATTTATATTACACACAACAAAAAAAAAAAACAGAGTCAACCTCCATTAAAACAACTAAGGGGTAAAATCAAAGCAACAGTCTTTCCTCAACAACATTACTACTCTCACTCGTCTTGCACTGAATGCCCTTAAATCAACGCATCATTACAACTCTGCAGGGAAGTGGAAGCGAGTGCTGTATTGGCGACAGTATGGTGTGTGTTCGTACTGCACGCGTCGGGCGTGACGCACAAGAGAGCAGAGGGCACAGCGCAAGCCAACATTTCAGCATGACATTGTGCTACACTTCTGGCTCCTTGGTTTCTGCGGGGACTTTAATTTCTTAAAGTTCAGTTACATATTATCTTTGTTTTACATATAAAATTTACTCGATCTTCATGAAATAACCATTTTTCTCTCATTTCTTAGTTGTTCTACTCTACTCATCATGCTTATCGTGAGGTCGGATGAAATGCAGCTTTGCTGCCGCATTGCAGTGAAATTTTACATCCATGCTACTGCTAACAGGCACTTTACATATATGCAAAGTTCAAATTTAAAAATCGGGATTAAAGGTAAAGTAAGCTTGACCGCACCCTTCAACCGGGAAATCCTTAAACACTGGTTTTTACTGCAAATATATGCCAACTGACCCTAGAAGAGTGTACGGCTGCAGTCGAGCGCAGACCGTCTAGAAAACTGGTGCTTGTAACGGAGGCCCATATTCATGTGACATTGCAACCTTACCAATTGCTAGTTAAGGTCATTACCCCTGCAGCAGCAGCAATATCCGGGCACTAGATACTGACTGAGCCCTGCAAGCGCAACAACATCTCACCCGTCTGACTGCCGAAAGGGAACTGGCGACCTTGTGAATCAACAGGGACCCACGAAAATTCCCTATCTGCCTCAATTTATACCGTGACTCATATCACAGAGCTTTGGTAAAAAAATATTCCAAACCGGGCACCTGTTGTCCGCGAACCTGCAGGTGTTCTAGCCTGCAAGATTTGGATTTATGTAAGGGAAAACACTATTTTTGCCGTGATAACCTTGTCTTTCCATTCTTTTCTCACTTTTCAGCTTTATTCAAATCACACGTCTCCTGGATTTTGTATTTTCATTTCAGCCAAGTTTTCGATGTTCTCGGCGAATGTCGTTTTCAAGGCAGGAATGAATATCTAAACATTCCGTCCGTCACTCATTCTGCCACACAATTGCATCCAGGATACGCTGTAGCACTAAGTATATTAAAATTAGAGAGATGAGTGGAAATGTAATTTTCAGTGATGAGTTCAATATGGGTCCATAAATTTCTTAAATTTATGGTATCTGTTGTAACATTATGGATTGAACTGCGAAAAACTTGATTCCAAGAAACGTCTCTGCATTATCTATTACCATTAAGTTTATAAATCGGGCCAATATAACTAATGACCTATTTCTCGAACATGTTGATGCATCAAAGAGCTTTCTAAAATTTTTTACATTTGCATGAAGGTTATTGATTCTTGTGTTAATGTTGCAAATAGTCTCACCAATGTACACATAATCTCAATTTTAACAAGTTAATTGGAAAACCAGTGGTACACATTGGTACATCGATGGCTTCTTTTTATCTTTTTAAGTTTGTATTATTTTTACGCATAGTATTTTCTTTTCATCGTTGTAAGTTGGATTGTTGTAAGGCTAAGGTATTCTATTAATCCTTTCAGAGGGCACTGACATAGTTGATATTTCACTGCTGATTTTCAGTTGCTTGCGGTGATCTTCTTTTACATTTAATTACTTACTTTATAAGTTGCTTCGGTTATCCAGCATAGCATTGATGCAATTGTGTTGCATAATGATTGACGGACCAAAATTTAGAAATTCCTGCCCTGAATGCAACATTCGCTGAGAAAGTCGAAAGCTTGGTTGAAATAAAAATGCAATATCCGGAAGAAGTATTTTTGAAGAAATCTAAAAGTATGGAACCTCGATGTTCTCTATTCTAATAATTTATCACTGTATTTTCTTATAACAGAGCATCATTTTAGGTTGCTCTTCATCATTTTTTCATTTGCATTTCATTATAATCGTTCGTGAAGTACATGGAACATTTTTTTCTTTTTATATCTTTGTCGTCTAGTTTCCATGCTCCCTATCCTCTCACGTGGTCACTATAGTTTATCCAACATCAGTATTCGCCTACTCGTTTCCCTAAGACCTCACCAAAGTTGAGCAATATTTTTCGTAATAACTTTATCTTCGCTTTTGTATTTCACTGTATTCTCCCACATGGTCACTACATTCACCCAAGCATCATTATTTTCAAATTCGTTCCAATGCCTTCTCAAATAAAAGCAACATTTTTCTTTTAACTTCTTTATCCTCATTTTTGTGGTTCGCTATAGTCCCCCATAAACTCTACAGCTTCTTACCGTCATCAGCCTCCCGTCTGTATTTCCCTACATCATTGTAGGTCATGAACCTCCCTTTTCTACTGTATTTTACTACAAATACATTCCCTAGTATAATCACTACATTTAACATCGATTCCCTCTCTATAGTGTTTTGCTACATTCCCTTACATGAACACTAGATTTTCCCTAGCACCATAATCCTGTATTCGTATCCCTCAGTTCCCAATATCGGCCCCGCTCTCTCTTTCGTCACCACACTTTTACTTCCATACATTAGTGCCATTAGCGAGGCTGGACGAGGCCGCATTATATACTAGAATTTAATTGAAGTGTGGCATTCAGTGCCGGCAGTCCCAATCTGCTTCTCATGTTCCATTAAAAGGCTTCAATCTGGAGAGAAGGAAACTTAATTACTGATTACCGGCCTCCTTTTGTTCTGCGCTAAGTGTGTGCTTCGCGGCTTGTTCTGGCGAAACACAAAATATGTTACTTTGAAAGTATATTGACGATGAGATCATTTTAGTATTTTACACGACTGGCCATCTCAATGTCATGGACAATATTCAATACCTACCAAGTGCGTAGACACTATCTTATAAAAAAACTGGGCTGCCCGTGACCTGTTGAGTCAACCTCCCAATCTTCTTTGCTTCCAAAAAAACAAAGGTGTTATTCAGCTGGTTAAAGGCCACACGCTATTGACTCTCAACTCCTGCCGTGAGGGTCACCATCACCCACCATCACCAACTTCTTTACTTCTCGAAGAATTGTTTAACACAGTGTCTGTAAATCAAAAGAATTATCTAAATTAATACTCTTCTTAAGGCTCCCTCCCACAAAATGTCTATACGTTACGCTTTCAGTATTAGAAAGGGGAAAATTTGATTGCAAGAAGCTCTGATTTTGGCTGCGATACTTTTCAACAACAGCTGAGCTTTTTTCGCTTCTTGAATCAAGTTTGTCAGTTTCGCAGTGAAGACATGAAGTTCATTTAACTAATATCATACATACTGACTTTCACTTCATATAATATTCATTTTACTGAGGTTTCATGACAATCCCAATATGAAAAAATTCACAGCCAGGATACGCTACGAAGCGATCGGTTTTAGACTGCTTCGTTCTAAACCATTTTTGAAGAGAAAACGCGATTTTTGAAGAATTAAAATGATATCACATAAGGCGTAAACTGCAATATATGAATAACTTATTGAAGAAATTTGAAGTCTGTTTCAGTTTGTTGAATAGCTTAGATTAGATTAGACAGGCGGCAGTAGACGAACCAAGATGCCCATTCCCAAAGAGACACCGGAAATTACGCCCCCAGCCCTCTATGAGCTTTTGCCATTATGTTAGTAGGATGTAGAGGACTGAGGAAACGAGAGGAGAAAAAAGGAAGACGTAAGAAAAAATAAGGGGGAGAAGAATCTCATCTAAAGAGATGATCATGAATGGACGCAAGCTTGATCGATAGCCGCTGATATGCGGAGCTTAAAGATATAGATGGAGCAGAAGTGAGAAGAAGTCGGCTTAAGATGGCCTGGGAAGCTTTGGCCGTTAAGTGCTTGCGATACCTGGTATGTCTGCATTATGTGCCTTAGTTGGAGTCGACACAGCAGACATGCATTGTTTCAAAACCAAAGAAACATTTGCTTGTTTAAAAATTGTATTGAATACTTTGGAAAGCTCGGTATCATGGCTGTATTTTACTGTGAAAATCTGCCAAAATTTTCATAAAATCGTTTATCAAATTTGACCATCTTCGACCCTCACACCTGATGAGCTGAGGTACAGCGAAACGTACGTCGTGGGTAACTAAAATTCTACTTTGTACTTTTCATCGGGTTCTTCAGTATTTGACGTAGTGCCATCTCAAGACATTATTAATATTACTATATGTTAAGTATTGCGTATTGCTATGCAAGAATTTGATTATTTGACTTGTTCAATAATTGTCGTAGCCATGGTTCTCGCCAAACCATCTTCCTAATTTTCAAAGTCTATGCATAAATAATGAAGTTCGTTTTATTGTTATATACGGCCAGTTATATATGTTGCGCGCGTTTGGTGGATGTTGTAGGTATTAGGCCGTAATTTCGGGTAAGTTAGACTATATACGGGTTTAATGTCGGGTAGGTTAGGGGAGGCAGGGACTGTTTTTTTTGTTTTCCATTTTAAAATTTGAACGATCCACCAAACGCGCAGCGCGATCGAACGATCGCGCAAATCCACCAAACGCGCACAACAGATACATATTCCCTTCAACTTTAAAAACTAGAACGCGTAAAACAATCAAGATTTTTGCAAGTAAATGGCCTAAATCCCGAGCAAGAACGAAGGCCGGTATTTGCATTCTAATTACCGCGAAGGAGTACCCAAGGCGATTGTATGTTTAACGTTAGCAAATAACTTATTTAACAAATGGCAGGTTCGTTATATCTCAGCAATGTTTCACTTGACTAAACAGTGCACATTTTTTTGCGTTGACTCGCCCTATTTAGAGACAAAATGCGCGATACTGGTAAACTTTACGATGACAAAACCTGCAATTAGAAGTGAGCGCTTATATTTCCGACGTGTACGGTCACAAAATGCTGAGATAAGCATTATCGAAGTATTTTTTGAAGAATGTGAGAAATTTTGTATATTGCGTTGTATTATATTTATGTTTTTCATGGAAGAAAAATACATCCAATAGTATAGTTGCATCATAGCAGCACTGCCTGTCTTACAATTCTGAAGACACGTGCTTGATACATATACAGAATTTCACTATATATATGTTTGTGGATACAGTACATATATACAGTATATATATATATATATATATATTTGTCGAAAAGCGTCGCACCAGTTTGGACCAAAACCTCAGTCTCAACTTCGCACAACTCATCCACCTCACAGAAGTTCAAGCCGCTGTCAACATGATACGTCAACTTGAACGACTCAATAAACGCATCATTAACCATAGATATGGCGGTGTTTTTAACCAAACATATATATATGTGTGTAGCAGCAGGCCATGCATGCTTGACTGGTGCACTAAAGGAGCTAACATGGAGCGACGAGCCAGCCGAGAGGTCCTTGTGCTGCCCGGCTTACTGAGTTAGCATATTTGCTTAGTGTGCACAGCTATGCGGGGGCACTTACCTTCTCAGAAATGTCAGAGTAGGGGACGCGGGTCGTTGTCTCTCCACTTAAAGAACCGTGGTCGGCTGCAGCTGTCCTTATTCCTCTGGCGTCAGTTGGCCTATATCTGCAGAGCGAACCAGTGCGTGTGCATCACCCAAGAGAGTGCAGTCACAGTTGACTTTATTTTTACTATACGTATGTATGTATGCACGTGTACCTCTATTGTGAAGAGTGAAATATCAATAACCTTTGAGACACGTAGTAGTGTGTCACGATATAATCTGCACCAGCCACTGTGCGCGTATAAAAATCCCAAAGCAGGTATAAAACAGAATTTATGTGCTATATATGCTAATAAAACTATTGTAAAAAAGCTGATAATTAAAGTTCTCCACTCCAAATTTAGCGGTGAGAGCTACTTTCTGCAGGGCAGCAGAAAAGTAGGCACAGTAAGCGACTCACGCTCTAAAAAAAAAAAATAATTAAACAAACATAGCTCCGGCATAGCAGTCATGCTACATCAATTTAATTTATCTATGACAAAACCAGCAAAGGTGAACAACGGCTGAGCAACGAATATTATATGCTGCCAAATTAAATTAACTCTAGGGAAGTGAATACGACAATTTCAATGAGTCAATGAAGAACTTTTTTTCTCTCTACAAGGTTTTGTCAACGCGGCCAGAAATAAGTGCGTATATATAGTAACTACCGCCTGAACTATGACTGGGATAAAGTTAATTTTCAGACGTAGAGGGTAGAAATGACGAAAGAAACATACGACACTGCTCGTGTCAAGCGGCATTGCTAAGAGATGTAAAATAAAGAAACGTAAAACCTGTCCACTAGGTACATTATACTAACGGTGTCAAAGTGATACAACTTGGCTAAATGGATTGAAAACTACATGCGTCGTTGAAGTAGTTAACAAACAACTTTGAGGGTATTAATGTTGACATAACTAAGATAAATGCGTTGAGAATCACATGTAAAATTTATACATACCTATAGCAGACTATATTTAAAGTATCAAAGCCGCTATAGTAAAAGTTAAAGTATTGAGAACTACAGAAATGAGATACTGTGCCGTATGTAATAGATTTCATTAAGCTTCATAGTGGCGTATCAGCCGAACCAAACGCATTTCATTTAGAGCCAGATGTAGCAATGCTAAGTACAGCAGGCTACGTACATTTAAAGTGTCAAAGGTGGCATAAAGTATTATAGCTAAAATAATCGAACTGAGGACCATGACAGTGATAGATATGCAGCAAGCTACATTGAAAATGTCCAAACTGACAGACTTGTACTGAAAACTAAGGCAATGGCAGATACAACAGACTGCAATCCAAGTGTCAAAGCGACTTACGTAAAATAAGTTGCTATTTTGCAGAGTCAGGGCAAAGGCAAGTCAAGAAGAAGGCATTGTCGCTTTCTGATGACTTTAGGGTGTATAAACACAGCTCTCTACGACCACAGCAAGAAACTTGAGCCTCTGGAAGCGAGTTCCGTCGTCTCAGTCCAGTATTTACGACTCCAATTTAAAGAGACAGTTATTGTAAATTCGAAAAGTGGCTGCCAGCGGCACAGTTCATGTTTCCCAATTCCGCTCTTCCCCTCTGGGAAATTCAGTATCCGGATATTTCGCCTCAGAAATCGCATGCTGCATGCAAGAACTTCCTGCCAGCGGCCAAGTTCTTCGAATTCTGATATAAAAGTTATAAATTCAGCAGGAAAATACGTAGGTTTCCTTATTGATCTAGTTTCAGGCGTTAATTTTTCTAATTTTAAGAGGTATTTCCAGTAATTGTTCGCTAAACTCAAAGCACGACGTGTAAGAAAACAGCCGAATGTCCATGTGTTATTTTAATTTTATCGAACTGCATCACTGTTTAATTTTAGATGGCGTTGCTACACGTTTCCCTAAATTCACAGACGTAAAAGTTCATAGAGACAGCAAAAACGCATGAAGCTTTCCACATTTAGCTGCATTTTTACTATCGGGAACATCATTTTCTGTAATTATAGAGAAGTATATATTAACCTTGCAGCAATATTTTTGAACATTACTATGTTAATATATATTTACTTGCTTCAAAACTGTCACTTAATATTTTAAAGATCTTTAGTGACTTTTATCACACGGAATAGCAGTATATAAAGACTCGACAGTAAATGATGCAGGGAACGCCAAACAACATAGCTCCGAATTTTCTGGCAGTTTTTCATATAATTATAATATGTTTAGATAGAGTTCAGTTTTTCCTCAAATTCAGCAACAGAAATACTTACCACACGTAATTATATCTCCCATATGTTCAGTAACATATTTTTATTTTCTCACATTTTTGCAGCACCTCAAACGAAACTCCTTAGATTCTTCGAAGGCACGGTATCGAAGTCCTCTACGGAAATATTCTCGTGCAATTTATTAATTTTCATCCAAAACCACGTTCTTTTTCAGTTTCAGTACACTATATCGGGAACTATTTTCAAAATGCTATATAAATAGCTGTGGCGTGACCCTTGAGTATTTTTTGAAGTTCGATTAAAGAAACTATTATGCCTGGCGAAAGAGACGGCGGCTAAGATAGTACGATATTGCGTATTATCTTAGAGGTAAAGCTAACTTGACTGCACCCTCAACTGGGAAACCCACACGCATTGGTTTGTGCTGCAGATATAGGCCAAGTGGCCCCAGTGAAATGGTCGTCAAGAACTATGGGGCCTTTTAGACGAAAGGTTCAAGGATCCGTGTCCTCTACCCCTCTTATTACTGAGGAAGGAAAGTGCCCCCACGGCCGCTCTGCATACAAACTACGCCCGAGTCAGTACACCTAGATCATCAAAGAGCTCGCATACTTGGGTTGACCTCGAACCTGCGATACAATCGGTGTGAGCTCAGAACGGAAGCCTGCTGCTACCGTGGGTATCTTGTTGCTGATCTGCTCTAGAACGATAGGAAGAATCAAGATGGCATGGAATGGCAAAAAAGAGTCATAGCTTATGATCGATGTAAGGGACATCGAGTAGGCCCTGGATTGGGGGCTTTAGAATGTCGTTTGTTCTGTGTTTTCACTTCACCGCGTTTGACTGCATTCCTGGGTCTGTGTAAACAACGAAAATGAGTAGTGCTTTCTGAAATAACATTCGCTAGAAATTTGAAAAAAAAAACACAATGCCCTCCAGTAGTGACACGGGCTAAGCCAGAGGATACGACGGTAAGCATTTTATCGAAACTTTTGCTAGTCTCACAGTCGTGTTTGCAAGGACAGTACAAAAGTTTCGAACGCGTTGAAGTGAAAACACAGGACAAAAGACTACGGTCTGCAGAGGGCCTAAGAGGCGACCATCGTAAGGTCGATTTCAGGCGACACAACTTGCATCCCTTCTCCTTGGCCAACGGCTACAGTTTGGCAGGCGTGCGAGCCTGGAGAAGGTGAAGTTGTAGGAACCCTCATGCGAGGGAATGCGTATGAAAGGCGGATGAGCTCCATGGGGCAAACGGCGACCAGAACTTTCTTGTCTACCTGACAGACTTTGCCTTGTTGGAGATACCATTTTTTTAGAGATTCGAAGATATATCATGTGAATACCTGATACTACAAGGAGTGGGACCGTGCACCTACATGCTTGAGCTGTTATTTCAAGCATCAGAAGAGGTCAGATGGTCTATAGTCTGACCATTTTATCAAGGCAGTTCGGTCATGGTCAGATTTCTCTATAGCGGTGTCAATTCTGTGGATTTTTCCAAAATTTTCTTTATACAGGTAGCGGGCGGAGATAAGATATAGTACGCACAAAATCTCAGAAATACCCGTAGAATTGGCAACGCTATCGAGGAATTTGACAACGGCTGAACTGCCTTGATGAAATGGTCAGACTCTAGTTCACTTACCATCCTCTTG
Source organism: Parhyale hawaiensis (assembly GCA_001587735.2). Lineage (NCBI taxonomy): Eukaryota > Metazoa > Arthropoda > Malacostraca > Amphipoda > Hyalidae > Parhyale > Parhyale hawaiensis. The sequence continues at coordinate 19,957,050 of LQNS02000141.1, read as the reverse complement.
TTTTATAGTTAATTTTACTGCACATAATCTGGGGTGTGTCGCAATCACGTCAAAACCGGGCTACCACAACCTGAAAAAAAATTTACCGTAATCCGAAAAGTGGTTGCGAGATCGCCATCGCGCGACGAACGGCGTAAGTTCAAGGACAATGAAATTTTCTTTTATTCGAAACATTGTGAATGGAAGTTACAATTAACTGATCTGAATTACTAACTCTGGCATGAAGAGTTTATTTGTTGCGGTTGTGAATGAATTTTGTGCTCCTTTTATTCAAAATAGAAGTTTGTGCTCGGTGGCCTACATCACCGTAACCCGTATCGCAGTCGTCATTTGAGCTATGATTGCGACACGGGTTGCGACTGGCTGGGTCACCGGTGCTACGCGGTGTAGCACCTGTAACCCAAAAAATGGTGATTGCGACACATTCCTGTTAGCTCTTAGGCCAGTAGATTAAAATTATATGGAGATCAGAATTCTACACTGTTGACTGTACGTCCTGCATGTTCAAGAAAATTTTTACGGTTGATTCCAGACTTCAATTTTCACCTGTCTTTCCCCCATATATCTTAACGAGATAATACAAGATGTAGATGAATTAGCAGATGATTACACATGGAAAATGCACTAGTACTGGCTGTGAGAGATATTGTTTTCTAGGGTGGGGGGGGGGCAAGAGACTGCAAGAAAACTTCTAGAGAAAGTAAAAATAATAAAGGTAATTCAATTAAGGATTCCATAAATTTGCAAAGTACTTTTCAGAGAAAAGTGCCTCATAAACTTTAATTCGAAGAAACATAGCAAAGAAACTTGTTCGGTTTTGTTAATTAAGTATTTTCTTGAATGAACTCTAGAGTAATTATTAATTCAAGCTCATAAATGCCACAGTATTTGCTTTTGTGTGACCTGAGGTAACGACAAACAGAGGAACAATTTCTTTCAATAATATTAGATATGGTTTCGACAGTATTTTTAAGACGTAAATGCCTCAAAAAGTTCACGTGAAGCTAAAAAGATGAATTGATTTCCTATTTATGTGTATCTATGTATCGAGTAGTAGTGTATATGCATTTATGTATCTACTGTAAATCCTAGTGACCCTTGCCGCCAAAATATCAAGGCAGTAGCGAACTACCTCCCCGAAACTCCTGCCTTCTTTGCTCCTCTTCGCAGTTTTGCTCTGAAAAAAAAAAAAAAAAAATCTTTCGTTGATCTTCATTTAATCGGCCCATCAATACCTTACAGCAATATACAGTAAGTGCTGATGGCGGGAACAAGGGAATACCAATATCTACGCTACCTTTAGTGAATTTCAGGTACCTTCTTAAATGTCTAAATTCCATATGTTGCAAATCAGGAGGCGCAATAATTTTTTAGGCTTCTTGAGCTATGCCAGCATCGCTCAGGTGGTCCAAGTCGGGCCAATCTGATTTTATAATAGAGTGACAGACTACGATTATACTTTATATGAAATAATAACGCACAGCGTTGTAGATTTATTGCAAGCATGTATCTCCCTCCCGATATTGAGGCTTTGATAGGATAGATTCATCTGAGAGGTAAGACCGCCATA
>LQNS02000141.1:19942393-19952484 GCA_001587735.2 Parhyale hawaiensis | reverse complement strand
TCAATCACAGCCTTCGAAACCTTCAAGGAAATTGCGGGGAAATGAAATTTTAACTCTTGGGGAGCTCGAGGTGATCCTCTGAATAAAAAGCTTCCGGTGCAGTTCTTTCCCCGCCTTGTTGTATAGCTTCGAGTAATACTTCGGATTTCTGCAGCAATCATAGGAGGCAAGACATGCCAGTCCCAATATAAAAATGATAGGCGATTATGCAACACATGGACCACATGATACCTTGACTGTCCATTTCTCGCAAATGAGGCTGATGCCAAATTGATAAATCGTTCATAAAATTTGTTCTATTCAAAGTACCGACTTGAAGCAAAAATAAACTGATTTTGGAGACGCAACGAATGTATTTATTGGAGAGAAACACGCATGTGTCAGCAGTGGGCCACTGTAAATTGCAAAATTTATTTTATCAAATTTTAGGTCATTTTGCAGTCCCAAGCTTCAGTTATTGTCGTCTGCAGTTTGTATATAGCTACGAATTTGCGTTTCTTGCTGCCCAATCGGAAATAATGGTTGTGATTATAGTAGATCAACTATGATTATGGCCAAGACTTTGGTTATTCATTTTCGAAATATCCTCCAAATTCAATCATTTATGGAGTGCATTATGGTAGAGATATGTCACAACCTTCGACCATATTGCCAACTATTATTCCCAACCATACATACCACACCAACCGTACATACCAAACCAACCATACATACCAAATTACAACCATTAAGCCGGTATAAAAGTCTACTACACAGCTTCGAGGAAGTCGCAAGTCGCTTGATGAATTTTGGCCGTACCCGTTGTCAAGGTACGTAAGGCTAAATATACCATGAAACTTGACATCCTTTTACATAAAGTTGATGGGAATAATTTCTTGATAAAACCTTACAGATATAAACTAAATGAGCATAAAAATAGTTAGCAATATTTGATCAAAGACTGTAATACTATCTAACAAGGGATACAATAAACAAATAAGTGTAATGGGTAACGACGCTAAAGTAGTTAAGCGTGAAAAAATTGAGAACTATAGATAAAAATAACGTCAAGGCGGTTAGCGTCCATACAACGGCCGCACTCTCAAGCATAAGATCGAAGACCTATTCTCAGCAATAGTTTTTCCCATACTTCATGGTGAACACCTGGAATAGACTCGCACCCCAAGTTGGCGGTGCAGAGTCTGCCGATGCGTTCAAAACTCGCCTTGAAAGAAATTGGGAACAACATCCTCCACAGTTACGGATTCCTCCTCCATGAGTCCGAAAATTGTAACGGCCAATGGTTGTTCGCCACATAATTCACTTTCTTTCATGCTCCAACTTACTTAACTTCCTCGAGGTTCACGTATCTGCAACAATTAGCTGTACTTACGCGATCAACTCCTTGGCTGCGTTTATCTGCCTCATCTTCTTCTCTTCCCCATAAATATCTGTATGATTTGGATGTAATGAGACGACCTCATGGAGGGCCGAAGTGTAAGTTCCGGATGCTCTATGGGAATGGGCCTGTTGATCCGTCTACTGTCTAATATCTAAACCTAATACCATGCGCGTGTAATCCAAGGTGCCAAGAAACTCATGCGAGTACAATCAGTGGTAGGCATAAAGTCAGGTGAGTATAGTCGCAAGTACGTCCAGTGCCACGTGCGCACAATTCCCGTCCCATATTAGCTCAATAGCTACCGGCACGTACGTCCAATTCCTTTTCTTAACTCAGTTGTGGAGGCCTCAAAGGCAGCTAATGCCTTCACTCGGGCGAGTCCATTAGCTTGGTGCTCCAGCCAAGAAATGTAGCTGTTGTTTAGAGCTTTGTTTCTCGCCAGCCTGATGCAAATATTTCCAGAAGGCTCAACGTAAAGTACGTTCTTAACGAGTCCAGTTTGTGCTTCATTGGCGCTATCACGCGTCGTTTACACCGAGATAAGATTAGCTCCCATGTCCCTGCCCGGGCCATGTAGACCAGATGTTTTCCAGTGAGTCTGCTTGCTTCTTGTAAACCCCATCAGCAGGCTCTGTTTCTCTAATAACTCGGCCCAGGCTTCTAGGGGCTTGGAGGGAGTGGGAGTCGTGGTCGTAATAATAAGCCTAGCTTGGAAAATGTGGGGTCTCTCCACATAGCAGCTCTAGTTTCTAATCTGAGTTTTGAATATGAGGGCAAAAACTGTGTATTCAGTCTTAATGGCCTCTATAACATAGAATTTGATATAAATGTTAAATATAGCTTTGGAAAATGGGGCTTCGCTCCACATAAATGCTCTAGTTTCAAATATAAGTTTTGGATATGAAGTTTGAAGCAGGTTTGAAGCAGCGTATTCAGTCCTAATAGGTACGTGGTACTCCTTATCTCCGACAACCTAGAATACTATAAAAATATGTTAAATGTAGACTTGGGAAATGTGGGGTAGCCTTACGCAGCTGCTCTAGTTTCATGGTTTACTAAATGAAGCGTATAAAACACTAGTTTCAGCTACCTTGAATTTGACAGAACTGTCATAAGTATGTGAGGCCTAGTAAATGTGACATTCCTCCATGTATAGTGCGTGACGTACCAATTTTGAATGTAAAGGTGTAAAATATGTTTTAGATGTCGGATTTATATTTGAATTTAGTGAATACTATACAAAGTATTGACTAAATTACGGTAGCTGTCACTAATTTTAAAAGTGAGTCTTCAATTCGAATGTTAAAGTTGCGTGCAGTATGCATTGATAACAGGCTACGGCAACCTGCGATCGGATAGTTTAATGTGGGACTTAGAAACTTTGAGTTTCGATTCTGTTAGTTGCTCTTGTTTCCACCCATGAACTTGAAAATAAAGCTGTTTTTATTTTGAAGTTGAATTAGGGATACAAGATGTGTAATTGTGTATGCTGGCTATTTAAGCTTTTAAATTGACTAATGAATAATCATAAAGATCATGAGGATGTGAGCATCGCTCTGCCACCATATTGAGAAAAAAAAAACTTCATGTTAAACTGCACAGTTATTTGTTGACGGGAGGTTCCACTTGTGAATTCTGAATGCAACTAATTTGAAAATTAGTTTATATTACGAATGGAACGGTTAAAAAAAGATTACTCACTGACTATAAAACAATTTTTAATGCGTCGTCGAAGAAGGGATATACTACGTGTCTACAACTGAAAATTTAATATTAAAATTGTGTTATTTATATGGCATGCCAGGAAAGCTCGTACCAATTTTGTAAAGGAGACTAAGAGGTAAATAAATATAAGCCAGTGCATGAACTATTTTATTGTATGTACAGTGCATCTCAATCTTTCTTTTAACTTGAAAACACCCTATTCATATAATTATTATTATTATTATTAATAAAGCGTCATGCTCGGGCCACTACGGACAGGTGGTGTGGTCCAGGAGGAGCATTATCCAGTACCAAGTAGCCCGAAACGCTGCCAACGAAAATTCATCAGAAAACCATTAACAGCTGACTTAATAACCTGCAGGCCAACACGACTTAAAGCCGATCGCGGTAATGAATTTTCAACCGAAACGGACAAGGGCAAAAATCACCGACTGAACTGACAAGTTTGTCAACTAACTGTCTCTAATGCCAATGAATGAGCACATGCCACACATAACGTGTATTTCTCCTAAAGACCCTGAGCGCTGGGACAACAGACTACAACCAACAGCTTTCTTTGCTGAATACTTTATAAAAAATACAGAGGCCATTAGCCCTACGCCTATGGGACAGAATCACCAAATCATTCACACTCGCAGCACACAGCATATAACTGGCTGAGCTAACAAGTTGGTCTAGCAGTCACAAGTGACTGTTGGCTGCCGAAGCTCAAGCCGGTGATCAGTACTCCAACGCAGGCAGGAAAAAGGAATAAAAACATCTGTCTACTGGATCCTTGTCACCAAACCCGGAATTTAACTTACTCGAAGCTCCTGACATGAAACACCTAATATGAGCCTCAAATGTAAGCTTCTCATCAAAGACAACACCAAGAATCCCCAGGGAGTTAAACCCGTGAAGTAAAGTATAATCTATTTTCAGAGGTGGGTGCAAGGGTAAATGTGACCAAGACTGACTGACAATAAGAGCTTACGTGTTGCCGGCATTTAGCTTCAAACTCCTGGAAGAACGCCATGCACTAATGCGCGACTGGTCCTTATTTAGAGACTGGGCGACAACATCACACATCCTGGAGTTAGTATAACTGCTATCAAAGTAGAATCATCAGCATATTTTTATCATAATATTTTCCAGCAAAGGGTGCAAGTCACGAGTACACAGAACAAACAGCAGCGAGCTAAGTACGCTACCCTGAGGGACGCGACACCGCTGCTACTGGAGCACTCGAAAACTGTTAGCAGACACTCTGCTTTCGCCTAGAATCAAAATCAAGAATGATTGACAGAACCTTAGGACCCACACCAAATGACTCTAACATGAACAGTAAATTCCTATAGGTTCACCTCTTTGAACGCTTCGATGAAAAAAAAAAAAACTCTTTCATGTAGGCCAAATCTGGACGTTTTTCTTGCATTGCGGCTTTTATCTCGTCTCATTCTGAGCACCATTTCTCAGAATGAATTTTTTATTTACTTGAATTTCTTTCTAAGCTTACCACACACAAAATTAAACTTTCTTAGGGCAAAAACCAGCTTTTGAGGCGGCCAAGAGAGGCTCGTGTCGCTGACTCCATGATCGTTTTCTCTTAATATATCCGTAAACAATCTATTTTTCATCTCCTGGATGATTTGCTTCAAGAAAGCCAAGTTTTCATTCCGTTCATAAAGCACCTAAAGGATGGAAATGCGTTCCAAAAGGTTCTTCTCACTCAAGTCATGTATAGCCATTACCAGGTGCTCATGAACGGCGGATTTTGTAGGTTGAGGCTCTCTGCCAATTCTCGGGTTGTGCAGTGTGAGTTATTCTCAATTAATGTCAAATAACGACTTGATTTCGTCATCGTCTGCATCGGAGGGTCTCACTGATAGGTCTTCATCAACAATGCTATAATCTCCACCTCGGAACTCGCGTACCACTTCCATACAGTCTTTTGGATAAAGATGCATCACCGTAAACTGTGCACGCATATTTCTATAGTTGCTTGTTAGGCATTTTTGCTTTTATGGAAACAGAAAAGCATCAAGTGCCGAAAAGGATTGTTTATTTTCAATGTTACAGTATTACAGAGTTATTACAGATTATAATATCTCAAGCCTTCTTCCACAAAAAAAAAGCTTGAACTGTGCTCTAAATGCAGGTGCAGTTAAATCATATTTTCCATACTCATATACTCTAAAGTAAGTCGAAAGGTTGACTACTAAAAATCGGGAAAAACAATCCTGATGACCCAATACGTTTTGTTGCTGCTCTCTTTGTAAATCGGACGTACCATTCCAGGGGATGAAGAACTGTGAGTTTAAGAAGCAAATCTAAAGTTGTATGCAGTTTTTTCGATCATTTCCTTCCCTTTCCGAGGACACGCAGAATACGCGATGGTGACTGTACTGAAACTGTAATGCATTAGTTAATAAGCGTATAGCGAAAGAAACACTAAGGACAGTTCCTCACGCATAATATACCGTTCAATTTTTGTTTGTCCTTAAATCCGAAGTGGTCAAATTTATCTAACAGCAATTTTGGTCACCACAGACGCTGATGTATGACTTTACCTTCTGGGACCATCCATGCAAAAGTTCGGCTAGGGAATAGGTGAATCATCAGGTTTCATTAACTTGAGAGTTTTTTGCCTTTATTAACGTCTAAACATTAAATGTTCGCTAAAAACTTTACCACACGCACGAAACTTGCTAGTTTGTATGTTATATCAATTGTTGTATATTAAATATATCCCAAAATGCTTAATATACTTCAGGTACTGCACACTCAACTTACTTGTTGTGCACGCTTCCGTGCATGCTTCCGTTCCCAGCTCTACCACATTGTATCGCTCGCACGTTCGATCCGGCCAGGTAGCGAGCTCTTTGCAGATCTTGGTGTGCTGACTCGGCAGTTGTGTGTGCATGCACGGCGCCGTGGCGGAACTGCCTTCCTCAGAGATGAGGGGGGGGGGGCGGCTCGTATCATCTGTTCCTTCCGTCAAATTGGCGCCATTGTTCTTGGTGATCGAAGGTCGACTGCAACTACACTTACTCATCTGGGGCCAGTGGGCCTATACACGAAGCACAAACCAGTGCATGTGGGTTTCCCCAGGTGAGGGTGTGGTTTAAGTTGACTCTACCTTTACTTTACCTTCACTGCAAACATGTCACTGTTTGATATTGGTTGCTGGTGAAAATGTTTAATATGATTGAGCTTTTGCTTAGCTACGGTCATACCGCCAGCGAGCTCGCTACTCAAATGCTCCCGCGTACCGGAAGGGAATTCACTCTGGAAGTTTGCGTTTACAACTTTCATTATGCAGAGCAGACTTGCAACAGCGCCCGTGCGTGCTGCCTGATCTGCCGCTTGGTTTTAGCGAATTGGAATCCGTAGTTTTCGGATACTTCGATGTTCATCTGAGGTTTAAATGGAAGAGAAACCGTAATAAATATGCAGGATTTTAAAGATTGAGTTGTTGTGGAAATTCAGGTGTGGCTAATATGGAACTGTTACAAAGACCGAGTGTTGGTAGAACTTGCGTTGCTGTAGAAAACCACTTGTTTCTGAGATCGAGTTGTTACGGCGCGTGCACACGTACGCAAAAGTTGCATTGCCACGCAATTCTTTACTCGATTGGGTTGCAACGCACAGGGCTTCGGCTTGGACATTGCTATGCCACTAAAGAGAATACCTAAGGTACGAGTCATTTTTTGCAGCTTGTACGTTATAACAAGCATCAGTGGTCAAGCTTGGAAAATACCTCCTACTTCTGAGCTAGTTTAAAGCTGCAATGACGCATAATTTTAGCGTGACATTCAAACGCTACTCAATAGTAATCAAAGCAATGTGACGGCCGAGGCAAAAAGTTACCTGACTGAGCAATTTTAGAGATGATAAAATAAACTTTATTTAATAGTCATGGAGATATAATAATATTGACATTCTACATGGTACACAAGAGGATGTATCTTATTTCTAGGTTGCAAACAAAGGACATGTCGCAGGGGTCTTAAATTCTAGACTTCATTACGCCCCATTGCTTGGCCTCCGTCAGGCAACAGTATGCGCTGCTATCGCAGATACATATTAGATCGTTTGTAGCCAGGACCGTTACAGATGGCTTTTATTAATGAGTTTTTAGAGTTTTCAATCGTGTATTTTAGGCTCAAGGCTCATTTCATGGTCCTGACTTTGAGACAATCAGTGTACTTTTGAGCAAATATTAGACTTGCACTATTAGACATAGGCACTTTCATTAATCAGCGGAATATGTCTTCATAAGCAACACGCAAGCGCTCGATGGATTTCTTTTTAAAATTACACCAAAAAGAGTTACAGTACTGGGACACGACGGTGTGCCTATGCTATTAGTCAGATGGAGTAGTTCCGGGATAATTCGATCTCAATCTCCTGCAACAATTCTATCTTTGCAACGACTCAATCTCTGCTATAACTCCGTCTCTGTAACAGCTCTGTCTTTGCGATAACTGAATTTCCACAAAAATTCGATCTTCTTAATTCTGCAAATAACATTGCAGTTGCTCTTCCATTCAAACCTCAGATGAACATCGAAGTATCCGAAAACTACGGATTCCAATTCGCTAAAACCAAGCGGCAGATCAGGCAGCACGCTCGGGCGCATTTGCAAGTCTGCTCTGCATAATGAAACTTGCAAACGCAAACTTCCAGAGTGAATTCCCTTCCAGTACCCGGGGGAATGTGGGTAGCGAGGTCGCTGGCCGTATGACCACAGCTAAGCAATACCTCAGTCATATTCAAGAGTTTTGCCAGCATTTATTATCACTGCAATGCTAACAGAGATTGAGTTGTTACAGAGACGAATTGAGATTTAAGTTGTAGAGGTGAAAGAGTTACAACGATCGAATTGTTGCAAAGACCGAATTTGTACAGAGATTGATATCTTTTCAGACAAGTTATTGTGGAGCTCCATTTATTTCAGGCATCGATTGATTGCAGCAGATATAGAGTTACACAGATATGTTGTAGAGATCGGGTGGCTACGGAGCAGAAGTGCTAATGTGCTATCTCATATTCATTACCGAAATCTATTTAAAATTTTTGCATCTGCTGAAACTCACCCGCAAAATCTTCTTTTACAGTTCGAAATTTTTCCATGGACAAGAATCACGTTGACACCTATGTTTTGAGTCCTACAACTCTGGTGAAATAGTACGAATACTTATCTCATCAAGCAGTAAGTACTTTAATCGAGTTGAAATTCACCATTTTTCGTTTCTAAAAATCTTTATTTACCTACTGGGTCCTTATTCCCTCTATTTTCAATTTGTGTTTGAAAACTGGGATGCATACCCACTGTATATCATAAAACTTGCTCGTGTTGCTCCCATTTTTAAATCTGATAACTAAAATGGCGTAGAAAACTGTAGGTCACTAGCAATGTGGTCAACTTCATCTAACGACTTTTCAAATAGCTCATTCTTACTCCTTATCATGGGACTCATAATGCAATGTTTAACAATAGCTTGGCTTTCTTGCTAAATCTAGTGCAACGTTAGTGACATTTCATTTTGCATCTGACCTATACAACAGAGACTAATGTGTTCTCTTAACAATGCCAAATTAAAAATTTTGCCCACCAATCGTGGATTCCCACAAAGCTCTATACGTTTACTGCTATCATTCATTCTTTTTATTAATAATACATTTAGCCTCTGTACAAGGCGTGTCTGTTTACGGAAGATGCAGTGTTCTAGGTGTTCTAGCAGCTACGATTTTCCTTTAATTATTGATATATTTTTTTTAAATAGGCTCACTGAATGTTGCCGAAAACACACTAACTGCTCAGGGTCTATGAAGATAAAACTAAATTATTGTTACTCTCGTTATGCTCTGGCCCGGAGTTCCTGTATTTTTCAAATTTGAATGCTAATTTATAATTCATGATCATAATGTAATTCAAGGTGAAAGGCTGATTTTTACAATCCACATTGAAGGAATCAGCCGGAAGCTCAGTGAGTTTATTGGCGTAATTCATTATTACTTCTCAGCTCATTCTCTATCAAGTGAAAATTTCATTAAACAATATCCATTGGCAATTTCTTCACGTTAAGTAAAAAAATGTACCTTTAGGGATATTTGTACCTCAATTTACTACCCTTCACAAGTGATGCAATTTCAAGATATCTCAATTAACGAATTTTACTTTATGGCATAGCTCTTATAAAACCATCCAAGAATTTTACAAACGTACTATGATTCGCTCATCTGCAACACAGTAATCATGAAACGAGTCGCTTTATTCTCAAGCTCTCAAACGAGCGTACTGATGTAGAAAAACGTTCAACTAATTTTCAAACAGCGTCTCTATTGTTTAGATCCCAAATCTGATATTGTACCTATTTAAAAAAGTGCGCCAAATTAAGTATGTAATGTAAATGTACTAGTATAGTATTTTTCAGGCACCCTAAACGTTATTAGCATCGTAGTGGTTATTTACCGAATTGTAATTGAAAATTTCCTTAAAATTAGAATCATAGCTTGTGTCTGTGCGTAATAAACATATCAATACTACAAAAGTCGAGTTGTTACAAGGATCAAGTTAATACATCGATAAAATTTTTGCAGAAATTAAGCTGTTACAGAAACTGAGTGCAGCTAGTGCGCAGATATTAGTAACTGTGTTGCTGTAGAAATTAAGCTGTTACCACAATCAAGTTTCTCAGCTTCAAACTGATATGTTATTGAACTTTTCGGTTGCTGAATTGCATGCCCGTTATATCAAATGAACAGCAGAGGTAGAACATTTGGCTGATTTTTTCCAAGTTGGAAGCGGTGTCAAGGGCGATTTCTCTTGCTATAAACCAGTGCATCAAATGTACAGCTGGGGCAAAACTTCTGGCCGATTTTTCTAAGTTGGAAGCCGCTGTCTAGGGCAATTCCTCTCCCTATAAGCCACTGCATCAAATGCATAACCCGAGCGAAAATCTAGCTTTTTTCCTGAACTCGCGGTGGCTGTCTAGGGTAA
>LQNS02000141.1:19895862-19918062 GCA_001587735.2 Parhyale hawaiensis | reverse complement strand
GTTTCCGGCTCTCGGCCCATCAATCACAGCCTTCGAAACCTTCAAGGAAATTGCGGGGAAATGAAATTTTAACTCTTGGGGAGCTCGAGGTGATCCTCTGAATAAAAAGCTTCCGGTGCAGTTCTTTCCCCGCCTTGTTGTATAGCTGCGAGTAATACTTCGGATTTCTGCCGCAATCATAGGAGGCAAGACATGCCAGTCCCAATATAAAAATGATAGGCGATTATGCAACACATGGACCACATGATACCTTGACAGTTCAGTTCTCGCAAATGAGGCTGATGCCAAATGGATCAATCGTCCATAAAATTTGTTCTATTTAACGTACCGACTTGAAGCAAAAATAAACTGTTTTTGGAGACGCAACGAATGTATTCATTGGAGAGAAAAACGCATGTGTCAGCAGTGGTCCACTGTAAATTGCAAAATTCATCTTAGCAAATTTTAGGTCATTTTGCAGTCCCAAGCTTCTGTTATTGTCGTCTGCAGTTTGTATATAGCTACGAATTTGCGTTTCTTGCTGCCCAGTCGGAAATTATGGTTGTGATTATAGTAGATCAACTATGATTATGGTCGAGACTTTGGTTATTCATTTTCTAAATATCCTCCAAATTCAATCATTGATGGGGTGCATTATGGTAGAGATATGTCACAACCTGCGACCATATTGCCAACTTTTATTCCCAACCATACATACCACACCTACCATACATACCAAACCAACCATACATACCAAATTACAACCATTAAGCCGGTATAGAGATCTACTACACAGCTTCGAGGAAGTCGCAAATCGCTTGATGAATTTTGGCCGTACCCGTTGTCAAGGTACGTAAGGCTAAATATGCCATGAAACTTGACATCCTTTTACATAAGACTAATGGGAACAATTTCTTGATAAAACCTTACAGATATAAACTAAATGAACATAAAAATAGATAGCAATATTTGATCAAAGATTGTAATGCTATCTAACTAGGGATACAACAAACAATAAGTATAATGGAAAACTACGCGAAAGTGGTTAAGCGTAAAAAAACTGGGAACCATGGATAAAAAGAACGTCAAGGCGGTTAGCATCCATACATACCCTGCAATTTTTTTTTCTAATTCATCGACAGGAAAAAACCCAAAAATGTGCACATTTTTTGCACTAAATATATCAATTTTTATTGTTTTGTATTCAAACTAATAGTCATACAATATTACTTTACTTGATTATGTTTGGAATTCTAGCCATATTATTATAATTCATGACAGTCCACATATATTCTTCCACATATAGAGGGAGGACTTCCCCCCATAATCGTACGTACGGAAATCCGTTGATAACCTACCATCGTTATGCTCTAGTATGTGCTCTACCATATATAGTCTTCAAACATCCATCTACTTCCATCGATCTTCGTTACCTGACAAACCTTAAACAATCAATAATGCCTCCACGAACATAGACCTTAATACACTAAAATCAACGTTCTGTTTTGGTCGACATATCTACAATATTGCTTCATCATCCATAATCGACTTTAATCTCCTCTACACCACTATATTTCACTATAATCGCAACAATTATTTCCGACTGTTGCCTAGAAAAGATTTTATCGCAGTTTTATCTATTTGCAACCAGCCTAATTTGCAAATTTCACTGAACAGTCATGGTAGGTATTGTGTTGTCAAGGTACAATATTATCCAATGCATTCCTATTGAAAATGAATAAGTAATTGCCTAAAGTTTTCCAATGGGGATATCGACTTTGCTCTGTCGTTGGTCAACCTACACCAGGCTGTATTTATCGCCTAATCAGGAATTAATCGGCGATTATCGGTTGTTATCCCGAGCCGCTCACCTACCCACATCCGAAATTTGCCTATAAATTTTGCAGACAGCAGCTCACAGATGAATTATAAAAATAGAGTTGATATACTACGGTGTTGTTTACAGGCCACGGTACTAAAGCGGAAGCGATGTTGACCTGGCAACAGTGCCGTGTATGCCCGAACTCTGTATCGGGGAGCAACGTCTGTTCAGAGCTAGGCAAGGATGCAAGACTCGGGCGCCATCTATGCCGCGGTAGCTATGCTGCCCTATATGCATCATCATGATGCACTTTCTCTTTATGATGCACTTTCGTGTTTCGGTTTTGGGACAAAAATGCATGGAATTTTGATGCACATAAGTGCATCGAATTTTCTCTGAGTGTACCACTACGATAGCATTATCATCAAATTAAAAAATATATATTTTACCCAAATGTCTTTTATAATATGATAAGTATGAACATGCGTCATAGTGTAGCTGATGTACAGTATATCTGGAGAATATGGTGATCGTTTGGATGGCCACGTACTGCAGTGCTAAGTGTTACCAGCAGGTTCCCTTTATTAGTTAAACTAGGGAGACCCGGCCGAGTATTGACCCTATTCATTTTTGGGCGGCCAAGATGAGCGTGCAATCATCAAGCCGAGCGTGCAATTATCAATTTGAGTAACCGATTATATAAGTTAGTTGAAAATCAGCCATCAAATTGAGTATACAATCATCGAGTTGAGTATGCTAAGCATTCGATGGTTTAATCGTTCGATCAGCGAGTTGAGCCAGGGGTCATGAAGTTCAGCACGAGATCATTAAGTCGAGCTAATGCGTAAATTTCCTCCTATCTCGCCGCCTTATCGTGCAGCGGTTGAATTTTCTTCATCCGCTCCCTAAGTTCAGGACGTAGAGATCTAGCAAGCAAGCGAGCTGCAAAGAAGGAAGCATTTCATAAGTAGACATTTAAACTACCTTCATATTATTCTGTTTGTGGTTCCTTCCATCCATCCATCCGTCCATACTTTAGTCTGCACGTTACGCTTCCAGTATTAGGTGAAGAAAAACAACACGGGCAAGATCTGAAATAACAGTTGTCGGGTCCAAGCTGCTACTTCCGCAGGTAACTTTGTTAGATGTAGTGTCTCAGCGACAGTGAGACATGGATTTATTTTCCTACTATGTAACTGAGACACTACGCGTTGGGACCTCAATGAGGAATGAAATTCGCTATGTGGAATTCTCACAGGTGCAGGCTGGTATATAAATGTACAGCAGCAATTTGGAATAAATCATATAATTCATTTAAAATTGGAAAATGATGACAGTCAACACTAGTTAATAGTTATTACAAAATGTAGCATATTAATTTACGAATATGCTTTCGAATAAATTAACTATATATTCATTTAAGTTGCAACAGTGATGATAGTTAAATACTAGATTAGATCGCTGAAATCGTTTATAATATTTAGATAGTAAGAGAGACATAGAATGCACTCTCGAGAAATTGTAAAAAAAAAATTCAAATACTGATCAGCATATATACATATTCCATGTGAATAAAATTTCGAGAGTGTACCATTCGAGGTGAGTGTAATTTCAGATACGTAGAATCCCTGCTCAGCTGAGTACATTTTTCGGTGTATACATCGCCAGGTAAGTAAAGTTCCTGGGGCCGTAAATCTCAGGAGTGTTTGAACGCAGGTGCCTACCAACCCAAGAGTCAACAGTGGCAGCTGCCTGTACGATCCCTGGTGCGTAATACAATCCCCGGTACTTACAATCCTAGGCCGCTGTAACCCAGCAACGTAATAAGGAATAACCATCACAAACGATCACAACACAGTCAGCAAGTTGACAAGAGTGTGAAAATGGCAAACGGAGTAGTGGGAATCGTTACCAGAAATCTTGAGAATAAAACTAAATACGCAATCATTCCTTTGAACAAAAGTCAGTGCGCCCACGTACAGAATTTGCTGATCAATTTTGGTCGCCATATCTGTTCAAAGAAACGATAACATAGAAAAAATCCAACCCAGGAGCAACGAAATTTAGACCCAGCAGCAAAACCAGCCATACGAGTGTCGTCTTCGGGAAGTGGGACTCATCTCTCTTGAACAAAGATGACTCAATGGGCAATTGATAGAAACATACATATACCAAAATGGCTTTAACGGCGTACCGACGACCACCTGCGAAGCAACGGCCGCAATCTCAAGCATAAAGATCGAAGACCTATTCTCAGTCAATAGTTTTTCCCGTACTTCATAGTGGACACCTGGAATAGACTCGCACCCCAAGTTGGCGTGCGGAGTCTGTCGATGCGTTCAATACTCGTCTTGAAAAAATTGGGAGCAACATCCTCCACAGTTACGGATTCCTCCTCTAGGAGTCCGAAACTCGTTACGGCCATTGGTTCTGCGCCACCGTAATTCACTTTCTTTCATGCCCCAACTTACTTAACGTCCCCGAGCTCCACGTATCTACAACAATTGGCTGAACTTACGCGGTCAACTCTTTGGCTGAGTTTATCTGCCTCATCCTCTTCTCTTCCCCATAAATATCTGTAGGATTCGGATGTAATGAGACTACATCATAGAGGGCCGAAGTGTAAGTTCCGGATGCTCTATGGGAATGGGCCTGTTGATCCGTCTACTGTCTAATATCTAATTTAATACCATGCGCGTGTAATCCAAGGTGCCCAGAAACTCATGCGAGTACAATCAGTGGTAAGCATGAAGTCAGGTGAGTATAATCGCAAGTACGTCTAGTGCCACGTGCGCACAATTCCCGTCCCATATTAGCTCAATAGCTACCGGCACGTGCGTCCAATTCCTTTTCTTAACTCAGTTGTGGAGGCCTCAAAGGCAGCTAATGCCTTCACTCGGGCGAGTCCATTAGCTTGGTGCTCCAGCCAAGAAATGTAGCTGTTGTTTAGAGCTTTGTTTCCCGCCAGCCTGATGCAAATATTTCCAGAAGGCTCAACGTAAAGTACGTTCTTAACGAGTCCAGTTTGTGCTTCATTGGCGCTATCACGCGTCGTTTACACCGAGATAAGATTAGCTCCCATGTCCCTGCCCGGGCCATGTAGACCAGATGTTTTCCAGCGAGTCTGCTTGCTTCTTGTAAGTCCCATCAGCGAGCTCTGTTTCTCTAATAACTCGGCCCCAGGCTTCTAGGGGCTTCGAGGGAGTGGGAGTCGTGGTCGTAATAATGAGCCTAGCTTGAAAAATGGGGGTTCTCTTCACATAGCAGCCTTAGTTTCGAATCTGAGTTTTGAATATGAGGGTAAAAACTGTGTATTCAGGCCTAATAGCCTATATAACCTAGAATTTGATAAAAATGTTAAATGTAGCGTTGGAAAATATGGCTTCGCTCCACATAAATGCTCTAGTTTCAAATATAAGTTTTGGATATGAAGTTTGCGGCAGCGTATTCAGTCCTAATAGGTTCTTCATCCTAGAATGCTATAAAAATAAGTTAAATGCTGACTTGGGAAATGTAAATGTAGATTTGGGAAATGTGGGGCAACCCTACCCTACGCAGCTGCTCTAGTTTCATAGTTTACTTTTGAATGTAGCGTATTAAACACTAGTTTCAGCTACCTTGAATTTGACAGAACTGTCATAGTTATGTGAGGCCTAGTAAATGTGACATTCCTCCATGTATAGCGCATGACGTTCCACTACCAATTTTGAATGTAACGGTGTAAAATATGTTTTTGATGTCGGATTTATGTTTGAATTTACTGAATACTATACAAAGTATTGACTAAGAGACGGTAGCTGTCACTAATTTTAAAACTGAGTCATGAATTCGAAGGTTATAAAGTTGCGTGCGGTATGTATTGATAACAAGCTACTGCAACCGGCAATCGGATAGTTTAATGTGGGGCTTAGAAACTTTGAGTTTCGATTCTGGTAGTTGCTCTTGTTTCCACCTGTGCACTTGAAAATGAAGCCTAACATGTGTGATCGTAATTGGGTTCTTATATTGAAGTTGAATTAGGGATGCAACATGTGTAATCGTGTATGCTGGCTATTTAAGCTTTTAAATTGACTAATGAATAATCATAAAGATGTGAGCATCTGCCGCCCTATTGAGAAAAAAGCTGCATGTTAAACTGCGCAGGTGTTTGTTGAAGGGAGGGTCCACTTGTGAATTCTGAATGCAACTAATTTGAAGATTAGTTTAGATTACGAATAGAACGGTAAAATATATTACTCACTGACTATAAAAACAATTTTTAAAATGCGTCGTCGAAAATGATATAAACTATGTTTCTACAGCTTAAAATTTGATATTAAAATTGTGCTATTTATATAGCATTGCCAGGAAAGCTCATACAAATTTTATAAACGAAAGGAAGAGGTAAATAAATATAAGCCAGTGCATGAACTATATATTATTGTATGTACAGCGCATCTTAATCTTTCCTCTAACTTGAAAACATTCCATTCATATAATTATCATTATTAATAAAACGTCACTCTCGGGCCACTACGGACAGGTAGTGTGGTCCAGGAGGAGCATTATGCACTCTCAAGTAGTCCGAAACGCTGCCAACGAAAATCCATCTGAAAGCCATTAACAGCTTACTCAATAACCTGCAGGCCAACACGGCTTAAAGCAGATCCCAGTAATGAATTTTAAACCGGAACGGACCAGGGCAGAAAACACAGACTGAACTGACAAGTTTGTCACCTAAACTGTCTGTAATGCCTATGAATGAGCATATGCCACACAACAGGTGTATTTTTCCTACAGATCCTGAGCGCTGGGACAACAGACTACAGCCAACGGTTTTCTTTGCTGAATACCTTATAAAAATTACAAAGGCCTGCAGCCCTACCCCCTATGGGACGAATACCTTAGAAAAATTACAGAGGCCTGCAGCCCTACGCCTATGGGACAGAGTCATCGAGTACCTCTCACTCGCAGCACACAACATGTAACTGGCTGAGCTAACAAGTTGGTCTGGCGGTCGCAAGTGCCTGTTGGCTGCCGAAACCCAAATTGGTGATCAATACTCCACTGCAGGCAGGAAAAAGGAATAAAAACATCTACATACTGGATCCTTGTCACCAAACCCAGAATTTTTCTTACTCGAAGCTCGTGACATGAAACACCTACTATGTGCCTCAAATGTCAGCTTCTCATCAAAGACAACACCAAGAATCCCCAGAGAGTTAGACCCGCGAAGTAAAGTATAATCTATTTTCAGAGGTGGATGCAAGGGAAAATGTGACCAAGACTGACTGACAATGAGAACTTAAGTGTTACTGGCATTTAGTTTCACACTCCTGGAAGAACGCCATGCACTAATACTCGACAAGCCCTTATTTAGAGACTAGGCGACAACGTCACGTATCTTAGGGTTAGTATAACTGCTATCAAAGTAGAATCATCAGCATATTTTGATCATCATACTTTCCAGCGAAGAGTGCGATTCACTAGTGCATAAAACAAACAGCAGCGGCCTAAGTACGCTACCCTGAGGGACGCTACTGGAGCACTCGAAAAACGTTAGCAGATACTGTACTTTTGCTTTGAAACAAAATCAGGAATGATTGACAGAACCTTAGGACCCACACCCAATGACTGTAACATGAAAAGGTTCACCCCTTTGAACGCTTCACTAACGTTTAATTGTACAATGCGTACTTCAGAACGATGATCGGGCACTGGCTGTAGGTTGTAGAGTGGGGTTAACAGATCTCAGCCAAGCTGCAGCAATTTCTGTCTGGTTTCCAACGATACGTGTGGTTTTGCATTATCAAGACAGGAAACACGCCTTTCATGTAAGCAAAATCAGGACGTTTTTCTTATATTGCGGCTTGCATCTCGTCCCATTCTGAGCATAATTTCTCAGCATTAATTTTTTATTCACTTGAATTCCTTTCCAAGCTTACCACACACAAAATGAAACTTTCTTGGGACAAATACCAGCTCATGTCGCTTACTCCATGATCGTTTTCTCTGAATATATTGCTAAGCAACCTATTTCTCATCTCCTAGATGATTCGCTTCAAGAAAATCACGTTCTCATTCTGTTTATAAAGCACATCATGGATTGAAATGCGTTCCAAAAGGTTCTTCTCACTCAGGTCATGTATAGCCCATACATTGGAGCGGTTTGCTAACTCAAGCATTACCAGGTGCTCAAATAATCACTTGATTTTGTAATCGTCTGCATTGGAGGGTCTCACTGATCGGTCTTTATCAACAATGCTATAATCTCCACCTCGGTACCTAGCGAACAACTTCCATACAGGCTTTTGGATAAAGATGCATCACCGTCAACCGTGCAAGCATATTTATATAGTTGCTTGTTAGGCATTTGGAAACAGAAAGGCGTCAAGTGCCAAAGAGGATTGTTTATCTTCAATGTTAAAGTATTACAGAGTTAACACAGGTTACAAGTATCTCAAACCTTCTTCCTCAAGAAAATAGCTTAAACTGTGCTCTAAATGTATTTGCAGTTAAATCAGATTTTCCAGACTCGTATACTCTAAAGTAAGTCGAAAGGTGAACTACTAAAAATCAGGAAGAACAATCCTGACAATCCCATACTTTTTGTTGTTGCTCTCTTTGCAAATCTGGCTTACCATTCCATGGGGTGAAGAACTGCGAGTTTATGAAAAGCAAATCTAAAGTTGTATGCAAGTTCTTCATTTCCTTCCCTTTCCGAGGACACGCAGAATACGCGATGGTGATTGTACTGAGACTATAATGCATTAGTTAATTAGCATATAGAGAAAGAAACGCTAAGTACAGTTCCTCACTCATAATATACCATTCTAGTTATGTTTGTCCTTAAATCTGAAGCGGCCAAATTTGTTTAACAGCAATTTTGGCCACCACAGACGCTGATGTATTACTTTACCTTCTGGGACCATCCATGCAAAGTTCGGTTAGGGAATAGGTGAATCATCAAGTTTCATTAACTTGAGAATTCGTTGCCTTTATTAAGGTCTAGACAATAAATGTTAGCTTAAAACTTTACCACACACATGAAACTTGCTAGTTTGTATGTTATATTAATTTTTGCGTTTTATATCTATCCAAAAATGCTTAATATACTTCAAGTACTGCACACTTAACTTACTTGTTGTGCACGCTTCCGTGCATGCTTCCGTTCTCAGCTCTAACACCTTGTATCGCTCGCACGTTCGATCCCAGCCAGGCAGCGAGCTCTTGGCAGATCTTGGTGTGCTGACTCGGCAGTTGTGTGTGCATGCACGGCGCCGTGGCGGAACTGCCTTACTCAAAGATGAGAGGGGTGGGGGTCTCGGGTCATTTGTTCCTTCCGTCAAATTGGCGCCATAGTTCTTGGTGACCCGAGGTCGACTGCAACTACACTTCGTAATCTGGGGCCAGTGGGCCTATACCCGCAGCACAAACCAGTGCATGTGGGTTTCCCAAGTCGGGGTGCTGTCTAAGTTGACTTTACCTTCACTGCAAACATATCACTGCTTGACATTGGTTGCTGGTGAAAATATTTAATATGAATGAGGTATTGGTTAGCTACGGTCATACGGCCAGCGACCTCGCTACCCAAATTCTCCCGTGTGCCGGAAGGGAATTCACTCTGGAAGTTTGCGTTTGCAAGTTTCATTATGCAGAGCAGACTTGCAAATGCGCCCGAGCCTGCTGCCTGATCTGCCGCTTGGTTTTAGCGAATTGGAATCCGTAGTTTTCGGATACTTCGATGTTCATCTGAGGTTTGAATGGAAGGGAAACTGTAATGTTATTAGCAGGATTTTAAAGAATAACGTGTGGCTAAGATGGAACTGTTACAAGGACCGAGTGCTGGCAGAAATTGTGTTGCTGTAGAAAACCACTTGTTTCTGAGATCGAGTTGTTACGGCGCACGCACACGTACGCAAAAGTTGCATTGCCACGCAATTCTGTACGCGATTGCGTTGCAACACACTGAGCTTCGGCTTGGACATTGCTATGCCACTAAAGAGTATTTCTAAGGTATGAGTCATTTCTTGTAGTTTATACGTTACTAGTGGACCTGTGCGTGAAAAAATCACGCAATGATAGATACATAAATTTGCTTAATATAGGCCGGTGCGGAATCTTCTCGTTTTCGACTTGCTTCTTCTTCATCACAAGAAATTTGTGATTACATTTCTTCATTGAATGTACTTTCCTTACTAAAATACATATATATAGAGGGAAACGCTACGACGGCCAACTCAAATTAGCGTAAGAGATACGTGTTTTCTACTGAGCAGTGCACTTCAATTCGTCTTTAGCACACTCGTTCCCTCCCTTACATAACATGCAAAAAAACAAAAAGAAGAAAACTTTATAAGTAGACGCTGAAACATCACTGAATTTCATTTCCGCTGCGTATCCAGAATACATAGTGAGATAGCTTCAGCATAACAAAATTTTCGCGTCCAAGAAGTTGGAATAAATAATTACTACGTCTACTATACCAGAAAAAATTTGATTTCTCTACGCTCCGCTGATTTGCTACAAAATGTGTACATCGTAAACCAAAAGAACATATAATTTCGTTGTAGAGTAAAGTAATGAATATCAGGCTACACGGGAACTGCAAGAGAAGCTGGAAGAGCAGGAACTGCATTCATTGTTACTAACAATAATTAGTAATATTCTTTTCCCACAGTCGATGTTGCTTTTAATGAATATATTGGTCTGTATCCAAGATACTCGAGAGTGGCATATAACTCTGACTCGGAGAAAACTTGTTCTGTTGGAACAAGAACCTGAAGTGGAGAAAACCATTCGCTGCTAAGAAATTATCGTGGTTTTTACGTTGGTGCTGAATATCTTACCATTTGCCTCGATAATTACGCAGTCAAAATAAGACGATCAGTGTAAACTAAAGGCGTCTGAAGTTTGGATTGAGAAGAACTCAGAAGAGAGTACACATCACGATGGAAGAGATTCTTCAGAGAAGCTGTATGTATCTGCATCGAGTGGACTTCAAATTTGTCAAAGAAAGACCGGAATGAGATATCCTGTTCGAGTGCCATCATCAGCAACCTGGAATATTTTCTACCTATCAGTTTCCTATGAAGATTGGCAGGATCAGCACAGTCTTTTGGCCGATGATTAAACTGATGAAGCCAGGAAGGCCAGAGCTAATTTTGCCTATCTATTTCGTTAAGAGCGTGGCACCAAACATATAAATAAATATATGAATAAATAAATATATAAATATATATTTTTATAAACACACGACGGTCATTCTTAGTATTAGATTAGATAAGAATCAGCAATGGTCAAGCTTGGAGAATAACTCCCACTTCTGAGTTAGGTAGTTTAAAGCTGAAGTGAGGCATAGAGGCATAGTTTTAGCGTGACATTCAAACGCTATTAGTAGTAGTCACGGCAATGTGACGGCCGAGGCAAAAAGTTGCCTGACTGGGAAATTTTTGAGATGATAAGGATAAACGAATTTTAATAGTCATGGAGACATTATAATATTGAAATTCTACATGGTACACAAGAGGATGTATCTTATTTCTAGGTTATAAACAAAGGATATATCTTAAATTCTAGACTTCATTACGCCCCACTGGTTGGCTTCCGTCAGGCAACAGTATGCGCTGCTATCGCAGACACACATTAGATCGTTTGTAGCCAGGACCATTACGGATGGCTTTTATTAATGAGTTCTTATAGTTTTCAATCCTGTATTTTAGGCTGAAAGCGCGTTTCCTGGTCCGGACTTTGAGACAATCTGTATACTTTCAATTAAGCAAATATTAGAGTTGCACTATTAGACCATGGCACTTCGTTAATATGCGGAATATGTCTAATATGCAACACGTAAGCGCTCAATGGATAACTTTTTAAAATTACACCAAAAAGAGTTACAGTACTGGGGCACGATAGTGTACCTACGCTATTACTCAGATTGAGTAGTTACAAGAAAGTTAGATCTCAATCGCCTGCAACTCTTTCAACAACTCCATCTTTGCAACCACTCAATCTCTGCTATAATTCCGTCTCTGTAACAGCTCTGTCTTTGCGATAACTGAATTCCCACAAAAACTCGATCTTCTTAATGCTGCAAATAACATTGCAGTTTCTTTTCCATTCAAACCTCAGATGAACATCGAAGTATCCGAAAACTACGGATTCCAATTCGCTAAAACCAAGCGGCAGATCAGGCAGCAGGCTCGGCCGCATTTGCAAGTCTGCTCTGCATAATGAAACTTGCAAACGTAAACTTCCAGAGTGAATTCCCTTCCTGCACACGGGAGAATTTGGGTAGCGATGTCGCTGGCCGTATGACCGCACCTAAGCAATACCTCAATCATATTCAAGAGTTTTGCTAGCATTTACTATCCCTGTAATTCTAACAGAGATTGCGTTGTTACAGAGATGAACTACTCCAAAGATCGAGTTATTAAGGCGATTTAGTTTTAGAGGTGAAAGAGTTACAGGGATCGAATTGTTGCAAAGATCGAATTTGTACAGAGATTGATTTCTTTTTAGACAAGCTATTGTGGAGCTCAATTTATTACAGGCATCGACTGATTGCAGCGGATATAGAGTTATAGAGATCGGGTGGTTACGGAGCAGAAGTGCTAATGTGCTTTCTCATATTCATTACGGAAATCTATTTCAAACTTTACATCTGCTGTAACACACCACATGCAAAATCTTCATATACAGTTCGAGATTTTTCCATCGACAAGAATCATGTTGACACCTGTATCTTGAGTCCTACAACTCTGTTGAAATAGTACGAATACTTATGTCATCAAGCAGTAAGTACTTTATTCGAGACGAAATTCAGCATTTTCCGTTTCTGAAAGTCTTTATTTACCTAATAATAATAATAATAAAATCATTTATTGTTCTCATAAGTACTGTGGCCAAGAAGATTAGGAAACAGCGCCTGAGGTTTCCAACACAATAATAAGGACTGCGTCCTTATTCCCTCTATTTTCAATTTGTGTTTGAAAACTGGGATGCATACCTACTGTATATTATAAAGGTTGCTCGTGTTGCTAACATTTTTAAATCTGATAACTAAAATGGCGTAGAAAACTGTAGACCAATGGCGATGTGGTCAATTTCCATCCAACGACTTCTTCCGGAAATATTTCATATAGCTCATTCTCACCCTATATCGTGAGACTCATAATGCAATATCTAACAATAGTTTGACTTTCTTGCTAAATCTAGTGCAACGTTAGTGAAATTTCATTTTGCATCTGACCTATCCAACAGAAACTAAAATGTACTCTGTAACAATGCCAAATTACAAATTTTGCCCACCAATCGTGGATTCCCTAAAAGCTCTATACGTTTACTTCTATCATTCAAACCTCTTATTAATAATACTTTTAGCCTCTGTACGAGGTGTATCTGTTTACAGATGAAGCAGTGTTCTAGGTGTACTAGCTAGTAGCTGCGATTTTCCGTTAGCTATTGATATTTTTTAAATAGGTTCACTAAATGTTTCCAAAAGCACACCAACTCCTCAGTGTCCATTAAGATAAAACTAAACTATTGTTACTTTCGTTATGCTCCTGCCCGAAGTTCCTTCATTTTTCAAAATTGAATGCTAATTTCCAATTCGTTATCATGATGTATTAAATTTTCAAGGTGAAAGGCTGATCGTTAAAACCCAAAGTGGAGGAATCAGTCGGAAGTTCAGTGATGTTTTTGGCGTAATTCATTACTTATCCGCTCATTCTTTATTAAACCAAAATTTCATTAAACATTGTCCATTGGCAAATTATTCACGTTATTTAATCAAAAAAGAGTGCCCTTAGGAAAATTTGTACCTCAATTTACTACTCACAAGTAATGCAATTTCAGAATTTCTCAGTTAACGGATTTTACTTTATTGTATCGCTCTTACAAAACTATCCAAAGTTTTACAAACGTACTATGGTTCGCTCATTCTCCAACACAATAATAATGAAACGAGTCGCTTGATGCTCAACCTCTCAAACGAGCGTATTGATGTAGAAAAACGTTCAAGTAATTTCTAAGCAACGTCTCTATTACTTAGATCCCAAATCTGATATTGTACCTATTTAAAAAAGTGTGCCAAATTAGGTACGTAATGTAAATGTTACTATTACACTATTTTTTAGGCACCCTAAACGTAATTAGCGTCGTAATGGTTATTTACGGAATTGTTATTAAAAATGTCCTTAAAATTAGATCGTAAACTGTGTGTGTGCTTAATAAACATATCAATGCTACAAAAGTCGCGTTGTTACAAAGATCAAGTTAGTACAGCGATGAAATTTTTGCAGAAATTATGCTGTTACAGAAACTGAGTGCAGCTAGTGCGCAGATATCAAGTAACTGTGATGCTGAAATTAAGCTGTTACCTAATCAAGTTTCTCAGCTTCAAACTGATATGTTATTAAACTTTTCGGTTGCTGAATTGAATGCCCGCTACATCAAATGAACAGCAAAGGTAGAACATTTGGCTGTTTTTTTCAAGTTGGGAGCAGTGTCAAGGGCGATTTCTCTTCCTATAAACCAGTGCATCAAATGCACAGCTGGGGCAAAACTTCTGGCCGATTTTTCTAAGTTGGAAGCCGCTGTCTAGGGCAATTCCTCTCCCTATAAGCCACTGCATCAAATGCATAACCCGAGCGAAAATCTAGCTTTTTTCCTGAACTCGCGGTGGCTGTCTAGGGTAATTTCTTTCCCCATAAACCATTGCTTCAAATGTATCATGTCACAGAAAAGAAACGCGCCCGCCAGCGCCCCTTTGTGCCGATTTTACGCTTCGGAGACAGTGTAAGCTCGGGGCCTCGGGAATCTGCGTGAAACTCCCATAAAATTCCTAGCAGCCTACTTGGAATTTCAGGAATTAACGCCTCGTTACGCTCACATCGGCCACGATTTTTTCCAGATGAGACACATTTCGAAGGGTCGAAGCGTTCGCAGCAGTCTGGCCCGGGCAAGATAAAAAAAAAGCAGCGTAATAAATGCGATCCTAAATTGTAAAACCGGTCGGTTGCTGAGCCTCTTTCACTAAGCATTGGACAAAATCTCAGACTTCATTCTTCCTTTGACATACGATTGTGGCATTCAGATAATAGTGAAAGAGTGTGGCACTTATCTTGAGAAGATATGGTGTCGCTTCAAAAGAATTAAACACGAGATGATCTCACCATTTGCACGTATTGCAGTGTTACTGATGGCAATAATGGCTGCAACTCGCTTTAACCCTTTAGTGCCTACAGTGCACATATGATGACATTACATGCAGGGTTTTTCCTACGAAAAGTGATGTTCTATTAAGGCACTAAAGGGTTAAATTTCATTTTCAAAAGAATGGTTTCGAAAATCGTTTGAACTCTTGGTTGGCTTAGCACTAACGGCAGCGAGGAAGCAAGATATCTTACATACTTGATTTTGTAGTCTTGCTGAAGCACGAAAAATTGTTTTTAGTTTGCGTGGGCTGGGCCGACCGAATTCACAAAGACACCCAAGAGGTGACACAGATGCCAAGACGTTACCCCGGGCCTCCCTTTGTGACATTACTACGCCTAAGGACAAATCCAATTTTTGTGAACAACCGTGAAATATTCTTGGCTGGCTCAGAAACTAAAATTGTAATCAGCATCTGGGACCACCGAAAATTTTGTTTGGCAAGACGTAGTCGCGGGTGCAGGGGTGTCATCGAGGAAGACCAAATGTGAAACATTCATATCCAGAACCCACGTTCCCATGATTGGTTGACTTCACCCAAGAAGTCAAATGAGTCGTTTCCAGCTGTAAGAAGAGCTCCTGTGTACCGGTCCACTGGTTCAGTCTCGCGGGACTATAGTGACGTCACCAATGTCGTGGGCTATAGCGGCGTTTTCCACTACTTGAACAGGCTTGTATCTTGCGAAAATCAGATGAAGCTTCAAGCTAAAGTTGCTGCCAACGGGCGGCATCTGGTTACTAAATAACGCCAATAACAATAGCTTTGTTAGGCATTCATGAGGGAAATCAGGATATCGCAAGGTGAAAAATGAGGTGCAGATGATCACTAAAGCAAAATTAAAAAGAGAGGCAAGATATTACGGTACTATTGTACCAAACTCGACTGTATTGAGGTCCATTGTTAGGTATCTGTCTGGTAACGATATGCGTTGCCATCGGCGAAACATATTTTGCATAATTCGTAGTCATGTACATCATGGTTCACCTTTTGCATGGAACTTTCTGATTATTTCTACTCTGAAGAGTGTTTAATATACAATTACAAACAAAGACACTTGTAATATTATTTTTTCTTGAACTATGGTTTTAGCATGATGTGTTCTAGTCGTCCTGGTATGTACCTATATGGAGCTGTGCTGTTCTTCTACTTTAGCTGCTACCTGCCATTGTTTCTAATTTAACTTTTAAGTTATTCCTTGATGGCAAGAGGCACGGACACCACGGTATATTCGGTGTCAATAAACTATTTCGATCAAATACTCAATGTTTCTTGCTAATGAAGCGCTTGTATAGCGTCAGTGCATGCGCGTCATGATCATGTAAGTACCCCATTGTGTGACGCTTTTCTCACAGTGATAGGCAGCAGCAAAAAAGCGTTTATGAAAGTGTTCAGTGAAAGGGTAGGCTGATACGAAATTGCTAGGCATTGAGCCGTGTCCACTGCCTGATTGATCTAGCTTTTTACGCCATTATTTTCAAATAATTTTGACATCCTAATCTAAATTACTCGGTGTCTAACTCAAATGCAGTGATTCCTCAGTTAACTGGGTTACTCTGAGAGCGCATTCCTCCGCTAAGCATGGCAATGGTAACGGAAAATTTACATTTGTATTGAAACTAGGTGTTCAATTCATCATTATCAAAATTTGGTCATTCGTGCCCCTTGACAGTAATAACAACTGCTGCAAATTTTTTGAAGACCCTTTCGTAACTCTTTGAGTTACAGTGTGTCTTGATAAACATTTTGACTAAAACTAGTCAAACACACAAACGGAAGCACGTATCAGCATCAAACTAAGGGTTATTTGTTTGTTTTAACATTTCTAACTAGTCCTGCAAATTTTATGAAGATATGTTTATAATTTCTTGAGGTATATTTTTAGTAACATAAAAACATAGAGACAAATAAACAAACCAACTAACGAGCAGATCAACTAAAAAATACGGTCATTTACTCTTAGGAACGACCTCAAGAATTCCTAGGAATTTCTTATAGATATCGTCTATAACTTTTTAAATAATGCTACGAAGAAAAAAAGAGTAAATAAAACTATTGAACAGATTTTCGCCAAAAGTTAATCATCTGTTTCTCCCTCCAGATATATCTAACTTTTTCCAGCAAATTTCGTAAAGACCTGTCCACAACTTTCTGAGCTATCTTGGTGACAAGCAGAAAAATAAATAGACCTACAGAAATAGAAAAACTCGACAATACAAAAACTTTTTGGCGAAGGTCATTGCGAGCACAAAAATATTCTCTACTCCTTCTTAGAATTAATAACAATATGGTGAAAAGCCAAAGTTTTCCATGTCTCACACAGGTGCGATAATTGCTCGACGTCAAGACATCAAGAATGAAAATTTTATGCACCCAGCTAACGAAATTATTCCACTTGGCAAGGACCTCAAGTTTTCCGTGTCTCACGCAAACGTGGTAATTTCCTCAATTCCAGGACAACAACTGGGAATTACACACACAAAGGAACTCCACACGGTTAGCTAAGGCAGTTCGTTTTAAAACAATAGCGTCCAAGTACCGCTATTGTAAGGTAGTATAGAGAGTACCTTTGGTCTCGGCTGAGCATTTACAGGACAAAGGATTTAGCAGAACGGCAGACGAACATCAGACTAAATAATTACGCCATTCGGGTTCCATGGGATTAATTCAGACAGGACGTAGAGAGCAGTTAGAGTACTGCAAAGGCGCTCCAGTCCTCAAACGCGCACGAAATGAGGCTCATTTGACGCTCGTTTCCGAACATGCAGGCGCTTTGTTTTGTTGTGCAGACGCAGATTTTCTGCCGTCCATTTCAGTGTCGAGTCAAAGTGAGACCAGCGAGGCAGAGAGCAAGCTGGCATGGCGGAACTTTTGCCGAGATGTGACTGCTGGCCTTCCTGAGAGACGTCGCTGTCAATGCTGCAGAGACCGAAAACCTGTTTATAAGCCTGCATTTCGTGCAGTTCATTACAGTGTCGAGTCAAAGCAGAAAACTCGTAAGTGAGGCGGAGATTTTACCGCGACGTCGCTGGTGGCCTTCCTAAGTGACGTCATTGGCGAAGCTACCGAGACGCAAGGCTTGTAAACGAGAAAATACTTAGACAGAAACGGCACAAACCTATTAAAATTTGGGGGCGCCGCGCAGAAGCTGAATTGCCGTTTTAGTTTCCGGCAGCGGCCCTCAGTTTTGATAGGGTAGTGGCCTTCCTGAGATACAGTATCTAACTGATGAGGCACAACGGTTGTACGAGACTAAACCTTCTGTTAAGAAGTCAATAAAGGTGTCTCCATATGACGTCGCTGCAGCCGTGAATAGGCTCAACTTTGGTCCACAAGGCGTGAGTACCTGAGTATGACGTCACCCAAAGTAGGCCTTGATTCACGATGGCATTAAAAAGAGACTGGAAAACACACAGTAAAATGTTCGGATAAGCAGATGAAACAGACAGAGACTGGCGCATCATAGCAAGGATTGACTGAGTGCAACTACATGCAGTAATACGTCGGACAGACGATGAGAACCGAAAAGAAATATTTGTGCTCCTACATTATGCAATCTCTGTGGTTTGCGCTGCAACTTTCAACTCGTCCTATAGCAGTTGGCTCTCAAGTTTTGCAACAATGGTACCAGTATGAAGCTTATGAGCGTATTTCCTGCGTTATCTGCAAAAATCCCAAGCTCTCGACTGATTGCGGGCAAAGAGAAGAAAGAATGGCCAAACTCTAGAGGAAGCTTGTGATTGATTTCCCTTCGCTTTTCTGCTCGACCTGCCGCAACTTCCCCGTAGCACATTACGGAAACAAGGTAACCAGAAGTCGGAGTAATAAAAACTAAGTAAAAATTACCTGGTAAGCGAATTAGCGGCGAACAGACCCAGCCCCGGAGCTGGTACTCTTCTAATAAGAAGATAGATCAGTGGGGTTCGGGCGCTTCCTGTGGCCAACAATAGCTGCGGGCGAAAAGAAAAAGTTATTCGCTGGCCACAACAAAGAAAGATCGCATCATCTTTTTATTCTGACTTGTGGGAGCAGTGCAATTATCTATTTAAGATGAATAACAGCGGTCATCATTCGAGACGAAAGGGGATATACTGTAACTAACGATGATGTATCATAGTATAATGTGCAACAGAACAGTGGCATTTGTCAAGTTTATCGACCTTATTCCCTTATTCTCATCTATGGAATGAAAGCGAACATAATTGAATGTTGTATCTACATTTTAAATTCAATTTTTTTGAATTAGCATACAGAAAAAGGAAATCGAAGTTGACTAGCCTGCCACTATATTTCAAAAAGTATATGAAATGCTTAAACTAGTGTTGTCCAATAACTTGTCACAATGTTTCTTCTACACCCTCTCTTGCTGTTCTTTAGTTCGGAATTGACTCCACTTATATTTAAAAGCCTATATATTCCCAAGGACCTTATCCATAAACATCCATTCACAGCCCCTTCGAATAGTTGGCCCGTCTTCCATAATAAGACGTAATAAATATATCCTTCTACTTCATTTCACGCTACACCAGACATGTGGCAGAATGATCCACATCATGTATTCTGCGGCCCAGGTGACCTGACAGGTTCAGCAATGTTTCCGTGCACTAAGTGTCGCGATTTTCTGTTATCATTGCGTACTATTCTATTTCTTGATATATCGCGCGGTGCAAGATTACACGAATAGATTTTCATAATCCTCCTAAAAATATTATAGCCTCAAGCCAACAATTGCCGTCAATGACGAAGTGACCGAAGATCATTACTTTTATAAGTATTTCCTCACCTAAGCTGCCTGATCCACCTATCAACCGAATGGTATTGTGAGCGTATGTGCTGTATATGTGCTCACAGATAGCTTGCAAATTATTGAAAAAATAAACTTTTCACATCATATGAATTACACCTGTGCACCTTCAACAATGTCATTCCCCCGTGAATACATTCTTATTTTCCTTTTCCATGTGCACCGCACAATGATTACAAGTTGACCGGTAATTTTTTCCCTATAAAACTTTTCCATGAACAATCATGAAGTGCAGCTCATTGATCGAATTGTTAATCTCTGACGTTTTTTAATCTTTAACAACGTAGCAACAATATTTAATTCTCCTCTATTCAGTCATCATCATAACGCACGCAGATCATACATAGTAACATAGGCTACGCTGATCGCTAAATGGTGCCTCATCTCCTCAATGCAATTGCAAAACTGCGAAATCAAAAGTCGCAAGACACAAATCTTGTTTCACACCAAAATTTTCAATGACCCAACTAAGAACCAATATGTGAGCTTTTACGAATTGCGTTTGATTTCCGCTTCTTAGTACAGTATTTCTTTCATGCGTCGCCAATAGCGAGATGACCTAGTTCATGCTTTTCCCCCTAAACTATCTATATATTACCTAAGCCGCGAAGCAATGTCCGTAGCTCTCGCGAATTGCATTCAGTTGTCCCCAGCTACCGCATCATTTCCTCAATGCTGTTTCCCAATGCATCGCCAATAGCGAGGTCATGTTATTCCACCTAACTTTTCCATAACCCCAACCACTATCCAATATCCGGAGCTCTTCACTCCACTAATCTGCAATCTTCGGCCACACATTTATTTCTGTTGCACCTGCTGTCAAGTTCCCGCAGTGATGCAAGTGACAGCTCTGTGATAGCGCACCACTAGTACAGTTTTCCTTTGCTCTCCTCAATGGCAGTTTGCGAACAGAAACGGCAGGAAATATTTTGGCCTGATAAGTGATGGAAGTCGCACTGAGGATGACAGCAAAGCTATATTATTTATACGTATCGGGCTGCCACTTCAAATGGAGTACTCGCGATCAATAGCAGCGTTGCCCCCTCATAAAGAAAACTAAGCGATAGTTTGTTTGGATTCTCTGGTGGATCAGAAATGTGCGAGGACGTGGAATGCTGAGAAGTTTTTGGGTTTCGGTGATAGAAAAAGCAAAAGCTTGAATTATTTAGAGTCCTGTTGCAGCTTAAATAGTAAACTTTATTAAAATATGAAGGCACAGATCAAATTTAAAACTAGCGTTTGGAGAATTTGTTCATCATCATCATCATCAGTTCGATCAAAAATAGAAAAATGAATATTTTGGATCGTCCAAAGTTTCAAAGAGTGTATTTTGTCAAACATGATAAAGAATTCTCAACGTAGCTACTAACTTGGAAGGATAAGAATTATTCTTTAGGCCACGAGTGTGTTAGTGAATAAAAAGATATTAACTCGTAAGTCGAAATTATTATTTTACAATTTGCAAAATACAGATACCGTACGGTTTGACATGCTGGCGTAATGACGAATGAAATGTGTTACTTATGCTATAGGTACATTTGCTTGTTACGTATGCATTACATTTATTTGTTACTTATCATGCATTATATTAACAAGAAGATGATAAATAAATAATTGTATGACCAGTACATTGTTTGGAAATTGGGTCTTTTTTGGTATGCCTCTTTACATACTTTCTACCATTTGACAGATCTCCACCGGCTTATCGAGCTTCTATAACTTCTCAAATATTTTTGATGTTTTTAGCAGCACTATACCTAATATTCATGGAATTGGGGCCATGGTGCCGTTCTTTCTAAATACTTCTACGAAGCTTGAACTCAAAATAGATGTTTCTGTGCTTTTCAACTGCACTTGCAAGGAATTCGTCCTCATGGGAATCATTCATACAGCTTTAGACATACACTTTTCTGGAACTTGACATTGTTTCCATTGCTGCTGCAACTCCTCAAAGGCTCTTTCGTGGAATTTGCCAATTCTTCTTGCTTTCTTTTTTATCTTCCTTTCCTAGAATACATCTGCAGCCATTTCTTACATGCAGAGACGATCTCTCCCAAGAACAGGATATCTTCCCTGCACCGTGCGCGCGACTGCACTTGTTTTCTGGAAATAAATGAGGCGGAAAGACTTACACTTGCAATAAAACTGGACGCAATTTAAGCTTATCTCATTTAGGAGACAATTTTCCTTTTTTGCTTGTTCTTATAGAAGGAGACGAGGAGCACGACCACAAAGTTGATGCTTTTTGCCAGAGGCGGCGGTAAAATTAATCTCTCATCCTCTTCCTTTTGTGCACGAATTAAAAAGTGGCGACGGAAGGGACAGCTTGAAATATTGCCTCTGAATTTGTATAGTCCGACGAACAGCTATTCGCTGAAATCTTCCGAATGAAAAGCCTCAAAA
>LQNS02000141.1:19869280-19890153 GCA_001587735.2 Parhyale hawaiensis | reverse complement strand
TAAAAAAAGGGCTGTCTCGCAGTGTCGCACTATCGACTATACCTTCAGTTTCCTCAAGTAAGAAAATGTTGCCAACCTGTTGGTCACCACACACCGGCTGGCTGCGGTTCTTAACAGAGTAGAAAGCGGTTTAGACCGCGCTACAACACCACGAAACACCCAAAGTATAACAATTTAAATATAAATTCACATATAGATGATATGAATACAACAGAGCTCTAAGACACAAATATTTTTCTAGTTTTTGCTTCGCCCCCTACAGTCACTTTATGCTGATGTTATGAAAAGGTTTTTCTTAAATATATATATATATGTTTAGATAGCTCCGTATGTGTACATAGATATAATAGAGTTAAAAATAAAATATTAAAAAACAATTCTAACTAAGTAATGTTTTATTTCATGAAAAAGAAAATATTTCACACCAAACAGTGAGAATCTCAGATCCAGTTCATGAGAGAGAGGATGAAACGACCACAGAAAAATTCAAGTGTTAGAGGAACCGTTAGGCTGAGGTCTATAAATTTTAAGGCACGTCACTTGATGCAAACAGAGAAGGTTGTGTAGGACAGTCCATGTTTGTTGGGGAAGACGAACACACCCATTGATGTAAGAACTGTCATTGGTTGCATTAGACTCGGGGAGGAGTGTTTCGAGGGTCCTTCGGCCAATTAAAAGCATCAAAATTGAACTGGAGGTGTAGAATTTTAGCCCAAGGTTAGATTAGATTAGATAGGCGGCAGTAGACGAACCAAGAGGCCCAATCCCAAAGAGACACCGGGACTTACACCCCGGCCCTCTGTGAGCTATTACCATTATGTTAGTAGGATGTAGAGCACTGGGGAAACGAGAAGAGAAAAAATGGAAGACGAAAGAGAAAAAATAAAAAAGAAGGGGAAGAAGAATCTCCACCACAGAGATGTTCATGAATGCCCGCAAGCATGATCAATAGCCGCTGATATGCGGAGCTTAATATATAGATGGAGCGGAAGTGTGAAGAAGTCAGGTTAAAATGGCCTTGGAAGCTTTGGCCGTTAAATGCTTGCGACTCGTGGAGGAGGAGTTCTTAGCTGTGGAGGATATCTGTCCCAGTGTATGTCACTGGGCATTTGTCGACATTAAAGTTCATCTGCCACTTTGCGCTCCATTCCATGAGGTGGTCAAGGTCTTGTTGGAGCTCGGCTCTTTTCGTTGTAGGATGACATAGTTTTGTATCATCCCCAAGTTTACTGATTTTACTACGGATGTTAAGATAGAGATCATTGATGTAAATTGAGAACAGAAGTGGGCCAAGCACGCTACCTTGTGGAACCCCTGAGGAAACCTGTGTCCAGTCGCTTGACTCTCCTTCAAGCTTCACTCGCTACTTCCGACCCTTAAGCCATGCCTTGATCCATCGTAAGTAGCCACCCTGAATGCCATGGGCTTCCAACTTTTTCATTAGCCGGTTATGGGGAACTTTATCAAAAGCCTGTTGAAAGTCTAGATACACAAGGTCTATACCCTTTTCTTTATCTTTTATATCTGTAACATTTGAGAAAAAGTCCAGTAGGTTTGTTAAGCAGCTTCTTCCATTTCGGAAGCCATGTTGAGTGTCGGATATGAGCTGCTGCATCCTCAGGTGATCAGTGAGGCCCTGTTTCAAAAAACGTTCGATGATTTTGCTAACGACCGAAGTAAGACTGATTTGTCGATAGTTGCTGGGACTTTTCTTATCCCCCTTCTTATGTATCGGGGAACTTCTCCCATTCTTAGGGATCGATTAAATATTTCGAGCAGTGGATTCACGATAACTGGAGCCATTTCCCGTAGTACACGGGGAGTAAGATTATCTGGGCCGGTGGATTTGTACACATTCAGGTGGGTGAGTTCTTGAAGGATCTCGATCTCCGTGAAAGCACAGGTGTTAATTGGAGCAACTTGCATCGATGCTGGTTCAGGAATATTCGTAACATTTTCAACAGTAAATACAGAGGTGAAATAGTCGTTCAAGATTGTGGCTTTTTCTCTTATGTTATTGGTGATTTCACCGTCAGGTCGTTTGAGCGGACCTAAGGTTTCTTTTTCGAGTCGTCTTTCATTTACATATTTATAGAATGCCTTTGGGTTGCGTTTCGCCATAGCGGCTACGGAAACTTCCCTCTCCCTTTTTGTGGTTCTGACTATTTTCTTTACATCCCGACAAGCCCTTATGCGACTGGACCTGTTCTCCTCTGTTGGATTACGCTTCCAGGCTTTGTAACGCACGTGTCGCCTAGCAATGCAGCGTTTGACAGTCTGATTCATCCAGAGGGGATCATTACGGATACGAACTCGTTTAGTTGAGAT
This sequence comes from Parhyale hawaiensis, assembly GCA_001587735.2. Lineage (NCBI taxonomy): Eukaryota > Metazoa > Arthropoda > Malacostraca > Amphipoda > Hyalidae > Parhyale > Parhyale hawaiensis. The sequence goes on along the minus strand of LQNS02000141.1, from coordinate 19,887,825 downwards.
GTGTCTTTCAGCCGCTCGATCTCATTATGCTCGTTATTATTATTATTATTAAATCACACTAGACTGGCGACGCAGGAACGGAGAAACTCCATGAGGTTAACAAACCCCTACGCAACCAGCCCAACGGGTGGAGAAAACAAAAGAATAAAAAAAAAGATGATCCGAAATCACAGAATAGCTCTGTGTACAGATCGTTTAAAGCCGCCAATACCAGCACCAGCAAAGACAGAGCCATCAAGACCATTCCAAACATCCACACACGATGGAAAAAACGAACGGGAATACTGGCCCGTACGGCATCGTAACGGTTCCAAGGAAAACTCATGTAGAGCACCAGTCCGCCGAGTATACCTCACAAAAAAGCAAATCGACAGTCGTGATAGCAACGAGAGCGGCCAGCTATCTGCGCGCCCCAGACCCTGCCATCACCAGTACGGTCTTTGGCCGAAAAAAGGAAGAAGAGAAAGGAAAGGAAAATATATGAGCATTGTTCTACACTGGCGTCTCTCATCGGTGTTTCGAAGTCAGTTGTTTCTATTTCAGTAGCCATTTCCTGAAAATTCGCTTGTCGATAGTCTGGCAGCTTGAGATGTCTCGCATTATAGGTGAATTCATTGCCAGTTTTGAGCGTAAATTCAATCATGTTGTGGTCTCCAAGCCGGTCTAGGATGCTAGGTCAACAATTTCACAATCAGGAGTGGAGAATACCAGATCTAGAATATTACTGTATCTCGTAGGTTAATTAACGTGCTGAGTCAAGTGGTGGTGGTGGTTACTTTGGGGAAAGTCCTTGGTGGATTGCTAGGTGGGTAGTTCGTGATTTTCAACACTTAGAATAAGTTGGGAGGTCCTTGGCAAGGATAGAAAAATTAGAATTAGTCCCAAAGCAGAGGTTCGTAAGTGAGCACTGTTTGCGCCGCTCTCCCCGTCGGGGAGGGCCGGCTCGGCAATCTTTGACTGCCGTCCTCTGCCGTATTGAGTCGGATACCAGCCCTTGGGTCCGATTTCAAGTGATCAGCGCTTATTTTGCGGTGTGATTAACCCGTGCATCGAACTTGAAGATCGTGGTGTGTGCGTGTTTCTTGCTGATCTGTTTCATTTTCACCAGTGAATTTGAACGTTTTGCCTCTTAAGTGCCAGTTGTGCTCACCATCATCATCTGTAATTGAGAACTACACTTTAGTCTGAACTATCAACGATTTTGTACGACCATATTGTGCCTTGTCAGTGCCCAGTTGTAATTGCCGTTATCTTCTTTAAATTGAGAACTATATTTAGTCTCTTCAGTCGATGATTCTTGTGCTCCAGTTGTGATTGCTCTCACCTTTGCCTAACTGAAAACTATATGTTTGAGTCTCAGCGAGTCTTAGCAGTGAATATTGTTGGCTGCCAATGGCCACAAACAATTATAATGATTATCATTAGCAGTCGCACAAGCGTGATTTTATCTCGCAGTGCGTGAAGAATTGAGGTCTTGAATGTTGTGGCTCAAGAATCCTAATTTACGCCCTCGCGGAGCAGCAGTGCGTCAGCGTTGGCGGATGTCTCCTGTTGCAGCACGAGTCCCAAAATATCTGACGTGCAGCGTCGTCGCTTCCTAGTATATCCCAAGAATAGAGAACCTGTTGGTTCAGCGTTTCCCCAGGGAGTTTTTTTAACTTCCACAGTGAGCATTTGTGTTCTGTGGGTTACTACCAAGTAGGGTAAAATTCTGGAAGTTAGAGTGAAATCGGTGATGTTAGCCAGCTAAAATGTTGATCTTTGCATTTTGAAAATTTTGCAGAGAATACCGACATGAAAAGGTTTCTCTTGCGGTGAATTCCCTTATGTGTAGGAAATGTAAATGTATGTAGTTTAATATGGGTGATTAGTATAACTCCTTAAAAAATGAAGAAGTGGGAAACGTTAGCTTTAATGATGTAGATATTAAAGATTAGAGTAGGATTTGCGCCTGAAGATGCCAATAACATTGGATACATATGCTATGTTTTATTATTATGCAGCTTTGCCTTTCAAAACATAAAATAATTATGTCTTTCAAATTGTGCAATCGTTAGTAAACATTGTATCAGAATGTGTTAGTAAAAATGTGAGAGTTGGTGTATTGCCAGTGCGGTCTTTTCTCCGGAGGCCCTTAACCCGCTGTTCAATTTAACAATATGTGTGTTTACGCATATTTTATTATATCTTCGACAGTGGAACATACCGTTTTTGCCTCCTGGTTAAATATTTGGCTTCTGACAATCTTTCTCACAAGTTTCGGTGTAACATGTCCTGTGCAAATGCAAGGTTCCATTGCATTGCATTTCCGCAGATCTTAGCCCTTTACTAGGTATTCTTTCCTGAGAGATCCTTAAATTCTGTGGTCCTATTTGAAAATTACCGGATAATGTGCGCAACATTCGTAGTCAAAATACTATCATGTGCTACGTGTCTCATTTCATAGCTTTAGTTCTTATCCTCTAATAATGTAGGGTTAAGTATTGAAGCGAGAACAATCAACTAGATTGTTCGCGAGAATATTTACCGGATTATTCCTAATGAATTATTCTTTCACAAGGTTCAAACATCCAGTATTCGTCTGATTGATTAAAATTATCAACCAAGGATACACTGTCAATTAGATTTATACATTGCATCTTTTTATCCAATTCATTTATTCATTTTATTTTTCAGTTGTTATTATTATTATTATTCTCATAATTATTTGTCTTATCTATAATACACACCCCGTAACATGATCTTTACCGTAATAAATTAAGTTCTTTACGTTTAGCATCCCATATATGCTGGGCATAGGTAACAGTGCGTTCCGTACGCGAGCGTAATGTTATCTACTACATATAACTCCAAGCAACATGACTTATAGCACTTCCATAACAAAGCAAGACATGCACCGTTTCTGTATAAAGTAAGCCGTTCTCGCCTATAGAAATCCTTTGTTTCCATCCATGAGCCCAACAACGGTAGATGCTGATGGGCTCCATCTATTGCGCACCAACAGTGCGATGAGGAGCCTGCATTAAGTAAGATATTCTCAGATGGGGAGGGAATGCCTTTGCATATCTTGAGCAAGAGTCGCTTGGAGCTGCACGATATGCTAAACAGTTTATTGGCATAGGGATTTGCAGTCTCCGTACAGGACTCAACCTCTGCAGATATAAACCATAGTCAGAGCCCCGTCCGCTACCTACCCCAAAAGCGAGTCGTTCAATTAACCAAACCTTACCTGGTTCCAATCTTAAAGTAGTACCGGACCTCGACCCACACGAACTTCAGCTGGGTTATTCATTTACTTCCCCAGGAAATGAAGGGGCGTAGAGTCGTATATTGCTCAGTCTTTATACGTCTCTAACTATTCTATTAATTGTGTACTGTGGTAAAGAAAGTTAGTAATTCCTTTGCTTCATGCGATAAAAATTTATACTTTTTCCGTGTAGTATTGAGTTTCGTTCGACAACGAAGCATCAAATTAGTTTGGTTTCGAGGATTAGAATTGATACGGACGTCAATTAAAATTAACAGCTGGCGACATCGAGGTAAAGGCTAATCAACGATATTTCTTTGCATGTGTCGTTGAAGACAAAAAAGTTGCGGTCATTACTCGGGTCTTTATTCAGGTATGGGCCATGAACTGCAACTGTATCTGTTATTTAGTGAAGCCCCTGACAAATAGCTTTGCTGCTACTCTAATGCATTCGTTCGTGCTTAACATACTTACAAATCCAGATTTTTTGCATCAAATGAAGGCTTACAACAGTAACACTCTATTTCAATAATTTAAAGTAATGATTTGTGACGGCAATCTTGTAGCATTATGCAATGAGGTTAAATCTACAATCCCAAAATATTAGACCATTGTTTCAACGCATTAAGCACTAGCTGCCTTTACATCAATAAACTCAGCATGAAAATAGTTCCCTCCGTAATTCTCAGTATATCCCAATAGTTTACCTTGCTCAGTGCAAGCCTGGTCATCAAGGATGATGATACTTACAAGGTTAACGCACGCATAGGGCCCGAGCTGCAGTGCACCATGGGTAATGAACTTGTGACGTCATAGAAAGCTAGTACGTTAATAAGTAGCTATTTTACTGTTATCATCCGCGAACGAAGTGAGAGAGGTGATAAGGTTTTCGTTGAAGATTTAAGTCTATACACCGGGTTTTCTTGAATTCTTTCCACAAAATGAAACTATAGGTTCCTTACGATAAAATAACAATATTTTACTCTATCGATGCATATCCGAAAATGTATACTGTTAGAGAAAGTTAAACCTAACCCAGAATCGGAGAATGTTGTAGGGTAAATGAACAATTACTGTCAGAGTATGTTTATTTTAAGGAAAACAGTAGTAATCATAGGTTACATCAGCAGCAATGCATGCGCGAATTCACCGACGTAGTGATTGCCGAACCCGTTCAAAGGTGTCTGGAGTTTCACGAATTTCTCACAGCTGTCAACGATCCTATCTATCAGTACTTCTTCGGACGATAGTTTGTTCATGGTTGTCTGAAGTCAGGTACGATGCAAATTAAGGCCCTTTTCCATTACGGGACTGATTCGGAAGGACTAAAACTGCACTAAGACCAAAAAGCCACATGGCTGGGTCTCAAAACTGACGCGCGCGTTCCCACTACTCGCTCGTCTAGTTACATCTCTTTCATCTGCTTTTCATTATTAAGAGCTATGTACATGGAGCACGATTTACATTTTAAAGAAAGGAACGGATGTGCACAATGTGAATTCCGTTAGAAATTAAACAAATAAAAAATTGCAAATTATTGTTCTATCGTCTGCATTCCTGCATATGAGGGATGCTAGTGAGTGAATTTCTAGCTATACCTTTCGCCACTATATATAAAGTTGCCCGCCAGACAGCTTCTACAACTAAAATAAATAACTGGCCGATAAAGTGAGGGTGGAATATCGATTAATAGCTAAAGAATACTGAATTCGCGTATCGTGACCTTGAAGTCTTCGCGGCTGCTGTTTGATGCCATTGGGCAAGGAATAGAAGTGTTTGTGTATTTGCTTGTCAATTCTTGTGTTTGTGATTGATGAAGTGATGGATCGTGTAGATGCGGCTTTAGCCGTTGGCCTTTGAGCTTTCAATTTCATCCAGAGAGGAAATAGATGGTCGTTTCTCCTCTCCATCTTTGAGAAATGAAAGGAGTTCGAGCACCACAACCGCGGTGTAGATGAATCCCCGGCGCCTGCTCCAGATTTCTTTTCCTTTTTAATGCAGCTCTAAATTGATGTCGAAGAGTGTGAATTTTTTCTCTCGTTTTTTCAATTGTCATGGAAGAATCTATCGTATTCATCTCTTCGTTTATTTTCTCCAATTCTTGAAGTCTCAGCACTTTATCTTTGTATTCTTTGCTTTTCATCTTTTATTGGCAAGGTGCCTCTCTGTATATCTCCATTAATCGTTCAGTTTCATCCCTCAACCATTCTCCGTCGCTTCATTCGCTTGCATGTAGGCAGCTTGCATGTACAGTAGACAGTAGACCACCCTTCAGGACGGCAGTCACGATCTCGAGGTCACGATGACACTGTCACTGAGGACTCAACCGCTGTCGAGCCTCTCACTCAGTCCTGGCTCAACGGACCAAGATTGAGCAAAGGCCCATCGGCCAGTGGTCCCGTCGCGATGGTCGAGACTGCCTCCTGCAGTCATGCTAAAAAAAGCCAATTTCTAAGTTGCCAGTCACTGAGAATCTCATAGTGGAAATGGGCCTTTTGAGTGATCAATGTCAACAAATGACCGGTGTGTAGCTTTATCTTCGCTATAAAGTGTAGTAGTCCGACGATTAAGTGAATTGCTCTACTGAACTTCAAGTCAACGTACCTTTAAAAGTAGATATTTTCGGAAATGCATCGATGGAGTAAAATATGGTTATTTTATTGTAAGGAACCTATAGTTTCATTTTGTGAAGCAAATATATTTGTCTGTCCACCCAAAACAGGTAGAAGGAGTTGAGCAATCTCCATAATTTTTTGCAGGGAGTTTGGTGAGTTGTTCTAGATGTAACCCATGCCAAAAAACTAGGCCTAGATGGCCATAAAAAATGATGGCGTTGAATCGACCTCTAGATTGTCTCACTCCATCAGGCCTTTCATTTTTCTTCTTTTATGATAATGATCTCATCCTACGGGGGCTGTGCCCTAATCTTGTTGAACAAAGCATCCATATGAGAAACTAGGGTTTGCTAGCCTTCAAAATGACTTCGTATAATTTGACCACCAGCGCGGGTGATGGTCTTATGCCACAAGGAGTTCGAGTTTCTTCATCATTTCATTTGAGCCTCCAGAGTGCCCTGCAGTCATCATAGTTGCACAAAAATTTGTATCAAAGCATTTACAAACTTTTTTTTAGCTTTTTAAGGGATAAAATTTTGAAAGAACGTCTTTGTAAAACGGCAGACTAATTCAACCCGGCAAATGCCCGCATGTGTCAGAAGCGCTTTTAGAGTCAAGTTCATTGTCTTTAAAATGCAATAAATCAAGTGAGTTTTATCCAGAGTAATACGGCATTCTGAAAATAGAATCATATGGTTTAAAAATGCCATGTTTTCGATTTATTTTGTTCGTTTGTCAATGATCTGCTATTCTCTATAATTTCATACCACTGCAACAAAAAAAAAAAAATGGTTCGGATGCGTATGATTAAACGCCGAGAAAGATGAACATTTTGAAAAGATTTGTATAGAAAACAATAAAGCATCAGAGAAACATTCTTTTCCTTTCGGTGAAGTAATATTTAAGCAAAAGCCTATCCATAATACGCAGGAGCCATACAATTGCCCGGCAAAATTAGAAAAAAAAATCAGCTACTATACGCTGCGCGCGTTACAGCAGCATAACAGCGAGTGTCGCGACCGACTCGCGTTGACAAAGCTGCAAAACTATTACGTCACCGTATACCTTACACCTAAGCTGTCTTAAGGAACGATGTTCAAACTGGTGAATGTTAAATTGACAATTTTTTCAATGATGCTGTAGATTTTACGATTAGGAGAGGAGCACAGCTTAGGTCCACATTTTACAGACACTGTTCCGGAAAAATTAACCTAATTAATAATAAAATTTTATCCTTCAGAAGTCTAAATAAAAAAGTTCGTAGATGCTTTGATACTTATTTTTGTGCAACTATAAAGCTTGCAGAACACACTATAAGCCCAAATGAAATGATGGAGGAACAATGTAAATTAGCTACTTATTTACGTACCTGCTTTTTATGACGTCAAAAACCCATTACCCAGGGTGCACTGCAGCTTGGGTCTTCCGCGTGCGTCAACCTTATAAGTATCATCATCCTTGTCTGGTCATCATAACGCTCCGTCGCATTAAAATTGCACCTACGATTAAATCGTAATCTAAGAAAACTTATTGGCAGCAAACTTATTGACAGCGCTCGAAAGCGCTTGATGTGCACAGTGGAGATAACTCGATCTTGGATCTTTCACTGCTTAGAGACAGCAGTTGACGGCTGTTCAAACTGCAGATGGCGTGAGTAGCACAACCTGGACCTCGTTTGAAGACCAACTAAGACACTAAGATAAGGGAGATACTCATGTTTGTGCATCCAGTGAGTATACTAAGAATATGGCATAGTGAAATTAAAGGGTCAAACTATCACATTTAGCAAATATGAGTGCTCAGGGTTTATGTTAAGTTTTGTTTTTGTCCCAATTTAATTTGCAAAATGCTGGGTCTTTTGCAATATATTGAGGAGTTATAGCGAGAACGTTTGTAAACTCAGTACGCAGTATCTCAACGATGTTGCGGATGCGCAGATGAATTACTAAAGCAATACATATATTGGCAAACAAACGCCAACCATCAACATACCCGTAATTGTAAGTCACCATTCAACTTTACTTGCAAATAGTGTTATGCATTATAAGGATAATTCAAAGATTCACAGCTTCAGTTTATGTATAATTTAGGGATTATGTGCGTTCTAGTAAACCTAGAATACTGCGCTATGAAGTTAAAACTTTACAGACTCAATTTATTTATTATTCAGGATATACGTAAACCGATAATTCTAAAAAAATCATTCACGCATAAAGCAACGGTCTTGTGCTTAGCATTCACAAAGAAAATATTCATAGTGCATGCAATATCTCCATATGTACTGAACGATTTCAATTACTTAAAGTTTCACTTTCATCGTTACTGAGAGAGCTACTGAAGCAGTGAACAAAATTTATTTTTCGTTGGTGTTAAAAGTTTTACATTTTCCCCTGATACGTAGACTTTGGTCGTTGTCTTTTCAAGCTTTAGAAGGTAATCAACGCGTACAAGCATGTGTGTGTCTGCCATTATTTTAACAATGTGAAGTTCCTGTTAATACATGCAAATGAATCGCCCCAGCTTATCTCTAGCACTGGGAAATATTCATGGTACAAGCTTGTCTCTACAATGATTTCAACGATTCAAAGCTCCAGTTAATACATGCAAAGGCATCGGTCTCGCACTCCTCATGCACTGGAAAATATTCAAGGTACAGCCATGTCGGCTTGGTTCTATCTCTAAGTTTCTTGCTGCCACTTGAGGTAATCCTGCCCCGAATCCCAACACATTCCGCCCGTCAAGCTCTGCTAACGTATCTAGACGTGAGTCGAGGAATTCCTTTGGTGAGAGGCTTTGTCTCTTCCAAAACACGAAACTTGTTCGTTCCTAGATGAAATGCAGGTCGAGGGCTGCAACTTTGTCGCCGCTCCGACTGCAAGCAGTTTTTTTGTATGAAACTTATCTGCACTAATGAAAACATGCCGCATTATTGATTTTATAAACTAAAATGACGAAAACTCTTCTGCATCAAAACAATCTGGCTGCTGGTGGATGCCTCCATCGTACTTGTCTGCATCAGGGTCAACTAGATGGATCTGTGTTGGGTTTTTTATTATGTCACAGAGACTTGACGGCATCTAGGCAAACTCAGCACGATTAGGAATAGATTTCTTCTGGGGAATGGAACGTCATCGTCTATTGTCAATGTAAACAGAGCATACTATCAGCGGTTTTCTTTGTAGCTGAATTTTTTCAAAAGAATGAAACTGCCTACGTCACATCCCAGTTTCCGTAAGTGCCAGTGAATTCCTTTCAGATAGAGAAGGCTGGAAGGCTGCTGCTGGATGCCTCTATCGTGCCTCTATCATGCTCTAAATTGGCGATATGTATAAGTGAACGCCTTCTAAAGAGTGAATCTGCCAACATCAGGACGCACGTGCTACATTTGCAAGAGAATATCTTCCAGAGAATGAAAACTGCTGGCACTAGGGCGACGCAGTAAAACGGTTCTGGCTATACCCCTGCAACTGCTGCCCCGAGGCACTCCAAAGGAAACTATTGCTATATTTAAAAGTATGTGATGCAATCATCTCGGCTTCGAAGAAATTTCTTTTGTGACGCTCGCCGCAGGAAGGCAGACCAGCAGGAGCTTCGAAATGCAAGATACAAAAAGCAAGGCAGTTACGCTTAATGCTCAAAACAATACTTCAAGTTTAAGGGGATGCCGGAAAGAAAAAGAAATAGCCAGCAGTTTGGCAGTCAGTCCTGAGTGAAATTTCCGCAATCGAATATTATTCTTAAGTTTTGTGTCTAGTTTGGCAACATGTAAAACATTGGGGGCAAATCATCCTTTTACCTTTAGCTTATTTAACGCATTGCCTTCGCTTATCTCTCGATATAATGCAGGCATTTCCAAAATTTCCCAACGTCGATAACAGCAAATGATGAGAATACGGTTATTTTTTCAAACCAAGAACTAATCTCATTAGCAAGGTCACCATGTAGAAAGCTCTCCGATACCAATAATAACTCACTGCCAGACTGCAGTTGTATTCCTAAGACAAAACGCAAACTCACTGACAATGTTACTAATATCAATATTGTTTTATAACGGAAGGCTCCCATTGACAATAAGAACAATAGATAACACAATGGTAACGCTTGGTAGATCTATTATCAGTAGTGACGTTACCTCATTAGAAGCCTACCGTCACTAACACTTTAAGAAAAAAAAAAGGCCGCACAGCAGTTACGTATGCAACCCTAGCCAGTTTTATGACCGCTTCAGCTGCTGATCTAACGCGTTCAGCTTCTGGGTGGCCTAGAATTCAAGCAAAAAGAAACGAACTCTCTTATTTCATCATAAGATTCGACACTTGTCCTCTTCACTAAGAAAAACACTAGAGACTTCGTGGGATCCCACAGCCTGCAGCACAGCACAACCTCCACTACATAAGTCCCAAGCCGACACCCAAACGGACACTGCCCGTGGGACACGGACATACATGCACTGTGGCCAATACACCACCGCTTCCACTGTACTACAATGGGTTGTAAAGCACAATACTGTTGCGTTTGTAAGAAGATACATGGAAATACAGTAGTCAGAATGCAAATGAGCCATCATCAACTTAAACAAGATGCGGTAGAGGGCGTTCTCGCACTTACAACTCAATGCTATGTGGGCTTGCACAGACAAGCTGTACCTGTAGCACTGCATGACCTTTCGCCGCAAGCGTCTGGCTGACATTAGGCCAACACACGCACACATTAGGGACACTGGCCGCCGCCCTCAACCATAGACATGGTAAAGACTCACTATTCGCTGCCCAGCTGTCGCTACACTACAGGCGGCGGTATGGACTGTGTGCCTATTGACTACAAAGCAGGTAGGTTTGCATGGACAAAGCATCGGGAAATTTCCGAAAGCATCATTACATAGATGGCAGCATCATTCGTCGTAGTATAGTCCGGGCCTACCCACTTCGGAAACTGTAAGCTTGAAAGTAGAGCGTTTAGTATTCGTTAAGCTCCCTTTCCTGTTTTACGTTCGGGCAGAATCACGGTGGGGTGAAGTCAATGCCAGGCCGACTCGTTCAAACATTTTTCCGTAAACTGAGCTTCAAAAGCTTCAATTTGATGCTTCAATCAACCGTAAGACCGCCAAGTTGAACTCTTCTTTTGAACAATTGAACTCATGCGAAAGAAATAGAAAATATAAAAGTTCTTCCTTCCAACAGTTCACATGAAATACTGCTAACCAAAAAAACTCAATTGAGAGTTGCGTGTCAAGATAATATTGTTGCTGATAACTGTATTCTTTTGAAGACTCCCAACCGTGCAACCGAAATTATAAGTTCTTTCTAACTTCCAGCGGTAATCAGGCAATGTAGAGTCTCATTTGAAAGTTTTAAACTTGGCAATGGAAAGCGGTTCCTCTCTGTTTGAACGATTTTACTCATGCAATGCGGTCTGCAATTAGCCTCCCAACATAATTACCATCGGATAGATATATATATATATATATCTAAATAGAGTAAGCCTCATGGGAAAATCGGTTCAGTGACATCAATTTAGTTTTTCATAAATGATGAAAAATTACCATTTTTTTACAAAAATCATTTCAGTGCTACGGCTCTGTAAGCAGCCAGAAATATAACTAAGAATTACTTTCAATAATCGTCTAAGTTCATAACCATCCGCGTTCATTGCTTATTAATCAATAGCGGTTTCCACGGGAAATTAGCTTTTTACACTATCACTACAGCACCTTTCCCCCGAAATGTCAGCTATCTATAAATATATGTTACACTACCACTACAGCACCTTTCCCCCGAAATGTCAGCTATCTATAAATATATGTTACACTACCACTACAGCGCCTTTCCCCCGAAATGTCAGCTATCTATAAATATATGTTACACTACCACTACAGCACCTTTCCCCCGAAATGTCAGCTATCTATAAATATATGTTACACTACCACTACAGCACCTTTCCCCGAAATGTCAGCTATCTATAAATATATGTTACACTACCACTACAGCACCTTTCCCCCGAAATGTCAGCTATCTATAAATATAAGTTTAGGTGCAGCTCTTTGTTTTATAATGGTTCATTATTATTTATTATTAGTTACTATTATTCAATTTTTTATTGGGTGTTTCTACTGTCCACAATTTTCCCAGCGATCTTGATCTGAGAATTAAAAAGTTCACCAATATTTACATCTACAATCCGTCGATCTGCTTATGACAGCACTCTCTTGATAGTTTTCTCTCGTACTTTGCAATAAGTAGCTCATTTCAAATCTTTTGATACTTTTGACATTGCGCACATTGATCTTAGCAATTCATACTCTCTAACGCGCTCATTTCTTCGTTTTATTGAGACGTTATTCCTGTAGTTCTTCATCCATGTTTATGTATAATTCTCACACATATTTTTTGTGGGTTTATACAACTCACATCTGACATAAAAAATAAAACAAAAATTTGAAGTGTAGTATCAACCATGAGTATTCTCGGTCATTATTGAGCTGAAGTCCAAGTTTTCGTCCTGATCCGAGACAAGTTTAAAAGAATTATTGCACTATAATTTATTACGCAATGGGATGAAGCCTGCGCTGCTTGCGGAAATAATTAAAGCTGGAGGAGTTCACCTGGTTTCCCCTGTAAAGTTGCTGGCGCAGTGCATCTTGTAAAACCAAATGACGACCTCAAGTAGCGCCGATGAAAAGTATCATCATAAATTTATCGCCGTCATTTTCGAATACTGGTTATACTAATATGCTATTCATAAGTTATTTTACAGAAATATTTATAATGATTTTTGATATGAATAAATCCTTATGTATCTTTTATCAATAATTTAACTTACAGCTATATTAACAGTAACAATAATCCAAGCCATAATAACATAATAGTATGCATAGCAGTAACTAATATAATCACCTAATCATATGAATACCGGCAAGTAATGAAAATTAAGTATTGTTTTCCATGTAATGAACACGTAACTAAAGTATTACTGCTAAACGCACTGGACTGCAGAATTTGAATGCATTGATTGTGTGCAGACAGGACAAGGACCGGCGGCAATGACGTGTGTCTCAACAGAGGTGGGCCCCTGCGGCCTATTTCATGAGAATAAAACAGGCCGGAGGTAAGCGATAATCCAATAGTCTGCGCCCTTCCAGCTGGACTATAGGCTCGTACGACTGGGCGCCGAAATGAAGCAAACGAGGTTTAACCTGTGCGGAACTGCAGACAGGTGCTCTGGCTCCGGCCCGATGAAATGAGCTTCAAGTATCCTTATGTAATAAAACGCTTCGCGCATTTATTTATTTCGTGTCCGCTTATAACGAAATAGGCGAAAAATAGACCAAGTTGTAGATCTAGTAACTGAGTTGCATTTTCATAGAGAGCGATGGCCAGGTTGGAGAAGATGGCGATACCCTTTATCTGAATGCACTTCTTGCTTGAAACACTTCTTGAAATCGGAACAATATATATGCAGCTTCTGGAATCCGATTCTATAACTTTTTCTCTTAGGTCCCGATGGCAGATAGTCAACGAAGCGCTCTGGAGGTGATGATTATTCACGGGCAGTAGACAATTATTTCTTCTAGCTTACTGTCTTTCTTATTTGACGGAGCAGTTTTCTCTTCATAGCCCAAAATTTTAGCACTTCAAATGAAGCATGTTTTTGAGTTGGAACGACGTTGTCAACGGCAATATTGCTACGGAGCGCTCACATTGTAAGCTAACCTGACTGGCATTGCATTCAAGCTTATTGGAGTGTTTTACTCAAGATTTTACTTCCGTCTATCAATATAGAAGACCTAAGCATGAGAGCACAACAAAGCATGAATGAAGAAAATGAAGAAGCATGTCAGAGAAGATTCCGCACTGGCCCATAGGTATTAGGCAATCATATCGATTTAATTGCTTGAATTTTTCCCGCACGGGTCTACTAGTTCATATATTATTGGTTACTCTAAAGACAAACATACAATCTTGCTCAGTAAAATGAAGATTTTTCCCGCCTCAACGGAATTGCGTTTTTTCTAACACTTGCAACGAGATGGCAAAGCCAAAGCTGTTGACTAAAGTTTCGGGTAAGCTAAGCCTCGAAGGCTTAATTTCGAACAAGCCCTCAGACCGTTCGATTGGGTGCCGATATTGAGCCTTGAGGCTTAACCTGTTCGAAACTGCAGATAGGTGCGATGGCTTCGACCGACTGAATTGCGTTTCAGCCATTGACCCTTAATTTGGTGCTCTTGAGACCTCCCGAAGCTTAGTCTTACTCAGTAAAATAGAGTTTTCACTGGTCTTAGAGTAATCACGTTGCTTTAACCACTTGCGACACGATAGCAATAAGTTGTGGAGCCAAATCTTCTGTCTCAAGTTCCAGTCAAATAAAGTCTAGTGGGCTTAACTTAGATCGACTGCGATGACCCAATCGTGCGCGCTCGAAATGGATAGCAATTTTTCTTGACAGTTCACACAACGCTGTTCCAGTGAGAGACCAAACTGCAGTATTCATTTAGTAACGCATTAAGTGAACTTATATTGCTGTAAAATACAACTTGACTAAATCATACAAACGAACAGAAACGGTGAATCTAACAGCTCTTTTTTAAAATACCTGCAGCCAGTGCTGGGCGTTGCTCAGTTCGGAGATGGCGGACTACCAAAAATCGGTGGCCGAATTTTTATCAAATTTCAAAATTTAAATTAATTCAACGTTCGCGATCGCAGTCGCCGAATTGTTTGCCAACAGCTCTATCATTCCCTTTATCCAAAATTTAGACGTGAAAAAAAAATCCCAGTGTACGGAAAGCCAAACTTTCGAGCGCACGTGCCTGTATCAATTTTTTATTCTCGAAAGCAGAACGTTCTTTCTCAGAACTGTGAAATCACGTACTGCAGCGAGCACGAACTCTCCGCTTGCGTTGGTGACGTAAAACCATGATGAACTATTATCTTGAAACAACGAAGTATTACCTGTAAAGATAAGCGTGTACAGCTATTGCAAGAGACGAATAATCTAGCAGACAAAGGGTTCGACTTGTGGTTCCCAAAGTGGGCAATAATTTTCCTTTTGGAGGCGCTGGAAGACTCTGGAAAGCCGGTGAGGTGACAGAGCGAGGTAGGGTCGACAGGATGATATTAGAATTAATCAATCAATTAATTAATATTAGACTCAATTAGTACCGAATAAATACCATAACTAGAGATCACCTTGACCGTAAGGGCAACAGTGACCTTACTTTCAAAACTTCACTCCAAACCGAAGTTATCGGTAAGCCTCGAAAACTAGCGTTTTACGTTTCTTTTATTTGCATTTTTTCTATTTTGGAATCCCTACGACTGCTGGCATAGGATGGCCATGAGAGAAAAATAATAATACAGTTAATGTTACAATTATGGTAAAAATGACCTCCATTTACAGTACAGAAGTGGAGAAATGATATAATTGCAAATTCCATGATGTGCATGATGGGAATAAAATGTGCGAGGATTTCCTGGAAAGGGAAGAAGGCTCCAGTCTAGAAAAGCTTGGAAGCCACTAGACTAGAGTTCGACGCTCGATTGTGCTCTGCCACTGTACCAAAACAATAAATTTTTACAAACTTTGTGGAACGGCAAATTTCCCAAAGACTTAGAAAATTCCGAGACTAACTAAAACAAATGCTAGTTTTCGCTCCTAGAGAGAATATTGCCAAAGTAGGCGCTCGGTTTAATAAAATAACTTCGATTCTTCCTCCAGCTTCGCCAAAATACAAATATTCGTTCTCGTCCTAAAAAAAATAAACCGTTTCGACAAACATGGCACGCATTTACCAATTTCTGCCTGAGTGAGCAGATGCATTAATGCTGGAATACGCAAAGGCTGGCGCCGAAAATTAGTTAGACAAGTTATTTTAGTTGCGCTGGAGGCCGTTGCGCAGGCATTTGCTGGCCTACTTTATCAGTTGGGCCACATGACGGCTGTCACCAAGTTTTTCAATATAGCAACTGTGGCACGGGCTTGTCTGCAGGCTGCAATATTGCGTCGTATCTCCTGAAAATCCAGCCAATTTCGAGCCTCAACAGCAACGCCTATTACGCCCTGCGCCGAATTTCTCTTTCTGTGCACCGTTTACAAGCGCTGAATTTGCGTAATATCCCTAGCTCTGTAAAACACCGATACTGGTTTGGAAATAATCACAGCTTCCTAATTGTAGCTGGAATATGACGAGCAATTGTTCACAAGCTTATCTAGGTAATATCCCAACCGTAGCTCAGTATGGAACTGATCCTGCATGGTGCTGAGATAATAACAGTTCCCAAACTACAGAGCCTGGCACGATGGCCATCGCCGATTATACGATGGCGATGTGTGTAGACCATCGCCATCGGAAAAACTACGATATCACGATGGAACATCGCAAAAATCCATCGGCAATAGCGATTGTCCGATGCTCCGATGGACATCGTATCAAACAATCGGCGATGGCCATTTTCTCCATTGGCGATGGTGTAATGAGGAAGATATGGTCCGATGAAATGACTAAACATGCCATCGGCGATGGTATACGATAGGCATCGTCATCGGTTGTACTTCCCATGCCGCTGAAATAATGAAGTAAGGCTAAAACTACAGAAAGACAGCCTTACGAGTTTAAAACATTCATTTTCATTACTAACATAAAAACAAAGAGAGGTGTTGCCGCAGTTCTCAACCCCTACATTGTAGAAGAAGAATTTTTTCCAGATAGACCAGCTGCCAGCCGCTGAGCCCTCACAAAAATGCAGCGTTCATCGCATTCACATGTCTTTCTGTTTGTTCCGGTCTTTCTGGTTCTTCCGGTCTTTCTTCTAGTTTCTCATTCTTAAGGTTTATTTCGTCTTTCTTCTTCTATCCCATCCTTTACAAGTGATACATTTATTTATAGAATAACCCATGGTGTGCAGTGATATGCTTTAGTGTGACGTATTTTGCGCCTTCTACCAAGTTAGTGGAAGTTAATGAATGGGCTATTAAAAAAATAAATTTGTGCAGTCTCCCCAGGGAACCCAAGATGGGCACGTAGCCCTAGGGTTAGGTTATTCAGGTTCGCCCATCCTGAGTTAGGGAACAGCGACACAGGGATAATGGGTAGGGTGATCTAGGCATTAGCTAGGCCTTTCGGACGTCACTCTTTCGAGCCCAATTTGCTTCTTTCTTGATTTAGTGCTTTGCTGGCTGTAATCTGTTCTTCCTCCTCTTTCACGACTTCTGTAATTTAACCTTGTGTGTTGGTCCACCTTGGTACGGGAGTCCCACGTTTCTATCGACATACTACGTGTTCCTTACTTTTCCTTCCCTTAGATCGCCAGTAGAGATGCCTAGGACAATATAATAGCTGCGTAATATCTGAGTGTTCTCGAGTCCCTAGCTATTTCCGTTAATTCATCAACAGATAATTCTTGATAGATTTAATGTACGGTATTTGCATTCAAGGCAACTTACTCCATTTTATTTTCTACAGATCACACAATGTTTGTAACCCTATTTTTCTTGAGCCCTTCTTGAATAAACAGATGGTACTATATCATTGTGTTGACAACCACCTCATCCTAAAGCTCAGTGACAAGACCTTGGTAAAACAAATAATCCACGCTGTTGATGCCAAGTAAGTTGGCGCCTACAAGAGGGTTACAACGTTTACTTTAGTATATTTCCCAGATCTAACAATGTCAATTAATAACATGGGCCTCACATTTCATACCTTTTATCAGCTAGGAATAGTATTACTGGTTTGAAAATCGCACACAGGCCGAGATTATAAGAGACTAGACGACCCGTGACCCGTTGGGTCGTCATCACGATCGTCTTCGCTTTCGCAAAAAAGAAGGTGATATTTAGCTGGGCATAGACCACCCGCTATTCGGCCATCCTATTCTGCCCGTCATGTACCTGCCCGTTCGGTTCACTATCAACCAATTCTTTACTTCTCTAACGAATATTCAACACCCAGGTTGAAAGCAAAGTCAAATTATTATATGTTACGTTTTCCAGTTGTATTGCCCATGGAACCGATGAATTGATCATACCCGTTCTTGAGGCCCAGCTAATCCATGGAAAGAATGCAACTGCCCCCCCCCCCTCACCCTCACCTCTAATTTCTTCTCGTGTAATAGTGAAAAAGATGTGTCAAACAAGACACAAATAAACAAGCAAGACCGGTTCACAGAGTTTTAGTATAATAAGATGCTGCTTTTATTTGATGTTTGTGGTCTGAGATGTTTGCATTTTTAAAATGTGTTAATGCGATGGTCCATCGCCGATTGTGACGCCCTACGATGGCCACCGCCGACGGTTATTTCATCGTAGGTCATCGCCGATGAAAATTAGCGATTTTTGGTTCCGATGCCGATGGAGCGATGGTATTGCCATCGCCATCGTAAGAACGCCATCGTACCATCGATTTTGCCATCGTAGCATAATAGGAGACGCCGACTTCTGCCAAATTATTACATTAAGGTTTATTGATCACAAGTAATCTATGTAATATCCCTAGCGCAACAAAGAACTGACACTGATTTTTAAATAATTACTGGCTATTCAGAATGAACAATGATCAAGAACGGTCATCATTATTCCTCGCTTTCATTTTGGACAGCGCGGGTACTCCAAAATAAGAGAACAATATTGACCATCAGCGTTTGCTACGAACGTATGTTCTTGTAAGTTCTTGGTGCTGTCATGATTTA
>LQNS02000141.1:19741876-19768120 GCA_001587735.2 Parhyale hawaiensis | reverse complement strand
CATTAGGAAGAAGCCGTGACTGAACCTCCTGGTGAAGTGCTAGCATCCCGACCCATAAAACACCATGTAATGTCTCCTATCATCACATTTGCAACGATGTTTCGTACAATCTTGGACACTGAAGAAACCGGGCCCGGCATTCCGGTTGTGGTCGTAACACCAAACTGCTTGATTTTACGATCGCTAATTTCGGACGCAAAAGAAAACTCAAGTCGAAGAGGAGGAAGAAAATGGAACGCAAAACAGAAGTTGCGTGATCGTCAGGGGTCTGTCAAAAGAGGCTGCATAATTTGCTTATTTCTGAGCAACGGCTGTAATTGCTTATGAGGTAACTTGTAGAAACGTAATTTTTCTGGTGCTTTGTCAGAAAGGAATATCTGGTTATGTTCAGTACACAAATATTTTACGTTGATGTCTACTGGACAGGGTAAATATTGCCTTGATTTAGAATGACAAATGCTGGACAGTCTTTAGTATGATTTATAATAGAATATCCAACAGCCAACAATAACCGCAATAAATTCGATATGAACCTTTTATTATTTATCATTAATAATTATAATAACTAAAGCACTCGGAGATCCCATACTTCCTACAAGCCAGGCACTATACGGAAAAATTTAAATTGGTTCTCAACTATGATTTCTTTTGCATCAACACCAAAATCTCATCATTTGTGCGTTTTGCCAGTAACAACAGCTTCTACAATTTTCCTGAAGACCCATTCATAACTTTTTCGAGTGATATTACTGAGAAATATTTTGGAAAACATTACTAAAACACACAAACAGACCAACCGATCATCACCAGAACTTAATCATTTATGTCTTTCAATATTACCAACAGTTCATGTAAATTTCCTAAAGATCCGTTCATAACTTTTTGAATTATTTTGCTAACAAACATAAAATCAAGCACAGAGACAAACAAACGCTTGAATGGACAGATCGCCACACAAATTTAGTTACTCTTTCTCATATACTTAACAACTCATGCAAATTTCATAAAAATCCGTCAATAATTTTTTAGGTTTTTGTATTAAGAAAAAAATAGCAGACACGCAAACAAACGGATGAAGTGATCATCCCCTGAAGTTAACCATCTGTTCATCCTAACATACATACATAAACACATACATAGCTAATAATCCCTGTGAATTTCGTAAAGATCCGTTCATAAATTTTCGAGTTATCTTGGTGACAGACAAATAGTCAGAGAGACAAAGAGACAAGCAGACAAACAGACAGAGCATCAAACAAACTTGACGAAAACATAACTTCCTTGGTGGAATAATGATATTATTTATACTATTTTCATAACACTGCATAGCAAACGCAATTGCTTGTTCTGTGTGCCGACCACGTGCACCTTGTCGAGAGCTGCCAGTCGCGTTCTGGCCGTTCAGGGTTTGTTTGGCTGCTGTTAAAGGTTGCATTGTGCTGAACTGCGGATAGAGTTATAGGACCTTATCGTGGAGGCTGTGTTATACTGTGAACTGTGTGTTTTCGGGAGGACTCTAATAATTAAAAGATGATTATGGTTCTGCTGGAGTTTGTTTGTCTCTCTTTGTAGTTTGATTACCGCTTTGCTTGCTCTTTTGTCTTACACCAAGATATCTGAAAAATTGTAGACCGATCTTTATGAAAATTACGGGAATTGTTAAGTACGTTGGGAGAAACAGATGATCCATTCACCTGTTTACTGGTTTGTCTCACTACATGTTTTTTCTTGTCAACATAACTCTGAAAATTATTAAGGAATTTTCATAAAACTTGAAGGAAAATTTAGGAAGGGTACGAGGAGCAACAGACAAATTTTTTTAGATGATCCAATATGCAAATGAATTGCACGTTTTTTTTTTTTTATTTTGATATCGGCTTTCATAAATTTGCTGGAAATATTATGAATATTACGAAGAACAAATAAGCTAATTTTTGTGATGACAGAAAAGAAATCGTTGATTTAGACCGAACTTGAATTTTTCCTATGGTATACGCTCTTAGAGTGCTTATATAGTTATAAATAGTATAACTAAGGATTTTGTGCTACTACAAAAAATAACATTGACAAACTGACTTAAAAAATACGAATGAAATTTTTATTATGCCCACTTTCTGCAATTTTTCACGATGATACATTATTGCCAAAAAAAACTTCAATTTCAGAAATTACTGACCCGCCCTTAGTATGGTCCTATAGGCCTGCCGTACGGCTTTCGGTCCTTAGTCAGTTTACGCCTAAAAATGAACAAACTCAAAATGTGTGAAAATTTTTTCTTATCTCTAAAAGAACAATAAACAAGACCATTATTATTATCATTAACGTACATTAGACTGGTGACTTGGGAACGGAGGAAACTCCATAAACCCTTACGCAACCAGCCCAACAAGCGAAAATAAGAAAGAGAAGACCAATTATCACAGAACAGACTGTTTAAAGCTGCCAATGCCCGCACCAGCAAATACAAACACGAGCATGGTCTTAGTGTTGCCAGCGTTTAACCTCATCCTCCTCCTAGAACACCAGGAATCAATCACTTCTAGATCACACTAAATGGATTCTGAAACCTCCAACCTATTCCTAGGATTATTGCAAACAGACCAACACGGACCTCTGTTTCCTCAAGACCCACAGGCACTTTCCCTACTGAATATCATAAATAGTAATGAGATATAGATCTTTTTAACAATGGAATTTTATCTGTCTAGTTGTAATAATCATGGATGTAATTACCAATATGGCTCATATGTCAATCATAACGGATTTGCAGTATATGCTGTTTGAGCGAATAGCTGATATAAATGCTAATAAGAGTTCACCATGGACGACTGCGATGGCCTTCAAGAGAATAACGTAGATGCAATTAAACACGAATGGCGCTCAAAATAGACTTCCTTAAGAACTCCATAGGTGCATATAAGAAAGACATCCACAATAGGCTTACTTCTTTCATCCTTACTCTAAGTTATTCATTATTCAAGCCCGCAGAAAGAACGCTAATGCATTTTTGGCAAGGCTTTCTCTGCAAGTTTTACGCTTCTGGGAAAGCTTTCTTTTTTTCAGTGATAAAAGTGGATCATACTTGCTTGCTACGCTGTCTCCCTGCTGCTGGTTTGAAGTCATTGAGCTCCGGGGGGCTATTCATAGGCGGGACTTGAGCAAGAATGTCAATTCCGACCTTCTTTGGTGACGTCACAGGAGCTGTGACCCTGCGTTGTTGACTAATATTGGCTTGGCCTGTTTGTTGGGTGATTTTGCCAAAACATCTTATTTGGTCTTTCTTGGTGACGTCATAAGAGCTGTAACCCTGAGTTGTTGACTAATATTAACCTGTTTGTTGGGTGGACATTTGCCGAAGTATCTTATCTGGCCTTCCCTTGCTTACGTCACTGAACCTTTGATCGGTTCTATTTAATTGAAAATGGCCTGTTCGTTGCCCAGTACATCTACCTGAACGTCATATCTGATGGCCTCCTTTTGCGACATCTCCACCGACGCCATAAAGGCTTACGGCCTTTTGCCGGGGTGGGAACTGCACCGATTCGTTTCCCATAGTTTCCCTTTCTATAACGTCACTAAGTGCATAATCCTGATTGGTTGACCAAAGGTTATTGCTTTACCAATGGTGAGCGTTCAGAGACTTATAGTGAGCTTCATTGTTTTCCTATTAATTGGTGCTTCAACTTTCCACTAATGATGTGCCCTTTTGCTAGAACAATTGCTTGCCTTTTCCGGCTTACGATGCGTATTTCTCTGGTGTTTGGATGACAAAATCTATTCTATTGGAAAAACTTCTTAGAAAAAAGTACTATAAGAACATTTTGAAACTGTTTTCATCGCCTAAAATAATTGTAAAGTTTGAAAAATAAGCTGATTGATTCAGCTTACAGTAATGAACAACTTCACATTATATCGTTCATCGTGCGTTAATGTAGTACAGCCTCTGTTCTGAAATAGTTGTTCCACAGGCACAAAATTTCAATTGCCTCATTTTAGAGTGCCGCTATGGGTAACTGAAATTTGTTGCTGTGGAATAACTATTGCGAAAAAGAGGGAACATCAATTACGGTAATTGAAATTTGTGGCTGTGGAATAACTTTTTCAGATCAGAGGAAGTACGAAGATGAGGCAAGAGACATTTGTGGCTCTGCAACAACTGTTTCAGAACAGACGGAGTATAAACTAAGCTTCTTCAAGAAATTCGTACGCACTGCATAGACTGCAAATGTTGGTTGGATGGCCTTCAATGGCAGTATGTTTTAACAACATGAAACAATGCAAACGCTCAAGTCCGCCGCGAACGTCTTTTTGAGTGTTTCTTCCTAGCGCTTCGTGTGGCCGGGGATTGTTCAACTCGTATAATTATATGTATTAGAAGTATACGCCTAGGCGTTCAACGACAGGTAATATAGAACCCAAGTAGAGCACTGAACAACCCAAGGTCACCCAAATCCATGCAAAAAAAAAATACAAAAAAAAAAGCCACTGATAGCTTGAAAAAAAAAAAAAATAGATCGCCTGCCTATCAATCAGCACGTCTGATCATGGACGCCCGTAGTGTTGAGTACAGGACATAATAAGATATTAAACAATAAGCGGACTGAGCAATTATTCTCGCAGAGGTGTCGACGCACGGGCTTCAGTGTGTGACCTCTGAACAATTGTTACAGTGATAATATGATATACGGTAGAAGTTGCTAATTCTGATGATTGCGACCTCCCCGATCGGAAATAATGGTTGCGATTATAGTAGAACAACTATGATTATGGTCGAGATCTTTGTTGTTTATTATCGATATATCCTCCACATTCAACCATTTATGGGGTGCATTATGGTAAAGATATGCCACAACCTTCGACCATAATGTCAACCATAATTCCCAACAATAAATACCCAATTACAACGATAAATATTTTAGCTGCACAACCATGATCTACCATAGTGAACCGTAAGAAACACCATTCACGGCCAAAATCGACTGTGTTCAGCGAATGAAACAACTGTATTCTACCAAGATCAACTTTTTTAACTGTTGACATATTATGCCCTGGATGCCTGCTTTGTTTACTAATGATTAATTCCTTATACAAAAAAAATGTAATTTATACGTACTAGTTAGGCCAGCATCTCAGAATGGTGAAAGGCTCTAAACTTCAGGACGATGCTATAGAGCAGGAGCTTGAACCAGTCTGTGCAGTTAAAGCTGATGAACGTGGTCTGCGATGGCCCTTGCTACAGACTGTCAAATATGTATGTATAGCCAATATGTATGTATATTGGCAAATTCTTACCAGAGTCCAAACAATGAGCTGGAATGCGGTGTAACGTGTACTTAGGCTGTCAAGCGCTCTCTGTATTTAATTTAAGTCTAGTGATAAGCTATGTTTAATATAACTATTGTACCACCCCTGTGAGTACCTAATAAAGTTGATAGATTGATTGGTTAACATACAACTTCTTCAACTGTAAGCTGGTATGCAGCTATACGACACAGTTTAGAGGAAGTCCATACTCGACATGGGTGAATATTGGCCGTACAAGTTGTCAGGGTACGTAAGGCCAAATTTAACATGAAATTTGACATTGTTTTCCATAGAGCTAATGGGAATAATTTGTTTATAAAATTTCACAGACATAAACAGAATGAACATAAAAATAGATATCAATATTTGATCAAAGATTGCACTACTGTTTAACAAGGGATAAAACAATAAATACAAATGATGGGTAACTACGCTAAAGTGGTAAAGCGTTAGCAAAATTCAGAAGCCGTGGATAAAAATAACGTTAAGGCAGTTAGCGTCCACACAAACGCTGCAATTATTTGCAATTCCTCGACAGAAATAAAAATAAAACTGATAATGTGCACAATTTTTGCAATATAATATGAATTTTTAGAAGTTTCGCGTTCAAACTTATAGTCATTCAATATTATTTTGGTCGATTAGGTTGAAAATTCTAGCCAAGTCATAATCCATGGCAACCCGTACATATTCTTCCCCAAAAATGGGAGAAATTCCACTCATGATCGTACGTACGGAAATCCGTTGATAACCTACCTGGAATTGTGCTCTAGCATATGCTCTACAATATACTGTATAGTCTTTGAACATCCATGTACTATCATCGACCTTCGTTTCCTGACAAACCTTAAGCAACCAATATTGCCTCCACCAATATCGACCTAAATATACCAAGATCAGCTTTATGTTTAGGTCGATATATCTACCATATTGTTTCATCATCCATAATCGACTGTAATCTCTCATACACCACCATATTCTAACATAATCACAACCATTATTTCCGACTAGGTCATTACTAAATCGAGTTCGGGGGATTCTAGTAAAATATTGCTTTATTTTGGAGTAGCGTGAAATGGAAGTTTCGTCTGTACTGTAAAATTCATTGACATTCGACAGAAAAATTCAGCAACGGAAAAATTCATCCATTCTAGAGCGAATGTGGTTGATTCTTGATAAACATTGCTTTATTTTGGAGTAGCGTGAAGTGGAAGTTTCATCTGTAGTGTAAAATTCATTGAAGGAAGGAAAATCTGACCGACTGCCGCTTGGTAACGTTTTCCAAAGAGCTCATGCAGAGCAGTGCGGGGTGCCGGTGTCTCTTAATGACTTTACTGTTTTAGCATTTGCAACTGACCATTTTGAGCTTAGAATTTTAGAACCAATGTATATTTCACAATTCAAGCCAGTTTTAAACGACCTAAATAGTGCCCATCCTTTATATATTACTAACAGATAGATTTCTTAGCTGTGCATCATTGTTCACAGTATTTTATTCTTTACTTTTAGATACCTGGTAGTCTTACCATTTGAATTTTAGAGAACTGATAGTAGTGTCCATTTTTCTTATATTCTTTACTTAGCATTTCAGATACTGATGATGGGACATGTAGATCCCGAAACGTTAATGAAGTTTTAGTAAATTATAAACCTAACTATTTTCGCTTCCGTAACCTTGGCTCTTTTATTTATTTCAAGCACAACAATAAGTTCAAATCTGAACTACTGATGCGGTAATATTTTCCTACGAATTATAGTCCACCAACATCAATTGCAATCTGTACTACAATTGCAGTACCATTTTACAAGGAAATTCATTCCTCTAAGGTCGGCAATCTTTCTATGGCACATCAGGCCACTAAGGTAAGTCTCGACATGACATGGGGCCAAGTAAGAAAAGAAGAAAAAATTGGAGAAGCACCCGAGAAGCCGTCTCGAGGTGCTAAGAAATATTTCTCAGATCATTGTAGTCTGTGGAGGAAGCTGCAAAATACGAGGGCTCCGGCAATGGCCCCTCCGGAACTGCCGACTCAAAAATGAACGACCTCGCATTTTCGCTTATCTCCACTGATCACGGAAAGAAAACGAAGAACACAGGGTCTTAAACAACCATGTTTTGACTGGAGTTTCATTAATCATCAGGCACAAAGGCGGATCTACGAAAGAACGGCCTCTGCCGCAGAATGCAAGCTTCGACGCTCCTTTCTAATGGGCTTCGGATAAGTTTTTTTTTTTTTCTTTGCCTTCATTGGGGTTAAGTGCTTCTCTAGTCGTTCTAGCCCATTAGGGAATTAAAAAAAATCAGGAAGCCCTGGTTCTAAGAATGGTGGACATCGGACGAATCTTTTCGGTACTTTCACAGAGTAGCTTGTCCGAAATGGTCTCATTTATCTAATGCAGTACCTACTCTTTCCGTACAAAAACATACTGCAGAAGAAACAACATTCTTCTTATCTTTTACCCATGTTTCCCATCTTTGGGTCATTCCTGCCACACGAAAATGCAATGTTATGGTACTCATAAATGGATTTTCTCTCTACTCGTATTGTCTTAACGGTGCTCAGACACGTTTCTTGCTGCTGCTAAAGCATACTTTCGACCAAGTAAAAGGTTTTTCATTACAGTTGACCTAGCTCCATGCGTCTGAAATTATGATGATGATAGAAAATATTGAGGAAAATATGCTTCCTCACTTGAATAATGTTTTTAATGTTTGTAGATTTTCCAACTACGTTATTTCTATTCATTTGGCAGTGGCCGGACACCTATCTACTACTGTAAGGTCACTGTGGTGTATGGAGAGGTCATTGCATGCGCTCGTATATACACATGCGGTAGTAGCTTATGACTTCAGCTACTTAAAGGGAACAGCAGTCGAAGAGTCTTCACATCTCAAAGAACGACCCTCTGAATCTGTTCATTCTTCAGTGTCTATATTAATCTAAAAATTTCTGCGTGAGGTTAGGCACTTGTGCCGTTTAGATTTGAGCAAGGGTTTCAAAATTTTATGTTGCACATGGAGCTCGATGCCATTAGTATTTTTCACTATCGCACAAGCATGACTGGATAGTTAAAAATTTGCATTACAATTGACCATAATTATGATACATTGACTGTCCACTCGTGCAAATGAAACTGATGGCAAATTGCTAAAGCCTAGATAAAATTTGTTCCATTCAACATACCGACTATAGAAGCAAAAAAAAACTGTTTTTGGAGACGCAAGGAATGTATCTATTGAAAAGAAACACGCATGCGTGAGCACTGGCCAACGGTAACTTGCAAAATTTATTTTAGCCAATTTTAGGTCCTTTTGTTGTCCCATGCTTCAATTATCGTCGTCCACAGTTGATATATAGATACGAATTTTGTTTCTTGCTGATAAACACATTTCTTGTATCGCCGAGAACCGTTTACTTTTTGTTTGAGGTCGTTCTGTTGCCTTCAAAAAATTTCAATCTATTTACAATCAGCCTCATTTGCAAATTTCAGTGGACAGTAAAAGAATCGTGTGGTCCATGGTATTACCATTTCAGTAGCAATGGAAATAGACAACCCCACACGGGACTTGGTAATTGCGTAGTCACTCTTCGTTTCAGCCCTCATATTAGTCCCTTCCGCAGTAGTAGAAACAGGCCCACCCAATTTTGAAACGCGTGTGTGCCAATTCACTCATTATCCCAGTCCTTTCAAGTTACTTTTCTCATAGTGATGCCTTCAAGGCCGCCACGTACGCCATGTCATTGCTGTCCATGTCCTTCGTTCTCCTACTGTGATGAAAAAGATACTAAGTTTCCATCAAGACGCACCATTTTCTCAATAAGTGGATATTTTAAGCCACATAAATCATTTCTACCATTCACTCTCTCCTCGTTGCCGCAACTATGTATTTGACTCTTGCCTTGTAGCATTTACACATTTACTGATTATGCTTGAATTTAACGCACAATAATCGAGCTCAAACCACCAAACAGAAAAAAGGCTCTTTTGCTCTCTTCAGCCTCCGTCCCTAGGCTAAACTTTAGCTAAAAATGAAGAGTGCGACCAAACTTTTAATTAGCAGGGCTGAGTCTGCCCCTTGTCTTCCCCATCTGGGGGCATCTACGTATTTAACCCTTCTCTACTACTCACATAACCGGTGAATTACAGGGGGTGAATATGTTTTTCGTTTTTTTTTCATCTAGGCTTGGGAGAGTCTATTTAGCCTTTTTAATTAATCCTCTCTCAACTACAGTAGACTCCCATGTAGGAATATGGTTAAACCCTTTCAGCCCCACTCCATTAAAATTTTGATACAAAATTTCATCTCGCCAGCTTTCCACACCTTGGTTATACTTATTCATTCTCATTAATGCAATGGTCAGGTTAATTATACTACAAATAAATAAAAGAGTTATCGAGTTTGGGTATCAGAATAACAATTTTGAAAACAAACGAGAAATAGAATTTTACAGGGTTAGCAGAATATTCTTTTGAACCTGGCGAGTGAAACTTGCAATGACAACATATAACCCATTATTTTGAGCCTAAATGTGACTCCTCTATTTAATCAGCATCGTATGAACCATTTATTTTAAGCCTTTCCTGTGAACCCTCCATTGAATCAGTTATAATAACCGGTGTTTTTAAGTATTTATTGTTTACTCTTATTTACCAAATTAATTTAGGCCTTGTTATGAAACCCTACTTTTAAAGTTATTTGCAGCCCTTAATAACAGTGAACCCCTTATTTCAATCCCTTGTTTCTAAAAATTAACTTATAGTGTCCATTTTCTGGATGGTATTATCAGTGTTATTCTGAAGAAAAGTAGATACGGCATTTATTTTATGCATTAATGGGTTTCATCCTCTCTATAGCTCCTTAGCTTAATCGCACTTAATTCAGTACGAGATATTTTATAAGAAATTGTCTAAGTTTATCTCATGATATAGCCCATGTTGTAGCAGAAGTTATGGCAATTTTCAGTCCATTGTGCTACATTGAGAGGCAAAACGTTTAAACCTGCATATTTTTTTATACTTATAATCACCTAAATAAAGAAAATGACATCCGCCCTGATTCATAGCGTGAATAATAGCTCGTTGCTTCAAATCTATAATAAATATTAGTTGAATACGTGATACAGTGAGATACTGTAAACCTTACATGTGTATCAACCACATAAGTGTATGTTACAACACCATTTTATGCTCGTTGGCACAATACAAGTATGTTGACACCACTCATGCATCTTGACACAATACATGTTTGTTGACACCAAACATACACAGTATCTTGACACAATACATATATGTTAACACCATTTGTGCATTTTGACACCATTCACTCATCTTTACACCATACTTGTATATTGATAGGATACCTGTATGCTGACACTAAACTCTTTTGACACCAAACTTGCCTGTTAACACGACACACATCATACCTGTATATTCATGTCAAACCTCTATGCGGACGCCATTCTTGCATGTTGACACCATATGTGCATGTTGATACCATACATGTATGCTCACACCATGCTTGACACGATGCATGTATGTTGACGCCGTGCATATTTATTGACATCAAAGCATGTATACCAGTATGATGATACCATATATGGTAACAACAACAAAAAAAGATTTTTGATTTCAGATGCAAGGTAGCGAAAATATTTCCATTGTTTGCGCTACGCGATTTTAGCGACTGGACTAAGGGGTACACCTGCTCTGAATGCTAACTCCTTATTGGCCAAGAGCCCCACTTGGTCACTTTCCAAAATTGCAGCTTTGCGCCACTCTATATGGCCTAGGAGATTGAACTGCTTTGGAATCTGGATAAAGTATTAATATTTTAATCATATCTTTTATTACAAAAATTACTATTATATCGTCACCTGTGCACGGCCTCCTCCTATATATCTGTCTAGGCTCCATGCGTAGTGCAATGATGTTTTTTATATTGTATTCTTATTCTGAGTAGTTAACGCGGTAATTTCCCAGAGGAAGAAAGAAGGGACATACATTATGTCAATAACAACCTGAAACCCGTGCCCGAGGGTGATCCCAAACAGCATCAGCGTACATGGAACAAGTAAGTCGGGAAATAAGTGGAAGAATGCAGGAACGTATCATCAGCAGGAGTATCAGAGCGGAAAGAACTAAAGTGGGCACCACAGAAAGACGTCCTGAAGGTCCATATATTTATTATTATTATTATTATTGAGGGGATCTCACAACCCAAGTTTTGGATTGGTAGAGCTATGTTTAGCTCTAGTGCCAGGTCGTATCCCGCTACCTAAGGCTCAAATCACTTTGCGAATGATGTGCGCTGTTCCAAGAAGAGCGCTTTTATGGAGGGTTCCTTAATTACTATAATTAAAACTTCATGCTCGGGCCTTCCCCAACACCTAGTGCCAATGAAATGAAGCGTAATGTAACACCGGGAAGCCTAAAACGCTTCCAAGGAAACGCCATCAGAAACCTATTAACAACTAACTTAAACGCTCGCGGAAAAACATGACCGAAAGCTAATACAGTATATATATCAGTACTATATAATAATTAATGTCGAGTTTTTATTTAATAATAATTATGTTTATATTTTTCCTGTCACGCTCTCTGGGAATAAGCTAGGATAACGACACGACGCGAATTATTAAATAGTAAGGTAGGATGCCGAATTTTCATTTGAGAAGTCCGACACAGGAGACAAGGGGGGTTTTTCTGGAGTACCAAGTTTCTGCTGTCATTTATAATGACGGCTCGGGCCACTAATATCTATGTACTGTTATATATAGTGAAAATATTAAGGAACACTGCTCATTCGTATCATATGCTATGCCAAAGAGATCGTTTAATTTCATAATAGGATGTTAATTTAATTTTTTTAAATTTATTATTGCTCAGATATAAATTTCTGTAAACCATTTAGTTTGTACGTCTCCCGCCGTCAGTTGCGTATGAGAACGCAGTGTTTTTTTCCGTCAATATTGTTCGATTTCCGCTAGAAAATAAGATTTTCAGGTTTTCTCAACACTTTGTGACCGTTCCGGACTGGCGCAACGCGACGTACACTCGCAGTCCCAGCACAGGGTCCTGCTTAACGGTGAAATTATTGCTAAAATCTTATTGTCTAATGTCATATGTCGTCACATACTCCTAGTCACTGATATGATTGGCACGTGTTGCGTTAAACGCTTGCGTTGGCAACTGTTGGGAAGTGCTACAACCCTACATAGCCACGCAAAAAGCGAGGGTGTATAGGCAACGGAAACGAATGTGTCCATAATGTTTGGAGCTAAAACGTTCAGTTCCTGTTATGCTTTATAGTCACGTGAGGTTGTGCTGCGGTAAGTGCTGTGGGATTCAGCAAGGTTTCTTTTGGAATTTTTGTCAACGATGTTTTCTTTGTAGAAGTTGCGTTTCTTTTTGTACACAGTTCCAAGACTTTTATGGAATAAATCAGGTACGTAATTTTTCTGTCGCTTAACTTAATTGTCTTTACGTCAGTTATAAGTAATTGCAATAATTATTTGACATAAAATTATGACTTACACGATTGGTCTGCAAACGTGCATATAGTAATACCTTAATTTCATTGCCTACCTTCTGAGTCTTTGGACAAAGTCCAGGTGACGTTCTCCACATTACCTCCCGTGAGTGGAGTGACGATGCTGAGTGTCTTCTGTTGTGTCGCAGTTAGCGACCAAAGAGAGAGCCAGCAGAGAATTAACTCCACAGTGCAAGGAACTGTTGCCCTCTGGTTTAACTGCGTGGTGTTCTTCTTAAATGAGAATCCAACAAATTTTGAAGTCTCTAACTTTATAATGGTATAATTACTATTTTTCGTGGTTATTCCCTCGGTGGCGAAGTGACTGCGTCTCTGCATCGCACGCCGGAGAACCCTGGTTCGAGTCTCGGACCATGACATCGCTGGCAATGGATTTCCATCGCGTGCTCCGTCCCGAGAGGCGAAGAGGAGCACAGTGATGGAGTCGCAAACTGAATTTCACCAATGACTGATTTTTCTGCTCTTCACATAACCAAACATTCAAAATTCTAGAATTAGGGCAAGTGAAAACCTCGTTATGTGTATCCACTGTGCGAGATAATAAATGATTATTATAGTTACTTTTATTAATATCATTATTAGTATTGCGGTATATCACTTGTACAAAATTACTAGTTCAATGTCCATTATTGAGCATAAAGAGCAATAATCAATCTAACTTCAGCCTGTAGAAAAAAAAAATACTATTTGATAAATCACTGTCTGCACAGGTTTAATACTAGGACGTAATAAAAAACAACTTTCTATTGTCAACCCCAAAACACACTTTTGGCTCACACAAAAAGCATACTCTCAGGTGTCGACAGTTAAAGAAACACATTATGAGCTATATGAGGAATAGAGAATATTTTTAACTTTTCCGAAAAAAAAGCAACGGAAAAAAGCAAATAAAAGTAAATCAGCTTAGCTTCTCGTGTATAACAAGCATTCGGGCGTAATGGTCATGATTGTTTTTTTTTTTTTACTTAAACTCCCAAAAAGTCTTTCTTTCCTGATTTAAACGATCTGTTGTGACCTGCTCATAACATGTTTATGACATGCACAAATTGCGGCTACTTGATGCAGTGGCAGATCTTCTCAAGAGCCTCGTCTGTACAAGCCGAATGCTATCTCAGAAATTAGTCTTGCCGAGTCGTATTTCTCTCCATGCAGTGTACATCGAAACAGTTTTTCTCCTTGGCCATAACTTCAACAGATTCGCAATTTTCGACTGAATTTATGGCATTTTCTCTTTTAGCACGAACACGTTGGACTGTCCCGTGTTTGACAGTTCACAATTTACGACCAAGTTCCTAAGATTTGTAACAGTTTTAAAACGAACTCGAGCGAAATATACGACACCGAAGATAACTTTGCGCCAGAGAAACACAGAAGCGCCAAAATTAGGGAAGTTTTCTCAAGAACTCGTGAAGCTTAATTGCCTGTTAGAGAAGTTTGGGGGGCGACTTGAATTTAATCACATTCGAGAGAAGTCAGTGATCGGGCTTAAATAATTGCAGATGTTCTCAGAAAACAACAAATTAGGGATTTTGTGTAGACATGGAACATCCTGCATAACTGTCGATGGTTTTAGATGAAGCACATGAAGAATTTCCAATCAAAAGCATACTTGCAACATAATTATTAAAAGGCAGAAAGCTATAATAGACTAAGAGATACTGTCTCCAAGTTCGACACCCCGTCTACAGTTCGATATCCTCTTTTACAACTGTAATTAATTTTACCACTGTAATTAATTTTCCACAGTAATCAATTTTACCACTACAATTAATTTTACAATTGCAATTATTTTTACCACTTTAATTAACTTTACCCCTATAATTAAGAAACACAACAAATGAGCAGCGATAGACTACAATAGAAGGTAGTGTCTACGTTGCTCTGTGAATCGCTAGTTACACAGGCCTACTGTATCTAGTTTACAAAGAAATCGAGTTGCTGATAATGACGAATGATGCACCAAAGAAGGGTTTCTGCCCTTCAATTGTATTTACAAAAAAGTAGCTTCAGATTTTTTTTCAATATACTGCATCGCAAATTGTGCAGTTTATCTTATGCGTTAGTCAGTAATTAATCAGCAATTTACTATCTGCTTCTGCGTCGCATTATGTAATTAACTCGCTTTTCATTGAGCGCGCAATTAACCAATGTTTTCTTTTCTATTTGTGCATCATTAGCGTCTAAACTAATTTACCTAATGAAGTTCTTAATTAAACAGTGTTTAATTTTCAATTCATTGAATAAAATTCTTGGACTGGCGTTATAAATTGTGTGATGGGTATTATTGTTAAACCGTAAGCGCCTTGTAGCATAAAATGAAAGAAATGCAATGCAAAGTAATGGTAAAATGAATTGCAATTTTAAAACAATGTTACACAAGCGGTAATAGTAACAAATAGTCTGGATAGCCTGCAGTAATTAATATTTGTGCTTAAATGATGGAAAGTGGCTATAAATGCAGCATTAATAGTAATAGAAACAATAGTGAAAGTAATAACAGTGAAACTGCATAATTCATTAATTGCAGTGTCCTTGTTTTTGTAAAACATTATTATTGTACTCGTTCTGATGCAAGTTTCTTGTGAGCGGCACCCCAGTTTAGCCCCCCCCCATTATTTTTTTTTTTTATCTACACAGTTTCTATTTTGTAAATGATATTTTCAATCCGATTTATATCAATCAGTTACTTCGCAACACGTTTGTATAACCTTTTGCCATTTCGATGATAAAATGGAAGCTTAATTATCCTATTTTTTGTTTGCTGAATAACTACAGCCCATTTCTTGGAGAAATTCTGCGTAATTCAGATAGTGTTGTGGAAATGATCTGCTTTGAGTGCGCTCGGATCCCTAGTTGGATTGAAAATAATTTATATAATTTAGTAAGCTGTAACTTGTCTGGAACTTCAATGCTAAGCCTTGAATTTGTCGCTTCGGATCGAGTTTGAGGCCTTGATCGGGAAGATAACTGATCCAAACATGCTTGGAATTCCGGCCATCTCAAGGTAATTAGCTTTCGATTAAGCCTGGAATTCAGATGCATATAATCAAAGGTTTAGCTTCGCTCAATCTGGAACAAACATTTTTTTCAATAAATTTTATTCTCTACAGTTCATTTTACTTCGACGGTTAGAAGAGAAAAACATTAAAATGCACTGAGACCACTGATGCTCTAATGCGTAATGAAGGCCATGTTAGGGTGAAGATGCAGTTATTCGAATACTTATCAATTTCCACTAATTTTAGATGCTCTAAGCTTTAGTGGCGCCCATTCTAGAGTACAGATACAGTTGCTCTAAACCTTAATTACGCCCATTCTAGAGTTTTACTTGATCTGTCCAAAGCATTTGATAGTGTTCACCATGGTATGCTGCTAGATAAAACTACATCAATGAATATTTGTCCTAATTGGTTTGCTAGCTATCTACAGGACAGGTCACATGCTGTCATACTCAATAAAACTTAGTCGCCCTATATAATGAACCGCTTTGGTGTCCCACAAGGATCGATCTTAGGACCAATTTTGTTTTCAATATTCGTGAATGATATCCCCTTGGATCAGTATAACTGCACCTTCTCTATGTATGCCGATGATGTACAAATTGCAATTTCATTTAAACCAAAGGGAGAAAAAGAAGTGAGTGAATATGCAAAAGATCTCCTGAACAAGCTAAAAACATGGTACGATGCAAATGGGCTAAAACTGAATGCGGATAAAACCCAATGCATTGTATTTGGATTCAGCACCTCTACAAGCAACTGCAACATATCTCTATTTCCTTCAACAGCTCAATCATTACCCCTCGCGATGTAGTCAGATCGCTTGGGGTGTGGATGGATGGACATCTAACGCTTGACGATCACAGTCAAAAATTATGCAATACCGTAAACGGCACGCTTATATTTCTCCATAAAATTAAACATCTCTTGAATCAAATATCTCGTCTCCTTCTTATCCACTCGCTTGTTTTCTCTCACTTCAACAACTGTCGTCTGATCTGGGGTAAAGCCCTGAATAACTGATATCAGATGTACAAAAAGCCCAGAATTTTGCAACAAAAGTGGTTCTCAATAGAAAATTCACCAAACGCGATCATGCCAGCCCACTGTTAGCAAACTCCAGTGGCCACGAATTAGCACGAAATTCAAGCTAGATGAAGCTCAATACGTTTTCCGTTCGCTGCATGGCGCTCCTAGAAATGCCGAGGTTGTGCAGTTTACTCGAAACAGTGAAATCAGTGGACGATCTCTTCGGCGAGAGCATCTCCAAGTGCGCTGCTGCAGCACCAAGNCATTTATGTTAGATGCTAGGTTTCTCGCCATCTTAGACATTAAGCAAATTTCATAAGTACGCCCGTCTTTTGTCCGTCTTATTTCTTGCTACATGTCGTGTTAAGTGTTTCATAGCGTAGGCTAGGGAATAGACGTGTTTGGCTTAGAATAAATAATGATAGTACAAATTGTTGCTTACTCCCACAGCGTTAAGTGTTTCATAGCGTAGGCTAGGGAATTGACGTGTTTGGCTTAGAATAAATAATGATAGTACAAATTGTTGCTTACTCCCACAGCGTATTATCGCGGTATGCACGACGTGTTTTTCCAAATGATGTCACAGGTGAGACACANCTTGTTCACTTTCCTGACTCGCCTTTCATTTAGATTTGGTGAAGGCTCCCGCTTCACGCACACAAACACTGTACACTTTCCGTGATGCTAATATTCTTCATTGTGCTGTCGTCAAATTGATGCTAAATTCCCCTTTCCTGTACACTTGATAAAAATTTATAGGCGGTTAAGTTGAGCTGCAATTAATTGCTGAAGTGTTGATCAGGTAACTGAGTTAATAGTCATTCTAAACAACTTGTGCATCCCTTTTGTTTGACGTATTAACGCAGATCATTGCAGCGCCAATTAGAGTCTCATTCATAACCCCTGTCCTATTAATTAACATTGTTGTATATTTACGTGAACACCCTAATTATTGTATACACACACACTTACACGATACACGGTACACACATTTATAGCAATATCCCAACAATACTGCATCGAAAATTGTGCAGTTTATCTTATGCGTAAGTCAGTAATTCACTGAGCGCGCAATTAACTGATATTTTCTTTTCTATTTCTGCATCATTATCGTCTAAATTAATTTACCTAATGAAGTACTTAATAAAACAGTGTTTAATTTTCAATTAATTGAATAAAATTTTTGGACTGGCGTTATAAATTGCGTGATGAGAATTATTGTGAAACCGTCAGCGCCTTGTAGCCTAAAATTATATTTAAGAAATGTAATGCAAAGTAATGGTAAAATGAATTGCAATTTTAAAACAATGGTACACAAGCGGTAATAGTAACAAATAGTCGGGATAGCCTGCAGTGATTAATGTTTGTGCTTAAATGATGGAAAGTGGCTATTAATGCAGCATTAATAGTAACAGTAAAAACAGTGAAAGTAATAACAGTGAAACTGTATAATTCATTAATTGCTATGTCCTTGTTTTCGTAAAACATTATTATTGTTTTCGTTCTGATGCAAGTTTCTTGTGAGCGGCACCCTGGTTTAGCCCCCCGTATTTTTTTTTTTCTGCACAGTTTCTATTTTGTAAATGATATTTTCAATCCGATTTATATCAATCAGTTACTTTGCAACACGTTTGTATAACCTTTCGCAATTTCGATGATAAAATGGAAGCTTAATTATCCTATTTTTTTGTTTTCTGAATAACTACCGCCCATTTCTTGAAGAAATTTTGCGTCATTCGGATAGTGTTGTGGAAATGGTCAGCTTTGGGTGCGCTCCGATCCCTAATTGGATTGAAAATTATTCATATAATCTAATAAGCTGTAACATAACTGGCACTTCAATGCTAAGCCTTGAATTTGTCGCTTCGGATCGAGTTTGAGGCCTTAACCACGAAGATAACTGATATACACATGATTGAATTTACACCTGGGATTCAGATGCATATGATCAAGGGTAAAACTTCGCTCAATCTGGAAGAAACATTTTTTCGGTAATTTTTTTCTCTACACTGCATTTGCTTCGATGGTTCGAAGAGAAAAACATTACAGTGCATAGAGACTACTGACTCTCTAATGCGTAATTCCGGCCATGTTAGGGTGCAGAAGCAGTTATTCGAATACTTATGAATTTCCGCTCATTTTAGATGCTCTAAGCTCTAGGTGCCTCAATTCTAGTGTTCCGATGCAGCTGCTCTAATCTTTAGTTTTGCCCATTCTAGAGTCCAGATGCAGATGCTCTAAGCCTTAGTTGCACCCATTCTAGAGTACAGATGCAGATGCTCTAAGGCTTAGTTGCACCCATTCTAGAGTACAGATGCAGATGCCCCGATCTGTAGCTGGGCATTATCTCGGCCTGTGGCATCTCTCCCTCTAAAGTCGTTACTAAGCAGTTACAATAAATTTACGATATTGGAAGGCCGGGCGTGCGAAGCTGCCATAATTTTGCCTCCCACACCGTGCGTTCGCGATTAACTTAAGCTTTTCCTTAGCAAATTGACATTCACGAGAGTCCCGCACGAAAATGGAACAAAGGCATTGAAATATATTTAGCTGGCTCCTGGTTGGAAGCCATTCACGGATGAGCAAACCTGAAGCTATTGGAGAAACTTAGGATATGTATGTTTTAGAGTATAATATTATATGTTGTATTTCTTAAATGTTAATTTGACTAAGTCGATCCATGTTGGAACTCATCACGATTGAGCAAGTCTGAAACAATTGAAGAATGTGCCCCATTGTATATTTTAGAGCAAATGTTTTATGTTGTTTTATTGTTGTTAACTTGTAACTCGGTTAGATCTCATGACGAATTAGCACGAAATAGCAGATCTGAAAAAAAACTAGAAAATTTTGAAATGGAACTAGGTCGACTAGATACATTATTGGGATTGAGTATAATTGTCTACACCTTTACTTTGTGTCAACTTTGAATACGTCAAATTATTGTCGTAGATGTCGAATTTCCTATTACAGGTCATAAAATTATTTATTAAGATATGGAATCAAAGCATTGTAGTAAGCAATCGAAGCTGGGCTCAACGTCGTGTTACTGAGAGATCATTAGGTTTAGTGGGCATGGCAAATCTGTTGCTTTTCGCAACTTGGCTAAGTTAAGGTCACATAGGTAATATCCAGCTAGTACCTCACAAGAATCGTTCCCCTCATTTTTGAGGATTGAAATGGCCAAACAGAGCAGCTCCAACAAGGTTCATGATTGTGCTCGATGAAATACTTGGAGTTACTAGAATGACTGTTTGTAGGGCTTCTCGCAATGATTTTGAGATAAAGTCTTAACTTTCTAAAACTTAGTTTCAAGTTATACGGTACAAGATATCGTACGGCTCATTCAAGAGCATTTCGGTTCGAGAGATGTCCAGTACTATTTGAACTATCTGAAAAATCATGTTAAGTTTTTTAGTTTTTGTGAAGGAAAGATGTTTAACGTGAGCTAGGTAACCAATCGTCAAACCTTTAGTGTGATCGCGTTCAACTCGTCTGAAATACCGCGTTGATGAAAAATAGAAATCCTGCTTCTGTCTTCGTGTTGGGAGCAGCTGCAAGTGACAAGGAGGACATCAGGTCAACTGTATCGAATATCTGAGAATCTGAGACGCAATGTTGATGAAGCACTACACGCAGAATGATCCTAAAAATGTCATATCACTCCAATACTCGATCTGCACACGGTCATGCAAGTATCGAAAGCTATGACTCTTCCAACGCCAAAAAGATGTGTCGCCTTGTCACTCGCCAGACTTAAACCCTTATGATTATTGGCTATGGAGCGTGAGTGAGGGAGTATTAATTAGGGAGGAGCGTTGTTCGACTTTTTTTTTTTTATTTTCCAAAGTGGCTAGTTCGGAGAAGTTGCGAAATGGGGAGAGAAAAATTGTGTTAAAAGTATTTTTTTTCCTAAACGGATATCTTCTACCGCCCCAACACCCTTGAAGTTGGAAAAGTGTGCTCTTGTGAGCATAAATATTTTTTTTTCTTCACTGAACAGTAGTTATACATCAGAGAAACACGCAGGCAAAGTTTTAGGCAGATAGCACAACGCTAAGTGGGTAGAAGCAGGGGGATGAAAGCTTCCCGGCCTCTCATTAATTCTGTCTGTGAGCTTCAATATCTAGCGCCAAATGGCAATTTCGGCAGCACTGATACCATCTACAGGGAAGTTTAATAGAAGTAGGGGCTGCTGTGGTCCCTACATCCATGTAGATAGTATCCGTGCTGCGGAAAATGTCATTTGACGCTAGATATTTCTAGCTAACAGGCAGAATTCAATGAGAAGCCCGGCCCCCTTCATCCCCCTGTTCTACCCGCTTAGCTTTGCACTGGCTGCCTAAAACTTTGCCTGCGCATTTCTCTTATGTATAACTATTGTGTAGTGATCAAAAAGAAAAAAAAATAAAGATTTTTTCGCCCACATGAGCACTTTTTTCCAACTTCAAGAGTCGTGGGGTGGTAGGGGATATTAGTCTAGGAAAAAGTACTTTTAACACAATTTTTCTCGCCCCATTTGGCAACTTTTCCCAACTAGCCACTATAGAAAATAATGAAGTTGAAAAACGCTACACTCTAGTATTCATATAATAGCGTAGCGCCATTTCAGTTCTCCTCCAGGCGAGCAGAGCAATCGCTGAAACTTGATGAAGCTGTAAGGGATTTTGCCTTTTTTGTAAACATATGAGGTTCTTTACTGAATGCAATGGAGGTCGCAGTGAGTAAATGAACATCTAAAGCTGCGGTTTCCTATATATTGGGTTTTCTTAATTTTGCAGCACGTATTTTTTCCATAAATTTTTCATAAAATTTAGCCTTAATTTTTCAAGTAAATTTGTGAAGTTATTTCATATGCATAAAGTTCTTCAGTAGAATTTAGGAGGCTACCTCAATTACCTTAAGTTCTTCAGGAGAATTGAAGAAATTGTCGTACAAGCCGACTTCGCTAGCTAATCCTCCTTGCTGATAAATGAGAAAAGGATATTCCTAAATGGCTTCTGGCACTAAATACTTTCACCTGTGCATCTTCACACTGGATTACATGCGTGTGACACCCATGACGACGAAAAAATACCGCTGTTCTGGTAATCGAAACACCTTCAATTTCAACTCAATCAGCGTTTCATCAGCGCAACAAATGGAAATGCTGCAAATCTCCCCTTTCCAAAATAGTCCTTGCGTTTCAATTAGTTTTCCAGAATGTGACATGATTTTCTTAGGCTGCACTTAGAGAAGATTCCACAGCAGCATCTGCCAACATGCGGATTAGTTCTGTAGCTCAATGTTCCATCGCTTCAGTCCCCCATTGCTCCAGTGATAAGTCAGAGCTATCATATTACTTCACTTGTGGTTTCTTCCGTTCGTCCGCCTAACCATCCGCACATCAGTCCAACCATTCATCCAACCATCCGTCCATTCGTCACACTTTCAGCATGAGGTAGGGAAATAAAGTATCATTGGTACGGTGTCGGGGGAAACACCAGGCGTTACTTCTCACAGGCCACACATGTCTGGATTATACATAGTTTCCGTAGCTGTGTTACAAATACAGGTATAAAGATAGAAATATACTCCTGCCGTGTACAAATTACATAAGTCGAAGCTAGTCTACATTATTGTTCAGCTTGGCGTTCCGACCTTAAGCTTTCAGTATTTCACAAGGAAAACTATCCTCGCCGTGATACAGGGTTGGCAACACCATGCAGAAGCCTATTTTGAGCTACTCCACAAAGGTCACCTCTATATGCGCTCTGAATTAGAATTAAATAATTCCGGGAATAATTAGAGTGCTAATATGACTAGTGCAGTAACACCTGCAGGAACATAATTAAAGTGTTGCTGTGCTTATTATAATAGCTATCCAATTCAAAAAAGAAATTTCTGCTAACTGGCATTTGCATGGGTTTAAAAACAAAACAATAACCACCAGTATATGTCTGTATGTTTGTCGATTTATATTAACTATACACAAATTTATATTATCATACATATACATATTACTAGTGACCCTAGCTGTCTTTAAATGATGGCTGAAAGTAATTGCTTGAGTGAAACCCTCATTAGCTGTACTTCCCCTTCCTTCATTCACCTTCTAGTGAATTTATGCATCATGAGCCAGCGACAAAAAAGTAGTACCAGATGGAAAGAAGTACTAACCAGCGTCTTGTGGCTAGGGAGGCTTAGAGAACTAATATAATAGTAAGAGTTATTATAAACTAATCAGTGTCAATGCTGCATCGTAGAGTTCTACATTCGTCGTTGGCAGGGGACCAGCCTCTTTGCAGTTCAGTAGATAAATTTGTCCCTGTCTAATGCTTCAGATCAAGATGGAGAGACTAACTCACCATTCACCCAAACAATTAATAAACAACTTATTACTGTACATAGTAGGATGAATTTTTATATCTTTTGTGTCACGCACTGTGGCATAGCATACAGATAGGTGAACATTAGCCAGCTTGATGATTTTGATGATATTTTCAAACCCTATTGAAAACCGGTAAGAGAAATTAGATAAAGTTACACTTTATAGTAAAACTAAGATATCCTCAAAGTGAATGCACTTCTTCCTTTCCCCAATTTGAAATGCAAGTCTAAAGTACCTCTTAGCACTCGCAAGGGTCCTGATTCTTACCACATCAAAACTTTAGAGCTTCTGATTTCACGACGTGCAATTGGTCTAAAATGATCCGGGATGCGACGGAAAAGAACGACGACGGCGACGGAGGCTCGGTTGCAACAATGTATTTTTTTCAGTTGCATATTTTCATCTATTTTGTATCGGCACCCTCTCCATCTTTCACATTCGAACGTAGCCAAAATTTGTCTATTGCTAGTGGCTCGCACCATCATACCATCTTGATATGACGGCAGAAAATAATTATTCCCAACGAAGGCCCCTCATTTTTCTTTACTTCGTAGTTTTGCTTCAAAAATCTGTATCTTTCCTTTCTCTCTCATTCATCATCTACCAAGTATGCGCAACGTCAGCGGAGACCATCATTACTAATTACTGTTTTGTTGTGGAAAAGAAATTAGTAGACATGCTACCACTATGAGGAACTTCAGACGTCTCCATATTTAGCAGGGAATCGACCCCGGGACGTCTAACAGAAGAAACGAACACAGCCGTTTTCTTCCTGACAAGCCAGCTTTCTATTTTTTCCGGTATGGCTTATTCCTTGTGGCGCAGTTCTCCACAAAAATATATTGTACAAAGTGCGTTAAGTGCAGTCTTGCGATAATTACTGGCTGAAGAAAGCTAAAAAAGGAT
The DNA here is from genome assembly GCA_001587735.2 of Parhyale hawaiensis. Lineage (NCBI taxonomy): Eukaryota > Metazoa > Arthropoda > Malacostraca > Amphipoda > Hyalidae > Parhyale > Parhyale hawaiensis. The sequence goes on along the minus strand of LQNS02000141.1, from coordinate 19,743,960 downwards.
AAATTCTGCCCGATAGGCCAGTAAACTTTATTGGCCAGCCACAATGTCACAGCCTTTTAGCCACCACAGCCTTTCAGCCATCCCTCGTACATTACTGTCCATACAACTTGGTGTTCGCCGATTCCCTCATGCACACGCGCACACTATACACTATACATTTATTTTTTTACCGTGCAATATTCAGAAAACTTTCAAAATTCTGCTACAGTACTGCAATGCACATGAGCATTGTGCAGCCATGCAGTAAGCCAGGCTTCTGCCTTGTCGGAAAGTTTAATTTCGCACGTCGTCCAGTCTTTTCGTTCCTTTTTTCTACTAAACCTCTTTGAACGGTCCTTTGCCTATCAGCAAATGTACGTGTTTTTCCTGCGAAGGAATTTTTCGTCGAAATGGCTTTTTTGTGCAAGTGAATTTTTCCCGCAAGAAGATCAAGAAACCAAGCAAGCAACAAACAATCTTTTCTTTTATAATAAAAGTGGCTGCTACCAATTTTCCAGGAACGGTCCGAAGCCACTCTCAGTAATAAACACCGTCGTGTGCCAGGCATAGTCACGCTGTAAGAGACCAGCATCAAGAAAATTCAATTATTTTTCTTTAAATTTAGCTGTTAAACTTCAATGAACCCCGAAAGTTTATATAAGTTTGGAAAGCTAAGTTTACAGCAGAATAAAAGACAAGCAAATGAATTTATTTCCTGCCTGAGGAAGCCTTCTTTCCCGTTCCGTAATTGCAAAAAAGGCAGCGTGAGAAAAATATATAAATATACCCAACGCGTAATTGTCATATTTACCTCCGCCAAGTCGGGTTTGTCTGTCTGTTATTCTGTCTGTCATCAAGATAGCTCAGAAAGTAAAGGAGGGATTTATGTAGATGAAATTCACAGGGATTGATAAGTATGCTGGGAGAAACAGATGATTTATTTTTGGTGAAGATCCATCCGTCCGTTGGTATATCTACCGTATTTTTCTCACTGCCATGACTCAAAAAAGTTTTGGACGGATTTGTATGAATTTACATGAGTTGTTGGTTATAACACGAAAAATAAATGACCAAGTTTTTGTAATGATCCGTTCGTTAGTTTGTCACAATTTTTAATTTTATGTTAAAAAAAATTATGAATGGATCTTTGTTTGAGTAATTTTTGCAGGAGTTGTTAGTAATGTAAACAGACGTGAATGGATAAATTTTTAGTGCAGATCGGTTGGTTCGTGTGTATGTTTGACTCCTGTTTGTCATAATGTTTGTTTGCAGCAGAACTCAAAAAGTTATGGACGGATCTTCAAGAAAATTGCATAAACTGTTGATTAGAGTTTGGAGTTGATACAAAGAAAATCATGGTTTCAGAGCCAATTTAAATTTTTCGTTACGTTGCCTCGCTTGGCGGAGGTATGCGCAAGTGTACAGCTTTTTATACGAGAGATGTTATAGTAGTTGAATGCAACTGTAGATTGTTATCTCATCCAAAGCAAATTTACGTACGGGTACTCAAGATAATTTACACTATTTGCTGTAATATACAGTCCCGTTTCATCAAACTCAACTTTGAACTCATGAGGCGACTTTTTACACTACTTGATGCAGTATGCGCTCGAGTTTGAGCAAACTCAACTGTGTACTCTAGAAAAGACTTTTTACTCTATTTGATGCAATATACACTCGTCTTTCATCAAATTCAACTTTGAATTCCGGAGAGGATACTTTTACACTACTTAATACAACATGCACTTGCGTTTCATCAAACTCAACTCTGAATTCTACAGAAGATAGTTTACATTACCGGATGTAACATGAATTCATGTCTCATCATGTTCAACTCTGAGCTCTGGTAAAGAACTTTTACACTAGTTGATGCAACATACATTCGCGTTTCATTAAACTCAACTCTGAATTCTAGAGAAAATATTTTACAATACCTGATGTAACGTGCACTAGTTCCTCATGAAACGCAAGTTGTTCTACGAAGAGCTAAGAACCTCTGTCTCTAAAAGCCGTTTGTGTCTCAGTTGAGCTGCAATTCATGAATGGCCTCTGCTTCTGTGGTGCCATTTTCATCAGAAGTTTCCCTTTTTTTTTTTCCTGCCAAC
>LQNS02000141.1:19690739-19716241 GCA_001587735.2 Parhyale hawaiensis | reverse complement strand
ATTCCTACAGGCATTTTCGGTCAGTTCTCTAACGATGCAAACTGACGCAAACTGTCATTTCAATAATATGCTTCTCAAGTTTAATTTTCCCTTCTTATTCCATGAAATAACTGAAGTAAAACGCCACTGTAACACAACCTTCACAAGCTCAATTTGCATTCTTGTCTCTCTGGTCGTTTCAAGCAAAATTCGTTCAAATAATACGCTTCTCGGACTCAGATTAACATTTTATTTACTCTGATGCCGGAATAAATTTGAGCCAGTGTGGATTGTGTTGCAAGAAGCGCTATCGCATTGCGTACAGAAAATTGCAAGGCCTCTCTTACGAAATAATGGCGCCGGGGTTTCTTTGATATGCTTATGAAGCAGAGGGTAAAGCAGAAATCTGCAGCAGAACGAAACAGGAGGGAAGTGCTGCTTTTCGAGAGCGTTGCTCTCGGATAGACTCTCTGCACAAGCCAGTACATATGCAACGAATTTTGTGCCCCTCGTTGAATAGATAATCCAAATGCAAACAAATATATATATATATATATATATATATATATATTGCAAGAATATACATACGTGTTTTCTGGACTACTGAATCAGGTTATTGATGCACAGTGTACAGTTCTGGGTGACATTCTTACACGACATTTAAGTACATTACACGTGCTAATGTGAATTTTATTCTACTGGGACCGCGTCGAACACGAATTATTTTCACTTCTAACTAAAATATGTGATATTAAAGCAATTAAAATTCAGTTCTTGAATATTAAACTGCAAATATGGCAGTGACATAAATATTTTGACTCGTATGTAAAGTAAGTGAAACTAAAGCAAAAAAAAATAATAAAATCGTTTCTCGAATGTTAAACTGCAAATGTGACAATGACACTTTACTTGCCTTAATTTAGATTGTGCTAGTTGTGGTTTAAACAGGAAAATTGAAGGCTAGAAACGTTTCTACTGTCGGATGCAGATCATAGCGTACCACCCGAACCTCCAACCAAAGCTTGACTTTGCCGGAAAATTTCCCCCAACCCCTAAAGTCATCCGCCGGATAGATTAGAGTAGAGTAAGTTAGGGTATCAGTGCATCAAGATACCCTGAAATGGAGCATGTTAGCCAAAATTGCACCTAGTAGCCCACGTCCATTTAAATTCATAGAGAATCTGAGCGCAATCTTGGTGCTCCCGGCCAAACATAGAACTACCAGCACTGGCTTCTGCTCGAAATCTGCATAATGGAAGGAACAACACCACAGCTACGGTATAGCTTCAGCTTCTCTGTAAAAGCTTGACTACACTCGCCGCTGTAGCAAACGCCCGCTCACTTTTGGTGTTGCGTGATCTGAATATCGAAAGCGGTCTTCGAATTCCCTGCCTGGTTAAGCGATGTTGTGTCTAGTTGAGTTTTTCTTCTCCTAAACACAATAGGCAAATAGGTGGCAGTGTGGAGTCTATGCACAAGATGAATGCTTTAAAATTATAGCTTGCAGCTCGATTCAGTAACTGTTTTTTCCACTTTTGTTTCTGTTATCAACAAAATAAGCAAGTGGATGACAACATTGCGTCTAGAGCATGAATTTTTTAAGAGTATAGTTTGCATCTGGAAAGAATAGGTACTCTTCCCTGTTTCGTTTCTGGTCTCGTTAGCACACTAGGTAGGTAGCAATTTGACGTCCACAATATGACTAGGTCTACAGTCTATCTTAATTAACGTACAGTAGCTTGGAAGAATACATGTGCCCGGTTTTCCGCCTCAGTGGAAAAAAAATTGGTGGTAACATTGCATCCAGATACGATATAGTGTTGATATAGTTTGATATATCGCAGGTCGTAGTAAGAGAGAATGTTCGTTTTGTGTATTTTGCATGTCGTCTATAAACCAGTTAACGAAGCAGAAGCACTGCACCTATCCACGATGTAAATGCATCATTCCCTGATTTATGTGCGTATTTATTTTTGAGGATGAGAAATAAGTACCATTCCCAATACAATCTATTTGGTGATGAAAATTTCACCTCGGAGAGAAATATCCGAGATGAATATCTTTCCTCCGAGCACAGAACAGCTCATGAAACACAAGCGGGACCAGTCTGTCGGTGAGTTAATGTCTCTGCTTTTTTAAATGTGTCAAACCTAATCTACGCTGCTGCTGCTACTGACCATAGCGCGCATTCTACTGGAAGCCGAAATTGTGACTTCGAGGTTTGACTTGTGTGAAACTTCACAAGCTTTGACTCTGCCGCTTCGAATCGCGTTAGCAGTAACCCTATCATCATAAGCCGGCTAAAGGCGCTGTTTTACTGCATTACATTGAGTTTTTGGAAGTTTCACGATTAACGGATCAGAGATCAAGGGAAATCTGAAGATAAACTGATCATAGGTCACTGGAAATCTCAAGATTAACTGATCAGAGGCCAAGGGAAATCTCAAGATTAAGTGATCAAAGGCCAAGGGAAATCTCAAGATTAACTGATCAAAGGTCTTGGGAAATCTCAAGATTAACTGAGGGGTCGAAGCCAGAGCACCAGTTCAAAGTTTTAGACAAGTCAAGCTTCGAAGATTTAATATCGGCGGCCACTCGAACAAGCCCTTAGTTTGACGTAATGTAACTTTTCTTTCGTAACCCACCTTGTTTCACTAACGCCCCTTTTTCAACACGGACGTACTCCATGTAACATACTGCAGTCCGTCTACCCTAACACATCGTCTAAGTTATTGGCCGTCGTGGATCATGATGCTCCATATCTTAACTTCAAGTAAATCGTACAACTTAAAGCTCCTCGTATAACCTAACGCACCTCATTTAACCTAACGCTTCACAACTAACCTACTGCACCTCGTCTAATCTAATGCTCTTCAAAATCCTAGAGTTTCATCTAAGCAAACACGTCTCATCTAACCCAACGCTGCTCAGCTAACCTACCGCTACTCATCTAACCCAACGCTTCTATGCCTACAATCCGCATTCTATCTAATACGATCTAACGCTCCTCATCGAACCTAATTCTTCTCACCAAACCTTACACACCTCATCTAACATCACGCTTCTAATCTAAGCTAACGACGCTCAATGTCTAACTGGAAGCTCCTTATCTAATCTAACGTTCCTCGCATAACATATAGTGGTGACGTTAAAGGGGGACATGGGAGACTTGAGCCCCCAGTAATGAGCAAAGCACCCTTTTTCCACACGATTATTGCTGCCATGCAACCAACATTCATGCATACAAGTATTGCGACACCCCTCCACAATTTACTCCATCCCTCACTTCAGCCCCGACGCCAATTTTCTGGGGCCGCCACTGCAATTTAACGTTCCTTAATATAACTAGCGCTCCTAATCTAATCTAACGCTGCTCATCTAACCGAACGCCACCCCAACCAACTCAACACTTCTTCATTAACCTACTGCACCTCATGTAACCGAACATTCATCATCTAATTTGATGCTTCTCAGCTAACCACCAGCTTTCTTTCTATCCTGGCGCACCTCATCTAACGTAATTTAACGCTCCTATTCTAGTAGCTGATACAGTAGCAAGGGAGTTGTCATCACACTGTCAGTGTGTGCATGCGTATTATGTTTACTCTAGTAAAGACGCAACTACAAAAGATATATATACATACGATTTTGTCTAGTCTTGATAACTAGAGCCGAACTCGAAGGGAGCAAACCTCTGGCAAGAAACGCGACCCTTCCAAACAAAGACAGACAGACGAACTAGTAAAATGAGTGGCGGATCATCACCAAAGTATTTTTTTTTCGCAACATTCCTATCAGTTCCTGTATGTTTCATAAAAATCCATGGGCAACTTTTAAGTTACATATGTTGCTTACAGACAGCAGGCAGGCAGTCAGAAGAAACAAATGTAAATACGGATTATCAAAATTTAATCATCGTAACAACGTTACGGGATCCTGTAAAATTTCAAAAAGATTCGTTTTTCAATTTTTTTTTTCTCCAGAGCTTTTGGAGTCATGCACATAACAAAGAGACACAGACAAACAAAGTGAAGCACATAATTCACTTGAGGGAAGTAAAATAATAATACATGTCCTTGCATGTGAACCGTGTTAATGTGACTATCTCTATAAATTCAGCAAGCAATAGCTCACCTATATACGGGATACAATGGGGGGAAGGCGTAGAAATACTGCAGAATCTGTGTTTCCGATTCAGTACCTGGCAGTGCTAATTAATTTCGCAACAGTATTTTGTATTTTTTGTTTTTTAGCTACAAAAATAGACTTGAATCTACTATTACTCGTAAGATAGTATGTTCCCTTAAACTATGACCTAAAGCTAACATATGTTTTGCGTTTGTGATTAGACTATAGAGCACCAATGCCATGAAGTATGACGGCGGGGAATATTTGATTACGGATGCACTCGCACAACAACGGTCTTTGCAAATTACCATAAGAGATGAGTATTATTTGTTTCAATTAAGCTGACCAGCACAGTCCTTTCTTCTCTGAGATGCCACGAGAAAAAAAAATGAACTTTCTTAGCAAGCAGTCAAATATCGTTGTATTTAAATATCCGTCCCGTATCATGTACACAATGATATAACTTCAGTAGATAGTATTATTTACGCTCATGCAAAAACCGTTTCATTAAAGGAAGAAAGCAAATTAGGAAAAAAGTACTGCAACTACTGCACCCTGAAAATTTACTTTCGCTGTGCTTCCTTCATGAAGCCCATAGCTACCAGACTCATCAATCTATAGAACACATATCATATATTCCTATCAGTGGTATAGGTTAAGTATAGGGTCGATTTGCCTATGGTTAGGGTCTTTCGATTAATACCGTCAAACACACCTAACTCCATGACGATTCATTAAGCGTTTATCGTCTCAACAACACCTCAAACTCATCATTCATTTTCCTGTTTGGAGTTTCCTCAACAAACTGCCACCTAATTAGGGCAGACTGAATTCGGAAAGAACACGGGAGGAAATCTGTAAATGTTTGCAGAACACTAAAGCTTTTTAATGCTCTCTTGCGGGTAGCAAAATTTCGAGAATTCCAGTTCCCTGGAAGTTGCTTCTAAGAATTCTTCCTCAAGGGTCCGCCTCATTATTTTTACGACTGCTTTTGCCAAACGAAAGAGCCCTTAACTGAACTTGCTGATTGATATTTCGTGTTCTCCAAAACTTCCTTCAAGTGCCTGTTTTGTTTTCTTTTTTGTAAGTACGCAGCCTTGAAACAAAATGAGATATCAAAAGTACAACAGCCAAGGCTTACAAAAACAGTACATCAGCCGTGATTGGTAGACATTCTAGGGACGCATTAGAGAAAAGACCACAAGTAAACATGACTATAGTCTGACCATTTTATCAAGGCCGTTCGGTCGTGGTCAAATTCCTCTATAGCGTTGCCAATTCTATGAGTATTTCTGAGATTTTTTTCGGCCCATATCTTAGCCCCGCCCACTACCTGTACATAGAGAAATCTCAGAAATACCCATAGAATTGGCACCTCTATAAAGGAAATTGACAACGACTGATTGCCTTGGTAAATTGGTCACACAATAATCATACATCATTCCAATATTGGTCATTCTAAAGGCCTGTCTGTACTCTGGTTATTTTCCACGTGTTCACTCATCCACTTGCACGAATATCTTACTGCGCCGCAGCAACAGAAAAAAAAGTGTACTCTTTTCTGAATTTTATTACACTCCAGATTGGAAGAGGTATTCGTAACTCGCCTCGTGACACTTGCCGAAAACACTGCTTTGACTGTTAACATTTTAATAACTTTTCCTTCTGCACACAAATTTCTGTTGGCAACGACATTCGAATGAGTGGATAAGTGAACGCGTTGAACAGGCCAATGTGTGGACATGCCTTTATGTGTCATGATGATATAAGCATTTAACTTTGTATCCACCGTACCAAGAAAGACGCCAGTTAACCCATACTCAATATTTAATACTGAGAATTCAGTTACTATTTTTTTAGTATATCTGTCATCAAACATTTTCGCAAAATCTAACTGGAACTATTTTGAACCCTGTGAGCATGTAATTTGCTTGCTCGCTATTTGAAAGAATGACACACGTACACCATACATACACACACACTCGCAAATATACATAATGCTTTTCGTGTGCATTTTTCCCTTTCTATGACACTGAAGCGTGAAATTCGTTTTCTGTGCAATATGTACAGAGCATGCGGCACATATTTTGAGTATTTAAGCGATATAATGAAACCACGAATTAAAACTAAAAAACGGCACTCTGTGGCCGATGTGGATTTGGCGAAGTTTACCAATTTGGCTCTGTAAACGGGTAAATAAAAATAATTCAGATGCAATTCATCGTCCCCAACTTATACGGCAAAGAGTTCGCCGTTAACTCTGGCCACAAACTGCACAAATACATTGCACGGTATGTTGGGTACTTTGGAAACAGCTTTTCTTTTATGCAGGTATTCTTTTTTCAAAATGTCAGAAACACGCGACACAATCACCACAGTGAATGCTGTGTAATAGCTGGCCGATGTTCATCGGAACGTTGAGATGAACATCGGCGAGCTATACTGCAGCATTAACAGCTAAGTTTGTGTCACGTGTTTCGGATAACTTGAATAGGTAAATAAACGCATGATCAATAGCAAGTTTTCTGCAGCCTTTAACAATATCTACATAATAATTATATGCTCGCGCATAAGTAGGTGATCAAATTATATATTTATACATATACACACACGCTAGGGTTTTATGGGATACGAACCGGGGGGGACTCGAATACCACCCAGTGCAACCGCAAGCCTGAGTATCATTACAGACCAAGGAAGATGGGAATTTTACAAACCACTTTTATTTAAAGTTACGAATGGGTTGTGTTGATAGTTCTGGTGGATTAAAAATTGAATGCAAAGTGTCATTTTATTCACAATACATATATCGTTCAGGGTTTCCAATGATCTACAGTCATTTCTGAGGATCCGAATCGCAGTGATAGAAAGCTTGAATGTAAGTTAACTTAATTGTTCGATATCATCGACACTAGAATCAATTTGCCTCAAATGTTTACCATAAATAAACAGTAATGATAAAGACGTTTCGTTGCTAATTGATTGCAAGTATTTGGTCCATAATGCAGATAGCTTCCCCGATAACAAATCGAGTGGGACCAGGAAGCATCGTTAATATGAGTGTGTTGCCTGTTGTAGTGGGAGAGCCCGACACAACTTTCAATCAAAACTACCGGCCTGCCGGGAGGCGCTATCGTCTCTCACGACGATTTTTGTGCGTGTTTGTGTACGCAGATCGTGTGCGCGTGAGCGGCGTTCAAGTTGGTGCGCCGCGCTGCTCGCAGTATCGCTGATTAAGTTGGGTTAGGTTAGGTTAGGTAAGGTTAGGTAACGTTAGATAACGTTAGGTAACGTTAGGTAAGGCAAGGTAAGGTTAGAGAGGTTAGATTGGGTTAGGTTGGGTTAGGTTGGGTTAGGCTAGGTTAGGTTGGGTTAGGTTAAGTTAGGTTAGGGTAGAAGGTTAGGTAAGGAAGTTAGGTTAGGTTAGGTAAGGGTAGGTTAGATTAGGCTAGGTTAGGTTTGCCTAGATAGTGTTTATTTAAGTGGTGGCGCGCGCAGGAAAGCTTACGTGAACGCAAAATCATCGTGAGAGACGATAGTGCTGTCGGGAGCGCGTAAACCAAGCTAGTAAGGGTTGATGAAAAAAAGCGAGCGTAAGGAAATAAGCCGAACAAGAAGTATAGGTATTTATGGTGTTGTTTCCAATTTTATTACGTAGATTGCTTTTCTATTTTAGATTTTCTATTTGCACTGTGAGATGGAAACAATAAAGGTGTAAAGGTGTAACTAGTTTATTCATGTAATCTAACACATACTTCAGCTAAAATTACCGGTCATCCTCTGCAACAAATACAGCCCACATAGAGCCTGAACACGGCGGCTGTCTTGCAGCACCTAGACTCATAGAGATTGCCAAGGCTTTCCAAAAACAAAGTAATACTAAATGTGACGAGAGGAGACGAGCACCCGCATAAAAACGTGGGTCTATATAACGTACATACGCCTGCACTCACACACGTACACCTCAGTAATCACGTAGATTAGTATGTAAGGTATGTAAGTAGACAGCGTAAGTAGGCAGTGTGAGTAGATAACGTAGGTAGTCCCGTAGATAAACACGCAGATAAACACATAGGTAAACTAGCAGGTAAAGTCGCGGATTAACGCATAGGTAGGTTGGTGAACTCTTAGGTGAACTCGTAGATTCACTCGTAGATCAACTCGTAAATTTCCCCCTAGATTAACCCGGAGATTAACTCTTAGATTAACTAGCAAATTAACTCGTAGATTAACTCGTAGATTAGCTCTTAGATTAACTCTTAGGTTAGCTCGTAGGTCAACTCGTAGGGCAACTCGTAGGTCAACTCGTAGGTCAACGCATCAGTAAACTCGCCGGTGAACGTTTAAGTATGCGATACGACAGCAACACGCATACATACAGACCTATACACACACAGATAGGCAGAGCCACCGAACTGCTTACCATCTACGACCCAAGAAGAAAAATCCGTTGTTGCCACCACGGTACAGGACAACTCGGGAGCCTTGTAAACGAAAACGACACAATGATCGCACAACTGCACTGTTACAGAGAATTTTTCCTCTAAATGTCTCGTTGTGAAATGTCCTCATATGTTGTCTCGGGCCCTTCGTTTGGTCAATAGGAAGTGAACCTTCGCTTTAGGGATGTCATAGTGCGACCAATTTATGTGACACAATTATTACAACCTTGATACAATAGACGTTTTCATATGCAAGCTAACACAAAAATCGCTCGGCCAAAAATCCATACAATGCACTTACCAACCAACTAATTGATGAAGAAAAGTATAATATATATATGAGCTGCATGTCCTAAAGCTGCATCTCTATCCGGTGCTAAAAATGGGCAGACTAAGTTCTTTAAAAAATACTAGATATTTTTTCCCAAAAATACTTATGGCAACAGTAAAAATATTTTTTTTAAGAATTAGTGGACGCCTCTGTTATATTAAATGAAATTTTAATGGTGTTCTCTATCATGCACTTGCTAGCAACTCTAGAGAGGGGAAATCGGCGCTGTACAGATGACATCTCGAAGTCGATTCAAGTGTCCACAAGCGGCAGGCAACATCTGTTCAGGTTCCATGCCACTCTGGTTGTAGAGGTTCTGCTCTGCTGCGGGCTGCGTTACTCCCCGAGGACTCTTAATTTTTATTCTTATTTTTATTCTAGCTTCTACTCTTTCTCGCTTAGTTGACCAGCCATAAGCGCTTGTTTTCAAACTTTTTACTTTGCTGATAAAAACGTAGCATTTTTTATAGAAACTTCATTGATGAAAGCTGATTCATAACCATATCATTCCCTTTTCCGAGCTCACGTCACGTACAATAATAAAAAGCTACGTAAAATTCGATCCAGCGATTCGAACTTTTCATTTCGCGCTAGACTGCAGTTTTATAACGACCTATATGAACAAAATGCTCAGTTCAATGACCCGTGAAATGTAACAGCCAATCCGGAGAATATTACATTGTGGGGCAAATTTCAATTGCGAGAACCAATCTTTCGGAAAATTTACTGTTTTATCTACGGAAACTACTGCTAGGATATTTGGGGAGTAGGGGCGTAAGCGATCTTAGTTGTAGGTGCTTTATGCTTGTTACATGACATCATACCAAAAGCAGTCATTATCTGCTTATTTATGGGGAGTGACGCACCCGGGCCCCAAAAAGGACCGATAACAATTGGCGATTATTATGCCTAATGGACTGCATGTGGGGCACTGATTTTGTTATGAAGGAAGCATTACAGCTGCTACCTTAATTGATGAAAAAAGGGAGTATTGTGGATGTCAGTTTTGCTGGTCAGTATAATTATTCTCTATTCCGTTTAGTATCATACACAAAAACATAGAAAGTTTTAGTTGGGTTTCACGCAAAATGCGAACTGCATCCGCGTACTCCTGAGTTACACTCCACTATTTCAATGTAAATTTTGCTCCTCAGAGAAAAATTGTAACATCAAAGGAAAAATTTAGCCGAAAAAACAATTACTTCGATAAGCGCTGTTTATTTGCGCCTCTTTGTGGCTTACGCTAAAGACGAATTTACTTTTTCGTTTGATGGTTTTCATCTCAATTCGCGTATTGTTAACTCGACTCACATCTAACAATGTTGCAGCTGAAGAAAGTACTTCAAATGTTTCCACAACTCAGGTTCCAAATTAAATTAGCAAAGTCAGAAATGTATTCAATTTTGATATTTTCTTATGTTTGCCATTGCTCTCTAACAAAGCCAAATTGTGCCTATTTACATAGTTTCATCAAGCGCGACAGGTAGAGCATAAATATATTGACAACTATATAAACACAAATATATATACAAATAAATATTTTTATATCTGCACAAAGATTTAAGTACATGCATACAAATGTATAGTTGTATACTATATATCAGACACATGCCGGGAGGCAATGGTCAGGGCAAACGTTACCTAAACACCTGAGTACCCGCCCGCTGAAAATGACGGCGCTGAATTTGTGATTGCCGTAACTGATTGATCATCATGAATCATACTTTCGTTACTAATATACTTTGGAAGCGTGCCCTAAAACTGCCAATTTAACTTATCATAGAAGTTGAGTCTTCTGGGTTTCAGTTCAGCTGAGCTATAAGTCTCCCTCCCCTTGGGTGACTTGCATAATATGAGTATTTAGAAGCTAACAATCAAGCATCTGTGAATATAAAGTTCAATCACTTATTCTGTGTACACGTTAATAAAACTTCAGTCTTGTGAAATTATTACGCTTAAGTGAAATTTTACCCCTATGGAGGCACTGATCCATCGGGTATGTTTCCTTTCTTTCTTCGGAGGGTGGCTGGTGTGCTTGCAGACCCGCTTGCTTCCGTATTCCGTCGAATATTGCGGCTGGGCTCTTTTCCGGAGTGCTGGCGTGTTGCCCATGTGACGCCTGTTCCGAAGGGCTCGGTTTCATCCCGTACCTCTGATTATAGACCCNAATGACCCGTGAAATGTAACAGCCAATCCGGAGAATATTACATTGTGGGGCAAATTTCAATTGCGAGAACCAATCTTTCGGAAAATTTACTGTTTTATCTACGGAAACTACTGCTAGGATATTTGGGGAGTAGGGGCGTAAGCGATGTTAGTTGTAGGTGCTTTATGCTTGTTATATGACATCATACCAAACACAGTCATTATCTGCTTATTTATGGGGAGTGACGCACCCGGGCCCCAAAAAGGACCGATAAAAATTGGCGATTATTCTTCCTAATGGAGTGCATGTGGAGCACTGACTTAGCAGCATTACAGCTGCTACCTTAATTGATGAAAAAAGGGAGTATTATGGATGTCAGTTTTGCTGGTCAGTATAATTCTCTATTCCGCTTAGTATCGTACACAAAAACATAGAAAGTTTTAGTTGGGTTTCACTCAAAATATGAACTGCATCTGCGTACACATGAGTTACACAGCACTATTTCAATGTAAATTTTGCTCCTTAGAGAAAAATTGTATCATCAAAGGAAAAATTTAACCAAAAAAACAATTATTTCGATAAGCGCTGTTTATTTGCTCCTCTTTGTGGTTTACGCTAAAGACGAATTTACTTTTTCGTTTGATGGTTTTCTTCTCAATTCGCGTATTGTTAACTCGACTCACATCTAGCAATGTTGCAGCTGACGAAAGTACTTCAAACGTTTTCACAACTCAGGTTCCAAATTAAATTAGCAAAGTTAGAAATGTATTCAGTTTTCATATTTTCTTAGTTATGCCATTGTTCTCTAACAAAGCCTAATGTCGCATATTTACGTAGCTTCATCAAGCGTGGCAGGAGAGCATAAATATATTGACAGCTATATAAACACAAATATATGTATATATAAATAAATATTTTTATATCTGCAGAAAGATTTAAGCACATGCATAAAAATGTATGTATCAGACACATGCCAAGAGGCAATTAATGGTCAGGGCAAACGTTTTCTAGACACCTGAGTACACTCCCCGCCGAAAATGACGGCGAAGAATTTGTGATTGCAGTAACTGATTGATCATCATGAATCATACTTTCGTTACTAATATACTTAGGAAACGTGCCTTACAACTTCCTATTTAATTTATCATAGAAGTTGAGTCTTCTGGGTTTCAGTTCAGCTAAGCTACAAGTCTCCCTCCCCTTGGGTGACTTGCATAATATGAGTATTTAGTAGCTAACAATCAAGCACCAGTGAATATAAAGTTCAGTCACTTATTCTGTGTACACACTAACAAATCTTCAGTCTTGCGAAATTTTTACGCTTAAGTGAAAAACTGTTTCGTCAAAGGGAGAAAACAAGTTAAAAAATATTCATGGCTTATACAAAAAAAAAAAAGACTACAGGAAGCAGTTCACAATTAAAGACATTGCAAGTTAGGCCAGTTTACACTTCTTAGAAATTACCGAAACACACCTGAATGAGAATATTTGTGATGCTCAAGTAAAAATGAAAAACTATACTTTGCGCAGGGGTGACCGCGAGAACCGTAAATGCAGCGAAGTAGCGTTACATGTGAAAGAACAGCTTGGCTCACACATTCCACAGAAATTTCACATAGCTAGTATGTGCGACATACTAATTGTGGAAATAGAAAACAATTGTGTGGTTTGTGTGGTGTGCTATCGACCACCGAGCTGTGCTTCTGGAGTTGCTTGATTAAATTCAGACATATTGCAGTAGACTTGAAAGAAATTACAGTCTAATCATTACAAGTGATTTCAACTTGCCTTTCCCTAAAATGGTTGCATCCAGACGTACCTGATGACACAACAGGTAGCTTTATTTTAGCAAAAAATTTCCATACACAATATAGGTATGAGAGAGAACAAGCCTTGTCTTTACTTAAAGCAACGGAGAAGCTTTCGTTCGTGCAGTGATTTTTTCGCCAACAAGGAAAGATAGCATCTTAGACCTCCGTTTTAAACAGAATACCGAATTTGTAAAGAATACTAACACCCAAGATACAGTTTTCTAAGAACACAAACTCATTGATATCACAACTCGGTTAAGTAGCTATGAAGCGAGTGACTCGAAGAATAATGGGCAAAATAGCATTAATAGTATTTGCTATTTAAATGCTTTCAATAATGAGGTAAATTGGGTAGGTTCGAACGATGAGTTCACAGACTGTGGTCTTTGAAGTGTGACAGTCTTTTAAGTGACTCTACTCAGATTGAAACATTGAACGAAATCTTCCAAAAAGTTCTGTTGGATAAGTGCGTAAGGTACCTCCCGCCCACAAAGAGGAAATACCCCAAAAATCGCCACCATAAATTCCGTAAAGGCTACTAAAGAGAAGAGCAGGACTGGTCAAATGCTAAAAGTCACCCGACGCCAGCGAAGACCAGAAGAGATTGAACATAAACTTGCAAAATCTCATGATGAAGAGAAACAGGAAAAAAACAAGTTCAAGTCGTCCAGAAGAACAGAAAACAGTAAGTACTTCTTCTCTTACGCAACAAATTTCTCGTCTCTGGAAACGAAAGTAGGACCGTTATTGGACTTAAATGGATCAATGACTGATGACGATCAAGAGATGAGTGAAATACTGAGCCGTTAATACTAGAAAGTTTTTAGCAAAAATACCAGTAACCCTGATGTTCAATTATTAGAAGCAACTGGTAAGCACTTAACGGATATTGAATTCACAAAACTAAGCATGGAATTAGCCATCGATGAAATTAGCTGAAACTGTGATTCAGGATCAGGTGATGTTCCTGTAAAAATCCTCAAAATGAGTAAGCTAAGCATTTCTTACCCGCTCCACCTCATATGGCGTAAGTTATATAGGACGAGGGGATTATACCATGCACTTATGAAAACATGTAGTCCTTACCCCAATCCCCAATTAAAACTGAAGATAGTCCAGATCCAGCTAACTATAGCCCTGTCTCATTAACTAGCCACCTAGTGAAACCATTCGAAAAGGTTTTCCGTAAACACCTAGTGCACCATCTAGAGAGTATAATGACCTACTCGTATCGAAACAAGGTTTTTGATATAAACGTTCCACTACTTCGCAACTGCTGGAACATTATGATTCCATCGTAGAGGCATTGTGTCAAGGCTAGAATGTGGACATAATATATTTAGGTCTTTGCTAAGGCTTTTGACAAGGTTGACCACGGAATCCTAATGGTGAGACATTCCCGAATGAGTATCCGCAGAAAATGTCTTCGGTGGTTTGAAGCGTTCCTGTCAAATAGAATCCAGAGTGCAATCGTCAACAAGACAGTGTCTTCAAGACAGCCTGTATTTAGCGGAGTACCACAAGGCACCCTGTTTAGGCCTGTACTTTTTTCTCATATCAGTGACATAGGGTACAGGTGCAACTATGCTGTCTCTTCGGCTATTGCTGATGATACACGAATAACTGCTGTACAATCTGCGTAAGACGTGCTGTCTGTCCAGCGAGATTTGGAAAGTGTCTGCTATTGGTCGGTAAAAAATAATATAATTTTTAATGAAACAAACTTTGAACTGCTAAGATACAGAAAAACTCAACATCTCTGAATACACACTATAAACTACCAGCGATGGACATGAAATTGAAAGGAAGACAGTTTTAAGAGACCTTGGAGTGAAAATGCAAGACGATGCTACATTCGTGGACCATATTGCTAGTGCTAGTGGATGGGTTTTAAGAACTTTCTCATCACGCTAAGTACATGTAGAGGTGATGCTCGCACTTTGAGAACAATTAATTCTGCCGAGAATAGAGTACTGTTCGCCACTTTGGATGCCGAGTACGAGAAAAAAGCTAGAATAACTTGATGTTATCCAAAGAACAGATTGTCTCTAGACACTCAGAAAGAATTAGAAGCACATGTGATATATGCGTCCAAAGTAGAGATAGTGGTAAAGCAGTTGGGACAAAATATGCTAATAGCTTCACTGTACGAGAAGCAAGACTGTTTAACAGAATACCTCAACAAATTCGAAATGGCACTGCTCTGAAAGTTATGGAGTTCAAAAATTTACTGGATTTTCATTTTAAAAGAATACCAGACAGACCAGCGGTCAGCGGTTATGAGCACTAAGGAGAAAATCAACTGATGGGTCTCTCTTTAGTCGCTAACGGCGACGCCACATAAGACAGACACCCCAACATCGTTACTCCACGTACTTGAGGTGATGTGTGAAATGTGACCTGGAGTTTGTCCAAAAACCCACAGGGTACACCAACTGTTCCCTGAAATATTTCTTCCCTTTTACTGAGTTCTTCATCTACTTAGTTTGCAGGTAATGAACTGAGGGCACAGAGAATCTTGATGCAGGGAGAAAGTAAAAGTCGAAATGCATGACAGTGCTAAGAGAAGCGGTAGATATCTTTACTGCAGGGATTTCAACATCGGTAGAGCAACACGTCCATTCTATTTATGGATAAGAATTTTTTAATTTAACCATCTTCTGCAGTCTGGTCTAATTGTCACCTCTCTTTTCCCATCAGAACCCAACTGAATGACCAAAATCTCCAATCTGAACTATTTTTTCGCCAATTTTTGGTAACATCGTGACGAGAAAGATGCAAATAAATAAACACCTCATTATACAATATATAGATATCCACTACATAATAATGCACAACTTGTTAGTTGATTGCTCGTTTATTTGCTTGCTTGTTATACTAGCCTTTCCGTTCTGATCTTAAGGAATAAGAAAAATACAGCTTTAATTCAAAAAACGTGCCTGAATTATCGTTGATTTTTTTTTTTGTTGTTTAACTTTCGATCTCACTTCAAGGCCTTTTTTCGAGACTTCAAGCTTTGGGAACAAATTTTCAAAGCGCGGGCTAAAAATGGTATTTTTAGTAAAACTCCTACCATATTTTGGATACGGCTGATCACGAGGTATTAATCAACGACTATTGTTGTTCAATTTGATGGCTTGTGCCTCTTCTGAAATTTGTAATAGAAGAATCTGCAGTCGGGTGAACTTCGGGCTAAAATCCAAAATCACGAATATTTACCTAAGCATGAAGAGTGAAGACCTGATAGTATAAATTCTCATGCCGTTATTTTTAAGAGCAGATGCAGCAGTTCATAACAGCTACTTTCCGAAAAAAAAATACATCAAGTTACTACCTCAAATGCCACGCTAGCATGTCAGCAGTACGTACCCATATTACAAATGTACAAGTTGCAATTTAATTTGAATAATTTGCAATTGTGCAACAGCCTTAAGCACTGAGAGATGCAACCTTGACCGTGCATTGATGCTAACATGTCAGTAAGGTAACCTTTACCCCTCCAGCATCAACCTCAATAAGACGCAGCAAGAGGAATCGTTCAGAATTGCTCATTGTTCTGCCCGCAAGATTTTGTGGAATGTTTCTGTCCGAGATGCGCAGGCGCAGTTTAAGTTCAGGCTTGGTGCAGTTTGCTCAATCATGGCCAGAAACTCCGGCAACGCAATCCACTTCGACCAGCGTCCTTACGAGCTCTAATTTCGCTCACTCCAAGAACTTTCTGATAGGATTTTGTTCCATTAGTCCACCGAAGAAGTACCTTAATGAACCTTCACTCCTTCGATTAGGATTTGCATTTCATCGATGCGAAAGCCAAGCCTTGCGTCTACCTTAGATTTCTTTTTTTGCTTAAGGGATACCGAAATTCGGTGCTGTGGAGTGCGTAGTGTCTTCGCTATCCTTTAAAAAAGTAAGACAGTATTTTAGTGGTGGCATGTATGATACATGTTAGTAACGTGCTGGAAAGATCTAATACACTCGAAAATGCTCTCGAAATTTGGTGTCGTGGCTCGCTCACTAATTCATTGTATTTTTTTTTCATTTGGAATCCTGAATCCTGACTAGCAGTAAACTGTTCATATTTTCATTCATTTATTTCTTTGTAATAGTAGATGGCGAAATTTTCGTAGTATGTTGCGTTGGAATTTTCGATACGCTTTAATGCATGATATTTGTAGTGTACACTCTGGTGGCATGGTTGCTTTTGGATGGAATATCCGAAAATACAGTGGGGAGAAATAAATATTTGTACTCCATGGGTTTGTTTATTTAAAAATCTGGAGAACTAAAAATAAATAGATTGATACAGTATTTGCTTTTAAGTATTATTAGTTGATACACTGTATGTCACCAAAACAAAAAATGATAATGAATTATATATATAGTATTTCATATGTATATCTGGAGTTGAAAAATGTATTCCTACAAAACTCATTTATTAATTTTAATAATGATTTGACTGTTCGCGAAATTTCCAGAACCTGCTAGGTTTTTTTCGTTAGAAGTCTATACTGTAGTTCTTGAACAGCTTTGGGGTCATTATTTAATACGACATTGCGGAAGAAGGTTGTAACCATGGCAATAGCAGGGAGCTCACGAATTCTGTAAAAGAGTTGATTATTAGAGAATGGAAATCCGGGAAAAGTTATAGGCAACTATCACAGACACTCAAAATACCGTTTACCACCATCGGGTCATTTATCACAAGGCTTAATAGTTCGGAAACCGCCGAAAACCAACTTAGATCTGGCTGGCAGGAGAAGATTTTCCACTGGAGCTTTAAAAAAAATGGCCAAGAAAGGGCCCGAAAATCCCGTGACTACTCGCAATTACAGAGCTTCAGGAGGACATGCTAGCAGAAGGGTCAAGCGTTAGCCTTCGCACAAGAAGCCAGGAACTGCACCAAAATTGTTTACGTTCTTGAACTCCTCGCAAAACTCCAGTTCTGTCGAAAGAAATAGAGAAGCTCGTCTGAAATTCGTCCGTGAGCACAAGGACGAGCCTGAGTCGTTCTGACAAAACATGTGATGGTCGGATGAGACTAAAATAGAGCTATTGGGACGAAATTCAAGGAACCATCTGCGGAGGAAGGACGGAACGGCATTCGCACCAACAAACACCATTCCCGCTGTGAAATTTGGTGGTGGTAACGTTATGATTTGGATGTGCTTTTCGTCACGCGGAACAGGTAACATTCATATCATAGAAGGGAGAATGGACGCTCACATGTATCAGAACATTTTGAGGGAACATTTGCATGCGGCGGTTCAAAAACTCGGGCTACCGCAGGAATTCGTTTTTCAGCAGGACAAGAACCCCAAACATACGGCGAAAATCACGAAGAAATGGTTCACCGATAATCATGTGCAACAACTAGAATGGCCAAGCCAGTCTCCGAATTTCAATTCTATACAAAGTTTGTGGCGATTTATGAAATTAAACATTAATGCGAGGAGGCCATAGTCTATTCCCGAACTCAAAGGAATCTGCAAGAAAGAATGGGCTAAAATCCCTCGAACAGAAAACATGTTAAGGCTTGGTAAAAAACTATTGAGAGAGATTAATTGCCGTTGAACTGAACAAAGGCTACGCCCAAAATATTAAATGTTCTTTTACACTAGTTTTTTTGTGTCGCACGAATTGTTATATAGTTTCTATTATAGAAGAATTTACGTGTTTTGTTGTTGCGCGTGTGTGTTTACGCAAAAATATAAATACTGCATCAATATATTTATTTTCGGTTTGCTAGATTTTTTAAATAAACAATTTAATGGTGTACGAATATTTAGTTTCCTCCACTGTGGTTCTTGAAGCATTAGTGATATAACCTTGTTAAATTGTATCGGATACTATCGAAAGACGAATGAGACCATTCTCAGTTTGGAGCTAATTTTCTGTTCTAGTCTCTTTCCAAACCATACAGTCACTTCGATAGTTTGCAAAAAAAAAAACAATGTAACAAATTACATCGGTGTAAATGTAACAGCAGCCAGGGCAGTTTTTTTTTTTTTTTAATAATGAGGTAAAGAGGATTTAGTAACCAAGAACCAGGTTACTGGATGAATTCCATCATCAGATTTGCAAACCGATCTACTCTCGATACGTGTTATTTTTTTTTTTTTTTTTTTTTTTTTAGCGCGTTGACGTTTGAGCCCCACATTCGTTCGGTTGCATCACGTGCATCGCAGAAAATTGGTCTTATGAGGCGTGCTTGGAGGGTTTTTGGCTCTGTAGAATTGACACGTCGCTGCTTTAATTGCTTTGTCCTCCCTCTTCTGGAGTACTGCTCTGTAGTCTGGGGTTCTGCTGCCGATTGCCATCTGTGTTCGCTTGACAAAGTGGTTCGTCGATGTGCGTTCATACTGGGTGGTGTTGTGCCTTGTGATCTGGCGCATCGTCGCAGTGTTGGTGGGGTTTGTTTTGTGTATAAAATGTATAACTGCCCCAGTCACCTTCTGTCTGAGTTTCTTCCGGATCCATTTGTTCGGGTGAGGTATACTCGGCGTACTGATGCTCTTCAGGAGTTTGCCTTGGAACCGTTACGATACCGTACGGGCCAGTATTCCCGTTCGTTTTTTTCATCGTGTGTGGATGTTTGGAATGGTCTTGATGGCTCTGTCTTTGCTGGTGCGGGTATTGGCAGCTTTAAACGACCTGTATACAGGGCTATTCTGTGATCTCGGATCTTATTTTTCTTTATTCTTTTGTTTTCTTCACCCGCTGGGCTGGATGCGTGGGGTTTCTTAACCTCATGGAGTTTCTCCATTCCTACGTCGCCAGTCTGGTGTGATTTAATAATAATAATAATGATAATAATAACAATTCCCCGTATTCTAACGACCTCCAGAGGTAACTTGTTGAAAGTGTTTATAATGAACAGTGGGGAAACTTACACTCAAGCAGAATAAAATTTATAATAAAGTATGAGAAAGGCTCCCATGCATGAAGGACAGATGGACAGGAATATTACTGTGAAGCATTTGAAAACATAACAGAGCCTTCATGGGAAAAGTTATTACACTCTTAACATGCCTTGGTAGAGATGCCAAAATTAGCGATGGCGATTGTTTCGGGATCCTTGGCACGTTTAATTAAATGACTGAATCTTATACGTTCAATAGCAGAATAGAAGCTTGTTGTTCACGAATTATACTGTCTAGGATTACTTGACTGACCAAAACTTTTTACTCATATGTTGCTTTCAGCAATGGCTTTCGGTCCCGATTATTTAGGAATGACAGTGTCATCAAATTTTTAGGTCTCTTATTTATTATGCAAATGTGATTCAGCCTCATTTTATACAGAAATCATTGCTTCAACATAGCTCTATGACTTACGTGCGCTGGTTCTTTCCATGATTCTTCCATTTGGCATCTTGAAGAAAAAAAATTTTCTAAGCTTGATGGCGCATTACCAATACAGAAGGATCTCCGTTATATCATGTAGGATTAATGGCTTCTTCGAAACTTGATGGCTAACATAGGTGCACTATTAACTCCAGGATTATTATTTTGTAATGTAACTTAAAAATAAGATGATCTTCGAAGCTCTTTGGCTCATGTACAACAGGGTTTCTTCGTTGTGTCATCTAGAAATAACTGGATCTTCTAAACTTTATTACTAACGTACACCATTACAGGAGGTTTCTTCGCTGTGTCATCTAGAAAGAACAGCAACTTCTAAACTCTATTGCTAACGTACACCATAACAGAGAAGTTTTCGTCGTGTCATCTATAAATAAATGTTTCTTATAAACTTCATTGCTTACGTACACCATTACAGGAAGATTCTTCGTAGTGTCATCCAGAAATAACTGCGTCATCGAAGCTTTACGTCCCATGAGCGCCGTTCGGAAATGGCTCGCACCTGCTGGCCCTCAAATTATCTACCAGGCAAGGAAATAAATTTGCTGTCTATCGCTATAATCGCCCATAAAACTTGATTTCTTACTGCCTGACCGCTCCTCTATTGCCCCGTGCGGTCATCAACGGAAGGGAAAAAGATGGTTTTTGCGCCAGACATTGCAACGTGGAAAGCTAAGCGTGGCCATATCTGTAGCACTCAACGGCAGACACTTTTGTTTGCCAAATTTTATAGTAATTGTTGTAAGCACGCACCATACGAGGACATGGCCGGTTTGAAGCACTCGACACGCAGATAATTTTACTTGACAAATTACCGCAACGACCATGGCAAGGCAAAAGTGAGTGTAAAGGCTCTTCATCAGGAATTTTTGTTCATCAAACTATTACATATGAAAGCACCAATCGAGTGCGTAGGCGCTTTTAATCACACGTTTTTGTTAGTTAATATGATTGCAACTACGATCGACACTCCCCTCCCCCTCCCCAAATCTTCATTGAGTACACTGTATAGACGATTATCTAGGAATTTTTTCTTGTCAGATTATAGCAACTAATCTAGACATGCACCGGGTGGGTGTCTGCATTACAGAATGCTGATGAAATCCTTGAAAATTTCTTAGCAATGACAGTTTTACTCGGGGCTTGCGGGATGTTACCAAAATGTTCTGGACATCAGAGAAATCTGTGAAAATGATAGCCAGCGATTTCGTGAAAAAGTGAAGTATAAATCAAGAACAATGACAAGCAATAGTAGAAAATTTTATATTAGTATGCTTAGAAAGTTAAAATCTCTTGTACACTCAATTTGAACAGATCATCCGTATCAGTGATTAGCCACTTTAAACTGTATTCAGGATATTGATTAGGTACCATGAACTTTTTTCAGCTTGCTTAGTCGAGGAATGTTCGAGCAGCAGTTCTTTAGTGAACAGTGGTAATATGGAATATCTTCGTCTCACGGGAAAGCAAAATTATATTCCTGAATTTCTTTGTGAACAATTCGAAAGGGTCTTGATTTTGTAATTCATTTTAGAGAAATGTGCGTCTGCAGGTATTTAAGTCAATCGTTAGTACTTTTTGCGAATTATTTAGCAGCGTTTAAGAAGACACGCATGCGAGAGGCAAATAGTACACTAAAATAATGTACAACAAATTTGATTCAGAAAATGCATGAACTACTTAAGGTGTATTTATAAAAGTAAAATACTTTGCACTTAGTACCTTAATTTGATTTTTGAAAGTACTTTCCTGCCCATCTTTGAACCCAACTAGCCTTACTCTTGGCTATAAATGAAGTAATTTTACGAATTTACTGATATTAATCTTATCTCCATCTTTAGTAAGATCGTGAGTATAAATTAGGGATTCATTTTCAGTGATTTCCCGAAATCGATCAAGATTTTTGTAATTACTTGAAATCCAGAGTCAAGCGGTCGGTACACAATTCACTGAAATTTTCAGGGATTTTATGGAATCACAACGGTACCAGCATGCTTTCGCTCCCAGCTCACACTCATTGGATTGCAGGTTCAAGGCCAACCCAGGCACGCGAGCTCTTTTCCGTTCTAGGTGTGCTGATTCGGTACTACCGCCGTGGGGGGTACTTACCTTACTCAGAGGTGAGGGAGGCGAGGATCATTTGAACCTTCCGTCAAATTGGCGCCGTAGTTCTTGATGTTCCGTGGTCGGCTGCAGCCGCACTTACTCATCTGGGGCCAGTGGGCCTATATTCGCAGCACAAATCAGGGTGTGTGTGTGTGTGTTTCCCAGTTGAGGATGCAGCTAAAGTTGCCTTTACCTTTTTACTGTAGCATACACACGCTTCATCAGGATTTTTTGTTTACCAACTTTTAGATAAGCTGCTGTGACCTTTTGGACTGTACAGCCTGCGTACAATTAGGTTTGAATTTTAATAACACCAATTAATACTGTCGAAAAAGTAACGTGAGCATGACCGCGAACACAAACTGAAAAATCCACAACCAACGATTCGTGGTGAAGACACATGCCTCTTGGTGCACGGTTGCAGTCGCCCACAGGTTATTAGAGCTAGGGCGTGTGAAACGGAGAGGCTCTTGTAATACATACAGTATGATAACTGCAACACTTAACTACCAAGACTCTCCACTTTGCCGATCCCCCCCCCCTTCACCACCACCCCCTCCCTCTTCCTCATCCCGACCGACCCCATCGCGTAAGCGACGAGGCCGAGCTCGGTCGGTAGACTTTAGAAATGCAACGGTGTACCTGGGTTAAGTGTATTGAGAAGCTGGCTAATACTCGCCCTTCGGTAATTTAGGTTTATGCGCGTGTTTGGGTATGAAAATGAGACGCACACTGTTGTTCATAGAGGCGACTCTACGACCTCAGCATCGACTTTACTACAATTTCTCGCCCAACGCATGCGAAGACGAAGATTAACCATTTCTCCCATACCGTGGTCTACGTACAATATATTAAATACCGGTACTTCTATTTGTTGATAGAGATAGCTGAATTAATTCATAAGAGAAGTCTTATGATGTATATCGAGGCCGAGTGAAGTTCTTCTATTTCTAGTACATGCACTAAGCGCTGGCAAAAGGTCACTTAAAAATCCAATACTCTGCGCAACTCAGGCTATGATTGAATATAGAAGCTGCCCCTGCATGTTTCTGGGTGTCCATAGCTTATTGATAAAACTTTGTTCATAAAACTTTTCAGTATTGCCGGTGCTATTTTTTATTACCTATCCACGAATGTTCCTAGCATTTGAATTTCGAGGTTTAGAGTTGAACACTAATCCATCAATGTTTTATACTGTTACACACACTGCTTTCCGTGTTAAGTACTTAAGCAGCAATCCTTTCAGCAAATTCAATATTAATTTTCCAAATTCACAGCAATGTTAAATCTTTTAAATACTTAGGCCTAATTATTGATGATAAGCTTAGTTATTCCGCTCACATTAAGCATACATGTCTGCAAATAGCTAAAGCAAGAGGAGCGATGTACGCAGTGAGAATTACCTATCTAGAAGGTCATTGATGTTATTGTACTATTCACTTGCATACCCGCATATTGTGCAAAACATAATCCCGTGGGGTGGGGCTTCTGCCAACCAGCTTAGACTGGTGATAGCAATGCTTAACAATGTTCTTCGGGTAATACTTAAATTACAACATGATAACTTCAATATTCTAGTGCTTCCTGTCAATACAATGTATAAAACACTTCGCCTGATGAAATTTGAGAACGTCTATGACTATTTTCTGTTGAAATTTATTCGCAAAGCGCACTATGGTAATCCTATAGACTATCTTTGAACAATACTACGGTAATCTACTACCAGCCCATGGCTACAGTACGAGAGAGCACAGACTAAATTTTCCATGTGTTAGACTTCATGTGCAAAAACGCTTTGTGATCTTTCAAAGTGTCCGTTCATATAATTCGGTTCCAGATATGATAGTCATTCCTCTGTTTAATGAGGAATTTAAAGTGAAGTACAAAGATTATTCATTAAGTCAGTATTAGTTCTTAACCTTAACAGTTGTTATCCCTTCTAGGAGAAATAATTTTGTACCTTGGGACTTGTTTTAGAGACTGAAATGTTACTAGGTTAGAAACTGTGATGACTTTTAGGACCTTTTAGCAGTGTGACTCATAAGTAAACACATCACTTTCAGGAGCCACGTTCTCTATTCCTAGGTAGTTTGTTTTTGATTGTGTGTAGTTTTAAGTGCTGTTATTTCTTAATGATCATCACAGTCAATTTTAACTGTTTTGGTCTTCAGAGAACAATAAAGGTGTAAAGGTGTAATTTCAGCTTGCGAACTTTTATTTTGATGTTTGCGAGAATAAATGCACCAATGTTTTTAACACAGAAAGCAGCGATTTCTTAACCGCCAACTACGCTTACAAAATCCATCGCAAGCTTCCGTGTGGAAGCAAAGACCGGCCTACAGCAAGCAACAGCCCATTGCCCTGAACATCCAAGCCAAAATTAAGAGGCACTTTTCCACCATCTCCTCCGCAGGTTTCCGAGCACTTCGATCGTAAACAATCGGCCTTCCCGGCTCATTGCCGCCAAGTTTCCAAAAATCTGAAATATGAGCGCTTGCGAGCTTTTTGCAATGCTTTCCCAATGGCTCCCCTGAGTCGTTTTGCGATGCGCGTAATTGAGGCACCACATCAACATTTTAGACCCACACTCCTTCGGCCAACTTCTCTTTGTAGTATTATTTTTTGGAGGGGCACGTTCAAACGGTACTTCACAGTTGGAGCTGACCACCTCACGCATAATTTGCGTTCTTAAATTCAGAGGGTGTTAAGCACAAGCGATATTGCACTCCGTGACCAGCGGGAGAGTCAGCAGCAAGTTATCACAGCAATGCACGTAACCGCTTACAAGTTGGTTCGTATGGCACTTTTAGTGCTTAGTAGCTCTAAAAAAAAGCACGTGTTATTAGGTAGGTCACAGACCATATGCTGCTTGACAGTCCACTCCTGCCCGTAAGTGGCCGGGTTGTCATCAGCAGCTTCTTTGATTCTCTTATGAATATTCAACACTCAACCTGTAAGCAAAGTTAATTTATTGATTTTTAGGGAAACGTAGTTTTATGATAATAAGAATGACAAGCGCTGTGATTAATGACATATTTACTAGAATATAGTTCCTTCAATGTCGAGCTTTCGATTCGATCTTGAATCATCTTCAGGAGTAGAATAACTTGCAATGAATTCAGAATTTGCTTGAAGTTAAGATCATAGCGGACGTATCCTGCATACCAAAATGTGCATCCTTACGTTGTTATTAACATA
>LQNS02000141.1:19663229-19683591 GCA_001587735.2 Parhyale hawaiensis | reverse complement strand
CATTGACAGTAATTCCTTCTAGAATTTTCCAAATATAGATGATCGTAAAGCGCTCGAATCTCCTTTGAATTGAGTACATTTGAAGTTGAGCCAGTCTTTCGTGATAGTTTAAATCTTTCATGCCTCGGGCATGATAATTTTTTTTCTGAATTTGGATTCAAAGCATTCCAAAAGTTTATTACATTAATCACCTTTTGTGGGGCATCATATAAGAATCAATGTCTAATCTGGAAGCAAGTCCCAAACTATCTCCTGGATATGCACTAGAAGTGACATCCATAGCAGCAACGGGTTTCACCTCTGTATTTCAAAGTTAATCACACCATAACGTGCTCCAGTCTCTTAAAATGGATTTTTTGTAGGAACTACCACAACCATATTTACATGAGCTAGCAGTATTACAATCAATCTCGCTATACTGACACTCATCATATTTGCAAATACAACCTATATTGGCTGCAGATAATTGTTTGAACGCCCATGCCTTATTGAGTCCATTTGCATGCTGCAGTTTCATCCCACAACTCGACGGTTTCTACACGAGATTTTGCTGCGTCTTTTGAGATTAGACTCTGAACTACAGAAACTCATGCATTACTTTTCATTTCACTTTTAGTTATGGGCGTCAGCTATCACAATTCAACCTAAATGTTTGTCTAGTTTTAAATATTTTTGAATTGATGGATTTATGCATAGCTCAGCATTCCGAGGGAAGCAAGGTGACGGTTACCGAGAGGGAAAATTATTCGCCTAGAGAAAGAGACCTGGAGAAAAGAGCATAAAGCAAGTTGCTCAAAATTAGTTACGCTGAGTAACTTGGACTTTAGGTATTCTCCTTTTCAGGGTAGCTCTGGCTAACAGAGAAGCGAATCCTGGGCTAGTCTCCTCTTCTAGATGTGCTCTTGGTCAGGCCTTTGTGCAAATCTAATACCATTAAATTATATACTACGCTTTTTTTGCCATATTCTACACTACCTCCAGCTGTAGACACTACCCGAGCAACAATGGGGATGGGCATCACGTGGGGGCCAGGTGGGAAGAAGAATGGGGCCCTATGTTGGAAGCCCATATGGGTCCCAGCTCCCTTTTTCAAAACCGTTTTTTAATGGATTCCATTTCGGAACCCAAAATTTGCCCATGCATATCCCAGCTGGGCTCCATGTAGGCAATTCACATGGGCATGAGGAGGGATGTTACCAACAGGGCCCAGTGTGGGAAGCCTATATGGGTCCCAGCTGGGATGTGGTTGAGCAAGTGTTGGGTTTCCCACATGGGATCTATTCAAAACCGGTTTTTAAAAACGAAGCTGGGATGTTCCCAATGAGGTCCATCTGGGAACCCCATATGGGTCCCAGCTACTTTTTCAAGAAGTTTTTGGATGGGTATCTCGTGGGAGACCCAGACTTTGCCCATGCATATTCCAGAAGTTTCCCATGAATTGCCCTCTAAATCCTATGCCTAGCCTGGGATCGAACCTACAACCTACAGATACCAATTTACTTACACTGATGCCTTAGCCCACTCAACCAGAGAGACCTATTTACATACCACGTCAGATTACTGCTAAAGCTAAAGCTCGGTAAATATTTCTGCTGTATATGTGATAAACTACATTGTGACTTGAAGACAACGTGTATCTTCATGTTTTGATGACAAATTGTATCTTAATGCAAGATCCAAAACACTAGCCAATGTAGGATACAGCTGGGTAGCCCATCCGTTACCTACATGGGAAACACCATATGTTGCCCATATTGGGAAATCCCCTATGGTGGTGATGTGGGAAGACCTACTAAATTGCTAATGTGGGATTCAGCTGGAAAGTCCATTCGTTACCCATGTGGGAATCACAATATGTCACCCACATGGACCTGATGTGGGAATACCCACTATATTGCTAATGTGGGATTTTGCTGGGAAGCCCATCCGTTACACATGTGGGAAACACCATATGTTGCCCGTATTGGGAAATTCCATAGGGATGTGATGTGGGAAGACCCACTAAATTGCTAATATGGGATGTCGTAGGGAAGCCCATTTGGTACCCTTGTGGGAATCACTATTGTGTCGGCCAAAGAATGTAACACTCCTATCTGAGGATATAGAAGCCCCAACCACGTAAAGTTAGCTAGCCTTAGTGACTGGACTGTCTCCGTGTCCGGTTCCCTCATTGAGTACTGAGCCCAAGTGACAGGACTGTGTCCGTGTCCGGTCCTTCTATTGTGGACTGAGCTTTAATGGTCGGACTGCCATCAAGTCCAGACCCCTCTGTACGTTATACCAATAGTGGTCAGACTGTTTTAGTATCTGTTACCGCAGTATGAGATTGCTATAAACATCTACCAGTGACAAGTGACATTGTATTAGTGAGATGTGCAATATAAGAGTTGTGTGTTATGAGAGAGTGTTAAAACCCCATCACACTTAATGGCCAAACTCCTGGTTATCCGCGATCTACAGTTATACCCCAATACGAGAGATATTGGTGACATTACAGTGAAGAGAAGATATTAGTGACTCATAGTGACAGCGAGCAGCTCCAGCTGGGAACTATTTCGTTCGCCACTATTTCGCTGGGAACTATTTCGTGCCTCGTTGACGCATGTCAATACAGCTGGGCAGCGGAAGCCGGTACATATTGGTATTGGCACACATTCGCGCCGGTATAACTATATCTTGCTCACACTGGGACAACCCATTCGTGTCCACGTGGGTCCGATGTGGAAAGGCCCATGATAGTATTCATATGGGATAGAGTTGGGCTACCCATGCGGTACCCATTCGAGAATCATCATGCGTTGCCCGTATTGGGTGAGCCCAGGTGGGTCCGGTTTGGGATGTCCCATAATATCGCTAATATGGGATGTAGCAGGGAAGCCCATTTGGTACCCATCTGGGAATTACTGTTCTTAATTTGCCCACACTGGGAAAACCCATTCGTGTCTACGTGGGTCAGAGATGGGAGGGCCCATGGTATTATTCATATGGGGTAGCGTTAGGATGCCAATGTGGTATCCATTTTTAATAGATGCTGTCATTGCAACGAAAGAGCAACAATTAATATTGTCGTTATAGGCTTAGACATCAATTATTAGTGCTAAAAACTAAAGCATTTTCTATATACGTGACCGAGATGTTCTTTTTGCCCAATAAGAGGCTGCATAAGTGTTGTGAAACTCTTATTCCATTTCCATCGAAAGCCTTTCTCAACCTAAAGAAAAACTTTACTCTATAAATATTAGTCAAGTAATACTTTTTTCATGTCACTAGTTTTCTACATAAACAAGTACTAGAATGTATATAAGAGATATTCGATTTGCATAGAGCGCTATCTTGATAGACGGTATTGCAATAATAATAATCACTAGCTTTGAATCAGTGGAAATTCTACAGACTAGAAGCAATGTTCTTCAGTGATATGTCAGCCAAGTATTATCCCAATTACCCCCTATCTACTAGAGAAGGAGCCTGTAGAATTTCTACAGAACAGAAGAATTGTTTTTTTTTTTAATTACGAAGTCCTCAGGCCCGGATCATACATGCGAAGGGTGAATAATGTTGGAAGTCAGACAGTGAATTTTTTACCTTAAGGCTTAAGAGCAGCTGCTAGTTAAATCCGAACCTAACTCCATCTGCAATTGACCCCTTTCCAGGTCGTATCAAGGATACGTCAAGGAAGCCCTAGGCTTCCACTATCTAATACTGAAGAAAGTGTTACGGTCGTACTAACTGACTGACGGAGGGAAAAGCAGATTTATAATGTAGATGATGACAACAAATAATGATAATAATAAAAGTTATGATGCGAATCAGAATACAAAAAACAGTATAACATTTCCATTAAAATAACAGAATGTTTTTATTTTCGTTTCAGTTTCTCAGACTACAGAAGAACTCAACACTTTTTATTTGTAGTTTCATATGCAAGTATATTCTGGTGCACCCATGGATCAAAAGTAATGACAAAAATTGTGAGGGTATCGTATCAATGTTTTTGCTTACTGTAGGTGTTTTCTTGGAAAACATACATCATAAATGCAGACAGAACCCTTTACTCAGTATGTAAAATTCGTTACCATTACATATTAGCATTAGACAATAATAATAAATTTTCATAATAGCAC
Organism: Parhyale hawaiensis; assembly: GCA_001587735.2. Taxonomy (NCBI): domain Eukaryota; kingdom Metazoa; phylum Arthropoda; class Malacostraca; order Amphipoda; family Hyalidae; genus Parhyale; species Parhyale hawaiensis. Next base: position 19,679,467 of record LQNS02000141.1, on the reverse strand, counting down.
AGTATACATGTAAGTTTACAATTATGCCTACAAGTATATAGTAAACAACATTATTACATTAATTATTAAAGTTTGGGCAGCACAAATTCCGTCTCATAAACAAATCCACGACCCACCATTTTAAATCCCTTTGACAGCCAATGAAAAGAAGAAAACAGAGATTAACATATTCGATTTCCTAGGAACGTGCAGCAGCGTATCTTGGACACATGCAGGCGGTGACTACACTGAGCTCCCAAATTGGATGAATAATCTAACTTGAAATACACGCAGAAAAGTATATTCTTTACGATAAAAAACACCTGGTTTCTTATCACTGACGACGTAATATTTTAGCTACAAAGCAATAATAATTAATCGTAAACAACATTGCTGTTCATCACAACGTTCTTGTTCATCTGTTGTTCATCACAAACGACAGTGTGTACTGACGCAAATTCAAACGACAAGACAGTTTACAGTTAACTAATTTTGCTTAATCGCAAACAACCATTTTTCCGTGTGTATGTAACCTCTGCTCAGCGGCAAACGCGGCAAACTTTCCCAGCAATGAAGAAATGCAGCAAAGGAAAAACAATAGCCAAACTGAACAATAAATAACAAACACGAAAGCTCAATCGATTGAAAAAAAATATTCTTTCAGCACACAAAAAGAACTAAATTTTTAAAATGGAACCAACAGCAGTGATCTGATTGCGAATGAATACCCATCTCAACAGTAAAAAGGTATATTTAGGAAGAGGAAATTAATGTTTGTGAGATGCATTGGAATGACAAAGTCTTCCATATGTACAATGCATAATGATACGCCATCATATTTTGAAATACACATTTTAACGAGCTGGACCTGGAAAATCTCTGCTTCTCAGGTTAAGTGTATGTTTCGACATAATTTACGGGGGGAATTTACAGTTCATATTTTGCAATAGCAGCTGGCACGTGAAGTACATTATTATTATACTAGTGGACCCACGCGTGAAAAAAAATTCACGCAATAATCGATATTTTTTATTTATATAGGCCTTTGCGGAATCTTCTCTTTTCTGACTTGATTCATTTTCTTCATTGATCTTTCGACGTGCTTTCAACCTTGGGATTTTTTTTCTCTGACTTGTCTGCTTCAAGTCTTTCTTGACTGTATCGCATAGACGATTCATCTCTCTCCATGCATTCGTAGCACATCTTCGATCTTGAGACTGTAGTAGTCTCGTACTGCGTATACGTTTCCTATCTTAGTTCTTGATTAGGCGTGAGTCTTCATTAGTGAGATGCAGAAAAAATCTTGAGTAAAGTATTGCAATAATTTTGAATGTAACTCCAGGCAGCTTGTATGCATGTCAGCGATCCGTAGCCAAGATACAGTCTTGCGAACTTAAGTATCTGCTGCTTTGAAAATTTTTTGGGCTATGAAACAAAATTCGCACCTTCAGAGAACGACAGTTTGAGGGATGATGTGTGTGGTATGGAGCTGAAGGAGCACATGGTAATGGACAGAAATACGTGGAATAGCAAGATCTGCTACAGCGACCACATTTTCAACGGGAATAATACTGCTATAGAAGAAGAAAAAGTGAAAGACAGTGAGCTAGAAGAAATAGTTGTCTACTGCCCGTGAAAAATCACCCCCTCCAGAGCGCTTCATTGACCATCTGCCTAATGTATACGTCGTGACCTGAGAGAAAAAAGTTATAAAATCGGACTCCAGAAGACGCATACATAGTGTTCCGATTTCAAGAAGTGTTTCAAGCAAGAAGCGTCTTCAAATAAAGGGATAAGGATCAGCCGCCGCCATCTTCTGCAACCTGGCCATCGATTTGCAATATCTGCAACCTCCCTTATTTTTCGCCTATTTCCTTCATAGCGGAGACGAAATAAATAACTACGCGAAGCGTTTTATTATATGTAGAACGATAATATAGATAGGTTCTTGGTAACCCAAGAATCAACGCTTTTACGGCACAAAAACAGCGTTTTACGTTTCATAACCTGCATTGCAATTACACTCATTTCACTGTGCTTTTAACTTAAGTGCGTAATCAACGCCACGCAAAGTTCATCTATCGGCTGCGTAATGGTGGCACTCAGCCGCTCTTTGTGCGCATCACGGCAAACTCTGATCTCTAAATGAACCGTGGAAAACCTGTTTTTTTTTTTTGCGTTCGCGTTGTTGTTTTTAGTCAGCCCGCTTGCCATTGAAGCGGAGCATACGCTTCAATAATCGTGAGGAGGTATCAGTGCTCCTCCTCTGTTGAATGAAATCTGTTACCCTATTTGCGGCCCTGGACGAAAATAGGCCACTGGAAATCTGACCTAGAGTATTTTCTTTACTTTTATTGTAGGTTGTAGAGATGCTACTAGGGCAGGAAATGCGCACTACTGATATCCTTCATTCAATTCAATTCTAAAAGTTGCTTTAATATTGGAAATTGGATCCTGGTCTCTTTCAGCGCAAGTCTTGCTTCTTTAATTGTCAAACTAAAACTAATTCTACTCCAAACAAAATTTTGCGTAGCTCCTGTCAGTGTAGCGAAACGTTCCACAAGTTCTCTTTTTTTTCTCATTTTAATCTTATTCGAAATGTTCCCTCATTTTCTCTTTGTTCCTATTTTCACTTTCAACATTTTCCCAAACGCCCGAGTAGGATAACAAAATATTTTCCCCTTTGTAGTTTGTTTTGCCTTTTCCAAAATGCTTGCATCAATGCAGCAAAATTTTACACCATTTTCAAACAACATCCTTTCTTAACAGAATACCCCAAACTTCTTCGATTGAATTTTGGACAAAGTATTCCGAATACATTGCAGTGAAACCGTGAAATAATACCAGTTGCTTTGCCTTTACAGGCCAACAAAGTAAACTAGCTTTCTATTAGCTAAACAGATATATCATAGCGAAAATGGTGATTGAGCCAGTTTTCAACATTTTTATTGCGCAACAGCAATGTGTACGCAACAACTCTATCAAACTAGTGAAACGAAGGCGGGGCACTCAAAAGTTGACATCTTAAACCCGGTGCCCACGTAATAACATTCGTTGCCGCTATAGCAGCCAGTGCCAACTCAAATAATCCGACTGTCTAGTCGTGGCCGTGACCTCAGCATGACGTCTATGAACATCGTTCACTAATTTTTAAAATATCAATCTCTGCGGACTCAAACTGCTCATAATTAGGAGCGATTGCAAACAGTTCACCATTGCCACTTAAGCCAGGGTGTAAAAACTGCATTAGCGACTGAACTTTTCGACAACTTTATACCGTTAAATTTTGTGCAAGCTGAAGCCGCGTCGTGGCTACGTAAACGGATAAGCCGAGTTGCTTCTAGGCTGCTAGCGGCAACGAAAGTTGTTACGTGGGCACCGGGCTTATGTGTGGCAGACAGATAGAGAGGAGGTCTGCCCCGAAGACTTTAATCCCTATAGAATTAAACAAAAAGTAACTATGACTTACCGTTTACATCACTTGAAGTAAAGAGGAAGAAAATAAAGCTAAGCTTATCTCAAGGTTAACCTTTAACTGTGCTCACTCTTCCGTGGAGGACATCTTACGTATAAGCGATGTCATTCCACGACAAACCAAACGTTTATTTAGGCAAAGCAGGATTACAAGCTGAAATATTTTACTTAGTCCCATCCTCGCAGCATCCTTCGCAGAGGTCGTTCCGAAGAGTGGTATTCCTACCAGAAGACGAAATTTCAGCGGGTTGTTTTGAAGTTAAATGGTCCTGAGCACGGCTCGAGATAGACCAAAAAGTATATCGGGTTTCATGTGACACTTACTCCCGCTATTCAAGAGCCGTTTAAATAACATCATTCAATGCTATTTCCAGACCTTCAAACTGCGCTTGACCGTGAACTGCAACCTTGCACTTCGCAATTAAAATAAAACACGACGTCACTCAATTGGGAGGCACAGTGAGCTAACTACCTTGGCCATGGTGATACTGTAGTCTCTTCGCTTGCCATTCAGTTATATATTCAACACGCTTCAATTAATAAAGCTGCAGACCACACAACTGATACCTTGTGAAGCAGTGAAGTTAAGTAAATTAGGGCATTGCACTATCTCTGAATTGCAACTTTGAGGTGATCAGGATCTCTTTTCCGAGGCTAAGAAGTACGCGAAATTAAAGATCTATTAATCAAGGTTAAGAAAGACGCAAAATTAATGCGTTCTCGTGATTAGTAAAGAGCTTGCCAGTTCTAGAAGAATCAAAGTTCAAAAGCGGCTCACTTTAAAATTTTTATGCAACGCTCGGCTCTAGAATATTGTTTTATTCATGCTGAAACTCCATCTCTTCTCTGCAAGGCAGAGATACATTAATAAGTACAAAAAAAGTCTTTTCTGGAAGTTAAGCTCACCTGGACGACCATGTAAAGTAAATTATTAGGTCGCAGAAGGACTAAACAGACGGCCAGAATGCTTTAAAAATTCTTCTCTTTACATTTTATAGCGAGCAGAGCGCCATCCAGAGGGTTTGCTCAGCAGTTTTGATGTTTGTAAACAAGATTTTAAGCTTTAGCTCATTAGAGTGGCTTAAGCTAACAAGGAGAGCCCACAAAAAAGACAAATGTATGCACATTTCAGAAACCAAGAAAGTATATAAAAGTAGTTTGGAAGCAAATAACTTCTGGTAATAATTTATAGTCCAACATCATGCGAACGAGTTACTTTTGGACTACGCAAGGACAAGAGGTGCTTATATGCAATTATATCGGTAGGTATTAAAATGCATATTTGAGCGGCTTATTCTTTTATTTGGAGGACGTGGTATATTATTTTTGGGGCATAAAGCTCTCTGTTTTATGCTGGAAATACTTGAATTTTAGACCGTAGCAGTACGTAGGCTAAAGGAATTTTAAAAGAGTTAACGACCTACATAAGAATTGAAATTAAGACATTGAACAAGAGGGTCTAGTTTCAAGATTTATAAAGATAATTTATGTTGTAAGCAATTAATTCTTAGTTTGGCTCATCTTGAATCTCAAATTACCTTCGGGTCATATTAGCATCATGGAGACAAAAAAATAGTGCTCTGGTTCACCCATTCGTTCTCCAGGTGCCGCGTTACTCACAGGCTCTTAGACGTAACACGAAAACGAAAAAAAAAAAACAAATAGTGCACTGGTTGGTTCGTTCGTTCATCTTTCGGGCATAACATCACCCACTAGAAAAAACATATACTTAGAACGAAAATAATAGCTTTATCGCAGAATTGACTGCATGTTGCCTATTTGGCTATAAATTTCAGTGAAAATTTCATAGAAAGTTCAACTTATGATGCTTATAGTGTCTGTAAAATTTCAAATGACTAAGCGTGCTGGTTCTAGATAATTTAGTTTTTTGTCAATTTTACTAATTTCCCTGAGCGGCGGTAATGACTAAAAAAAACAAAATATTCATAGTTTTCACCAATAAAGGACCAAAAATGAACAACACATATGAGAAAAATATGTATTAAACAAGAAATCAATCAAAAGATACCAATGACTTTAAAAAGTTAGTTGCCAACATGACCCCCTATCGTTTAATAACTTCAATAATCCTTGAATTCATGCAGCTATCTAGTTTCCGTATTGCAGAAGGTGGAACTACCCTTGCTGCTGCTGCTGCTGCTGCAGCAACAGCATCCCACAAGACAGATTTTGAGTTGTACTGCCTTCTTCTGAGTAAATTTCCCCTTTCAGAAAGGCCCAGAAGTTTTCAATTGGGTTTAGATCAGGTGGGCACGGTGGCCAAACAATCAGTTTCTCTCTATGAAACCCCAAAAAGTCCAAAAATACTGTGGCAGTACGGGCCGAGAGAGGAGGCGCATTATCATGCATAAAAATCAAGTTTCGAAGCAACGAATGAGTATGTCATGCAGCCGCGGGACCAAGGCGTCCTTTAACATTTTACAATATGATGCAGATGTAATTTTCACGCCATCATCAGCTACTCTAACCGGACTTACAAGTTGATCCCCTATGATACCAGCCCATGTCATAACATCACCTCCCTGCTGTTGATGTAATATGCGTTGATGACACTCGCCTCCTGGTAGCACGCAACCATTACTCCACCCATCAGGTCCATCAAGGGTGGCCTGGGTTTCGTCGGTGACAAGAACATGATTCATGTTGATCTACATGTGTTTCTCTGCCCATTCCATTTTCAAAATTTTATGTCTTGGGATCAGAGGAGGCAATTTCAGAGGGGATTTATCAGAAGCAATGGAGCGAAGGATGTCATTTCTTATGGTTTTAGGCACTTCAGGAAGCCCAGCAATTGTAATAATTGTATTACGTGTATACCCGGGTCTTTCACGCGCTGATGAACCACTTTTTCATGTCTCTATCAGTAACAGTCCTTGAATGCCCAGCATCTGATCGTTTTTTCCGTGGTGTAGATTACTTCAAGAATCTTGTTACTGTGTCAATATGGCGTCCTATTTTTTGGGCAATAACATCAGGAGAGGTGCTCTTAGCAGTTTCATTGAAGATAAATTCTTTCTCTTCGTTAGTTAGAGCTTTTCCACGTCCCATTTTAGCAGAATGAACGAGAAACTATTATTGTCGTTCGCCTCAAAAACTGAAAAAAAAATGCACAAAGAGTTGTCAATCAGTAGACACAACAAAATGTAAACAAACTCGACAGTGTTGCCATAAAATGTCACAATTTCCCTGCAAGTTTCATGAAAATTTGATCTCGCAAAATTGAGATATGGTCAGTTTTGTGCTAAAGCTATTATTTCCGTTCTAAGTGTAGACGCAGCACGAAGATGAAAATAATAGTGTGAACTGTTCGTCCATTCGTCTTTCAATCTTTTTACATTACCTAGTGGAGCACAGATGCACCACGAAGACATAAATAGCAGTGCAGTAGTTCCTCCGTTTGTCTTTTGGGCATCACATCATCCACTGGAGGATAGACGCCGCACCCAGAAGACGAAAAAATAGGGCACTGGTTCGTCCGTTCGTCCTTCAGGTGCCACATCACGAACCTTCAATTTTGCAGAGAAAACTAAAGCGCAGCCGCGGGAGCTCTACCTAAGCTCTCTGCCGGTTGATGTCAGAGGCCCCAAAAAGGTTCTTCTTTTCCCCTTTGATGCCGGGAAATTACGCGAAAGAAAGTAGCGGCACTTTTGCCATTGGTGTATTTCTTCAAACGACGCGGCTGCACGGGAGTAACATCAGACAATTGGCATTGTTTTCTGAAAAAATTGAAGGAACTTCTTTCCCTTTTAAACAGTTTTGTCAAAGGAGCAATTTGCTCTTTGGTTCATGTATGTATCTTTCACCTTGAGTGAGGTAATTCTAGGAACAAGATTAAGAGAAGCGCGCATGTATAAAGTACTTATTGAATTCTGTGCAACATAATGCCGTACAAATTCTACATGATTCAGTAGAGCGCTGAAGAATATATATAATTCTAAAGAGTAAGTGCATTCATTAATTATTTTGGGAGCTATATTTCATCATCCCATGTGAAATCATCTATTACATTACTGAATATTTGAAACTCTTTCACTAACCTTTCATCAAATAAGTCCAATCTTGCATTCAATCTCGTTCTAAAATCCCCATTTTTACTTGATAAATAATCTGATAATCATTGTTACCGGCGCCGAGTAGGTGATGTTTCATTTCTGTCTGTTTGTTTGCTTGTCCGCCAGCAACAAAACTCAGAAAGTTATCAACGGATCTTCATGATAAATACAGGGGCAGTTAGTTATGCCAAGAGGGTCACATAACTGGGTCACATAACTCTAAAAATTACAAACGAATACTCATGAAATTTGCAGAAACTGTTAGTAAGCTATATCACGTACTACAAATAACCGATCTTTGATGATCTGCTGGTGTGTTGGTCGATTGGTCTCCCTGTTTGTCTTTTCGTCTGTCTGTAATATAACTCAGAAATNATAACTCTAAATATTACAAACGAATACTCATGAAATTTGCAGAAACTGTTAGTAAGCTATATCACGTACTACAAATAACCGATCTTTGATGATCTGCTGGTGTGTTGGTCGATTGGTCTCCCTGTTTGTCTTTTCGTCTGTCTGTAACATAACTCAGAAATGCTATGGACGGATCTTTATGAAATTTGCAGGAACTATTAAAAATGTTACCAGGGACAAACGACTTCATGTTTAGTCCTGTCCCGGGGGGAGGTGTATCTACATTTCTCTTTTTCAGCAATACCATGTATGTTCCTATTCCCTATGATGAAGACTTAAAAAAATGAGTTGAACTTTCGCACCTGGTACATTTTATGAGGGGGGAGGTGGTGGGGGTTGGCAAAATTATCGATTGTGAACCTATTGTTCTGAAATTTGCACAGGATACGTATGCTTGAAAAGGAAATACATCTTGCTCATGCAACTTTTTTTGATTTAGGCCTTAGTTTTTGAGATAATGGGAAATATATATGTATTTTTTTCTAAATGTCAAACAAATAGAACTCCATGAGTTTTCATGCTAAAAAATGACGGTTTAGGAATCCTTGAAACATTCCTAACAACACTACATAGCCAGATTTTCCATTTTTGCGCTCATATTTATTTACTTATTTCTTATCACAGCTCACAACACAATCTTTTGTTTTTTCCCTATATTTTAGCTAGCGATCGAACGAAATAGAAAATGGAAAATCCAGCCTTATAGTTTTGTTAGGAATGTTTCAAAGACTCCAAAACTGTCTGTTTTTTCTAGCATGAAAATTCATTGAGTTCTATTCTTTGAAATTTCCAAAAATACATAGAGGGTGGGCGTAAATTCTGTTACAAAATAAAACTCAGATTTATCCCAGCAAAATATATACATATATATATATATATTTAGTAGTCTAATTACAGAAAATGATTAGCAAATACTGAAGGAACAATATGGTGCAAGTATTATTCAAAGTGTTTCTCTTGAGCCTTCACTACATTACGAAGTCTTTAGAGAAATCATCTAAGGCAGCACGCACAACACCTAAGGTTATTTTCTCCCAGCATTTGTTCAATTTTATCTTGAAAGCTTCAATATTTTATCAAGGAGTAGTGCAGATTTCACTCTCCAGGAGTCACCACAAAGAATAATCAAGAGCGTTAGGATCAGGTGATGAGGGAGGCTATTCTTCATTGCTACTCCCAGAGGGAATTCTCAGGTAAATTTCCACTTTTTTTGTCCCTCAAGGAGTCAAGATTAACAAAGAACGTTACATTGAGGACATTTTTAAAGGTGCACTGACCCCATGGTGTAATTCTGTGTGCAGTGATGAGGTTTGGACTCTCCAACAAGATGGGGCGACAGGACACACTGCGCGAGTAACACAGCCGCGGTGTAGAGACAACTGTCCGTCCTGGATTAGTAAAGAAGAATGAACTCCCACATCACCTAATCTTCACGCTCTTGATTATTCTTTATGGTGACTCCTGAAATATATTTATTTGGTGGGATGAATCAGAGTTTGATTTTGCAACTGTATTTATGCCCCACCCTGTATATATTTACATATTTACCATTAATTCAAAAAATAAAGCCTAAATCGAAGAAGTTGAATGAGCAAATTTTTTTTTTTTTTTATTGCAAACAAAGATTGACTGTGCAAATTTCAGAACAATCGGTCCACAATGAATAGTTTTGCTCCTCATGCCCCCCCCCCCCTCTCAAAATGTACCAGGTGCGAAAATTCTACATAACTTATTTTTAATGTCCTCATTATATGAAATAGGGAAATACATGGTGTAGCCGTAAAAGAGAAATGTACCCATACAAGCCCCCTCACAGAGCCAGGACTAGTTGGTACTGATCTATTCCTTCGTGCGTTTCTCTATTTCCTAGAATATAACTCCATAAGTTACAGGCGCATCTTTATGAAATTTACAAGAACGACTAGGAATGTCACAAGGAACACATAATCAATTTTGGCGATGATCAAGTAAAAACAAATAATGGATTTAAAACTTATATGAGTTTTTCTTCATCACTGCGTTTCTTGACGTAGGTTTGCGCTCTCGGAATATTTCTCAAGCTATTCATATACTTGTATGAAAATAGTTTCAATTCATCCTTTACTGGGAAGATTTTTTAATCATATCAATTTGAAACTTCATCTGATGTACTCTATATGCTCTATTATTAATTATAAATCAACTAACCTAACATTGCTAATAATTTTTATTTGTACTCCAAGAGAAAGAGGAAAACACCGGTATAAACGCATTGGCGGGAATAAGTAGGCCTTTTTATTATACAGTATTTAAAAATTTGTGCGCCTTTCTAGTTCTCAGGTGGTTGACAAGCTTTGCTACCATCGGTAACGTTCTTAGACGAAATGAAATATATGATGCCTAAGCTTATTATATATACAGCTGTTTGTCCCATCAACACCTATCTTTAACCAGACATGCTCTCATCCGTCCTCCTGTTTAATAATGTCACTTTTTATGAAGAAGTGAATAGGAGATAAGGCATCTCCGCATCAGTTTACAGTCTCAACAGAATGAAAGTCTGCGAACTGTGCCAGCTTCTTCGCTGGCACTCGAGGTGCTCGAGATCGAGTAGGACAAAATGACGATCGCTTTTTCGGAATTGAGTTCGAATGAATGTCTTACTGTCGAAAAACGATTGGAACTTCTGTTTTCTTTCTCTTTGTATTTTTCTTTTTATTACGCGTGATTCGGAATAGGAGAGTTCAGACATTTCGATAGTAAGTGGAGTTGGAGCACAAACTATCAGGCAAAGTCAGATCAACTAGAACCAACGGCTATAAAGCAAACCGAGATCGAATTAGGGCATCAGTTAACAGCAAACTCGCATTCGAGGGAAACATCAGCTTCAGTTTCAATCGAAATCTAGTCAAAGCATCTGCCTTCAGACAAATCGAGATCGACTTTCTACAACTACCTCCGCGAGCATTGCCTCAACAGAATAGAAATCGACTCTGGAAATGAACCAATTCTCTCGATAGAGAATTTTCAGAGTCCAAGACCAGGCCGGATTGATATGGACCTGAAAAAAGCTAATTTATGCATAGGCTCGAGAATAATTTATTATCGCTAGCCAGGCTGGGAAAAGCTTTGGCGCAAGCGAAGCAGACATTCATGTTCTTTTTTATCCTGACTTTGTTTTTGATATTGAATAACATGCTCTCCTGGTAACTTTGATACCAAACTGCGATGTTTGTCAATTAGGAGGTAGTCTTCTCGTAGTATTTGCATAGCTGCCAGCGTTAAACGTAAGGGGCCCTGTTGGGATGTTTATCAGATATTAATGTTTACTAGCGGTACCGGTGGCAATTCCACGGTTAGTTAATATTCCCAATATTTATAATAAAGTAATCTTAACCTATGCTATTATAACTCACATTAGTTCGACCTAGTGCAGCCCCTCAACCTAACCTAACCTAAGAAGCGCCTGTCCCCTAATCCTTATGAACTGCGTCTAACCTCAAGTCTGTTGCACACTACAGTCGAAACACGGGAACGTTCCTCCCCATCCTAGCCCCAGCAGCTATGCCGCTACAGCGAGGGCCAATGGCCTGAGTTTAGACTCTATCTTTATATTTCTATTGAGTTTCAATTCGCTACTATACATATTTGGAATCGATGTGTCTTAACAGATTCAACCGTTATCACGCTCACTGGAACATCTGTTCCAGGATTCACTCGTTATCACGCTCACAGAAATATCTGTTCCAGGAACGTGAAGCGCTTCCGTATTCCGACTGGTACGCAGCGGGCTTAACGTTGCCCGTACATGCCAAGTTGTAACAAGTCCATCCTTAAGTCACCCTACACATCATACCTATCTAAACACTATATCACCGGGGGACTTTGCAGATGTTTTAGCAGAAAAAACTTTCACCCTTGCATGTCATGGTAGAGTATAAAAAGAAATATAGCATTAACACTCTTCGGAGGTAGTTTTCTCATTGCTTTTCTTCTATATTTACATGCTTTCGTTAATCTTCTGAAGAAAACATTATTTAGACTTTCACATTTTTAGCATTTCCGTTTTTCATTGGTGTATTTGATTATTTCGGTTCTATTACAGGACCAATAGCTGCTTATACACTTTATTTGCAATAGCTTTCTCTCAAAATACAACACTCAGCCCATTTATTTTTTTTTAATTGATTAATGTCACCGAAAGCAATTTTTCTGTCAGTTTACCTGATTTCTTTAAACATCGCGTTTCAAGTGCACTTCAATAGTGCTGGAGAATGAAGCAGTTCAGAACAGCCCGTGCAGTCTATCCTGGCTACGAATTTTCCAACATTTGTATCGTTATGCATCCCCAGTAAGTAAATATTACAAGATTTGAAAATCTGTACTGTAGTATGATACGTGTGATTTTGAAACTGACCGAAAATTTTTCTTCAGAAGCGGGCGCAAGAAGACAGCTATGGTTGCACTTCCTTCCAGCGAAAATCAGAGCTTCTTGCGTTACGCTAATATTGAAAAGCGTAACGTACCGACCCTGGACGGACGGGGCCGCAAGCAGAATTATAATATAGATAATAAGAACTAGTGGCCCGAGCCGTCACTGTAAATGACGATAGAAAATTAGTATTTCACGAAAAACCCCGTTGTCTTTTGTGCTTTTACTTTTCAGAAGACTTCTTAAATTAAAATTCAACTTTCTGCCTCACAAGCTGGATATATAGCTATTACATGGCGCAGTCAAGCGGCATCTTTCTCAGCACCTTTGAACATATCCAAACATGGTCATGCAGGCGAGCTCAGGCCCCTCTGCTAGAGTTCCCGAGTGCGATGCCCGTATCGAAAATACCGTCCTCGGCACTGGGATTTCCTCCTATCATATTCCCAAAGAGCGTAACAGGAAGGATATGATATATTTATAAATAAATAAAAACATGACTTGAATTATTGGGTGCTGATAACCATAGTAATACATTAAATAACCATTTATTACCTCTGCACCTAGCAAAGTACGCTGCAAATAGGATAACTCCTGCCACTATTTATACAGGCAGTCCTTGTTATAGACTGTATTTGTTCAATACAGGTTTCGATATAGTTTCAAATTATTAGTTCCAGACGCTTGATTTAAACTTGGTTTTGAATTGACCCGTTTTTCCTGCAGCACTAGTGCCAACTTGCGAGAAGCTGTACGCCCACGTGAACCCTTTATCTGACTCGGTTTATTATGTTTAGATAAATTAAACACTGACCGTGATGATATGCAAGGTGTATTACCAATTAAATATTCTTTTCTATTCAATAATTTGAGAGTCAATAAAAATGATGTGGTACTCCTTCAGAACTCCTCGTTTTCTTTCAGAGTTTAGACCGGCAGTAGCAGCAGACTAAGGCGTCTGACTTTGACTCATAAGGCCTGTTGGTCTATACCTGTAGCACGAACCAGTGCTTGCGAGTTTCCCAGTTGGGGGTACGGTCAAGTTGACTTTATCTTTATCAGAAAGCGCGGCTTGAGGCGCGTTGCAGTGAGACTCTTGAGTATAGACCATGTTGCTATGAGATTTGTTTGTAACACCGATTAACTGGAAAATATGGTATGAATCCGAAGCAATATCAGCTTAAAAAGCGGAAACATCACTCTTAAACATTGCTTATGGAGATTTAAATTGGCTTTTTTTTGCATAAAAATCTGAAAAAACCTGTATGAGGGCAATTATTCATATTCTCATTTTTTTGTATCAATAGGTTGTACTCCCTATTTGTGGTAGCCAAGGCGTGAAGTTTTAACAATCAATGATAACAGAAAGTACAATGACTACCAGGATTTCCTTTGAAAAAGTCTGCGGCTTTCAGAGTTTTGTAGCCATTGAGCATCGACGAAATTTTGAGCGACCGACGCTATGTAGACGAAGTTCGCATCCTGTATACCGACTTATGATGAAAACAACAAAATGACGATTGTGAAGTCATTAATCAGCCAAAAGTTTTTTGCAAAATTACTGAAGAACTGCCTGTCTCTGTCTTCCTTAGTATGTGGTGTCTACTGCATCGTGAAAATTTGCTTCTTCTGTGCTTCTTTCATCATCTACTCAATTTGTACGTCGTGAAGTGAGAACAATATAAATATAAATTCATTGTATGGAAAGTAATATAAAAATCAGTCTCCATGGCAGCGCCAAGAAAAGCTCTACACTTATTCACTGTTTGGATTTCAACGTTGGCTGAGTGAGAAGTGCATTCAACTGAAAGAGAAAAAAAGTCCAACTTTGGCCATCTTCAGCAACCAACTTAAATTTTCGCTTATCGATCTCTATGTAAGCTCAACATAACGAGAAAATTGGCAGCCTGATCAGTTTTTCGCTTGCCTATTTTGTGAAACGCGTGACACCCAACTTAGAAATACATATTGTCGGATAAACACACGACGGTGTGTATTATCCTAATACTACAAAATGCCTCGTATATATATTTATTTCGTGTACTCTTAATAAGAAATGTTTACTAAAATTTCAGCATTTCAATCAAGCAGATATTTAAATTTGAAAGGCAGTATCATGGCTACGGTAAGTTCACATTTCATATAAGCTGACTGGAGTTCCATTCACGTTTAATGCAGTGTTTTACTGAAGATTTTACTTCTGCGTCTCACTCTGGAAGACGCACGTGAAAGAAGAAGGAGAAGGGACAGAGGCCACCACAAAAATAAGGAGCCACCCCCACAGGTCCAAGGCCTCCGCCTCGACCCTTCCGATTCCTGCCGCACAGGCCTGTTTTAAGCAAACACATTGAGTGTTGCCTGCATTTTATCACCCACGGATCCACTAGTATTCGTAGAATGCACTACTAGCTACCTGCCTTCCCAGTACCTGCTTGCGGTCCATGTCACGCTTTCCACATAAAGCCGGGGCATCACTGACACAACAAGCGACGAGCAACGCAACATATTTTCTGCATGTAAAACACACCTTAAAGTGCGGTACAGCAATCAACAGTCCCCACCTGCGCATCCCAGATCGCGCGACACATCGTTCATTGCTGTCACTTACAGGCAACATGTCTCCCCCCCCCCAAAAAAAAAAAACTGCATTGCATCGCTTGCTGTGTCGGTGGGGCCCCGACCTAAGGATGCTGGCGTATCTATGATACGATGGTCTGCAAGCGGAGAAATCAGGAGACGGCTTTTCATTATTAAACACGGGGATTCATCTGTACAATTCTGTTTGAACCAACATTGTTGGCGGATGCTCAGACAGGAGTTTCTTACGGTGAACCTGAAAAATTACAAGTTCAGAAGGTGATTTAAAATTAACAGTTTTTTGTAAATACTAGACTACTGAGTAGTTAAAAATGACGGCAATAATTTGAAATTAAGTGTTTTATTGCTCCTTCTTCCTTGCTGTACTGATTTTGCAGAAAAATATGCTTTCTATCTGTATGATCAATCTTCCATTAAGTTAACGGAGGTTATGCCGTCATGAATCAGCGAAAGCAAAATTTCCCTTACGCAATTAAAAACCTAAATATCAGTTTTGAATTGCTTGAAAGTCAATTAGAAAAAAGATACTCAGCATGGTTCAAGCAAAAGAATCACGGGAAATAATCATTATTTACTGTATCTTGAACACCAGCAGTTAGTTGAACCGTCAGGATCGAAATTTGGCTACAATATGGATTGAAAATGTTTTGCCCTCTGCTCAGCGTTAAATTTTAACTACCTTAAAACAAATTAGCTAAGGAGAAAAGATGCGAAGTGGATTGTGCACAACAACAACGGAAACTTCATCTAAGTATGAGCCTATGGTAAACATACCACGTTCAAAAAATAAAAAAAACATCAAATTGTTTCCATGTGCTAAGCGATGCATGCGAATGCAGTAGCTCGCGCATATTCCAGATACAATATTAGCTGTAGTAGCTTAGGACCAGAATTTCCTGTTACCTCATATTGTTATTCAGTAGGTGAATTTTCTTCTATCTATAAATCCTCAAAATTGTGACGTAGAGACGGACCAAGCATCCAACCAATCGAGCCACCAAGCAGCCGAGCGAGGGGAACAAGCAACCAACAAACTACACTTTATTATATACCTAGTAGATCGAATCACAGTATTGCACAGTAAATCTGATTTTGCCGTGTCAGATCGTGAAGTTTCACGGGTGCACCTAAAAACCGTTGGCAATATATAAAGGATTCGCTAGTTCTCCTAAAAGGTTCGGCGAATACATGAAAGTTTCACATGTTCTCCTATTAAGGGGATCGACTGCAATTTTAGCCAAATTCCATTTTATTCACTGGATTTTCATAAAATTTTGATATGATTACTT
>LQNS02000141.1:19651793-19662761 GCA_001587735.2 Parhyale hawaiensis | reverse complement strand
AATCACCGAGACTAGTGACTAGTGGGCGAGGCGGTAGAGCAGGTGAGCCAGCAGGCGGCGAGGGCAAGGGCGGAGGGGCGAGGGAGGTGAAGGTGCAGCAGGAGACGGAATGCAGTCACAACCACGAAAACGAGCTGCAGAGCGACCAACACCTCCCCTTACAACGTTCCATACAGCACTGAAGGTTTTTGTTCATAGTATGGGGCCTGCAGCTAGTGGCAGCGCCTGGCTCACCCCTGAAAACCCCCTCTCGGGCCTCCTGCTCCGACTAGGGGCTCGCTGGCCATTCCGCTTGTATGGTAGCATTCCTTAGACCCTGGGGATGATATTTAGGCAAAAAACAACAACGTTCCATACAGCACTGAAGGTTTTTGTTCATAGTAGGGGGCCTGCAACTAGTGGCAGCGCCTGGGTCACCCCTGAAATCCCCCATTCTCGGGCCTCCTGCTCCTGACTAGGGGCTCGCTGGCCTTTCCGCTTATACGGTAGTATTCCTTAGACCCTGGGGATGACATTTAGGCAAAAAAAATTGCAAATTTTGACCCAAACCTCGCAGTCGATCCCCTTAAAGCGTGAAAGTTTGGAAGGTCCAGCCGGTAGCAGTTAGCAGAATGACAAACTAACGCGATCTGTGAGCGCATACCGCCTCTTAGCAAGGAAAGGATAATGAAAAATTCAAATTGATTCTGAAGTAATGATTTTCATTGTATCCACACCGAAACATAACCAGTTCTGCCTTTTGACAATAATAACAGCTTCTGTAATTTTCCTGAAGATCCGTTCATAACTTTTCAAGTGATGCTGCTCACAAATATTTTGATAAACAAAACATTTTATCAAACACACAAACAGAACAACCGATCATCACCAAAATTCAATCATTTATGTCTTTTAACATTATCAACAATTCCTGTAAATTTTATTAAGACCTGTTCATAACTTTTTGAGTTATTTTATAAACAACAAACAAGCATAAAAGCAAACACAGCGACAAACAAACGAGCGAACCAACAGATCATCACAAAAATTTGGTTATTCACTCCTCGCAGCGTATCTAACAACTCATGCAAACTTCATTGAAAACAGCTCATAAGATTATGAATTGCGGTACTAAGAAAAAATAGACAGACAATCAAACGGTTGAACGGCTCTTCATCAAAAGTTAATCATCTGTTACTGCTAACATGTCCAACAATCATTGTAAATTTCATAAAGATCCGTCCATAACTTTTTTAGTTAGCTAGGTGACAGACAAACAATAAAGAGACCGACGGGCCGATAAACTAACACGAAAAAAACATACCCTCCTTGGATGAGGTGACAAGCAGATGCTATCATTGCTGCGACTGGTGTGAACTGACGTATGCAGAAGTTTAAGCAAATAGGAGGACTTTTATTTTAGTTTCTGAGTCGGCTTTTGCAAATCAGATATGAGCAAGCTTAAGAAAGACCTCAATGTTCAGTCATAATTTTCGTGAGAAGTCAGCTGATACATAATGCACCCACACGCACACATAATGCGTTACTGCATAGTGTAGACTATAGCTATCAATAAAAATTATTGTAAGTTATCACTATTAGTTAAAAGATTTATATCACATGTGAAATAAGTACTTTACATTATAATAACCAATGTGTTTCAACAACTAAGTTATATGCTGCATTTGCTTCAAAGAGTTTCACTGGTATCTTCTACCGGATATACTGTAATTTCCGTTTAACTAACACTTTTCCAGCAATGCAGACATATTCACTACGAAAAAAGTACATGAGTATTGAATGAAATGGAGTCTGGAGATCATAGTCTGTCTTTCTTCTTTAGTGTTCCCAGCGTTACTGAAGGGCTCCCTATCCAGAAATATAACGTACATGATTAATAGCAAGGCGTCTGGCGATGCAAGCCCAATTTTAAGAAATATTACACAGTCAAGCTTTTCTCTTTGAGTTTCAGACGGTAAATCAATTTGAAAAGAGACAGACTTCAAAAGCGAACAATTTAGTTTCCATCGTCTGCGTGGAATTTTTAAAAATGCTATTCTCTTAACGTGTTCCCTGCGCTCCAAGCCAAAGATCAAATTATGCATTTCCTTCCGGCGAGGAGATAAGTCAGCAGTGGCTGAAGTGTGCGGTACAGATACTGCACTTCCACTTACTGCGAGAAACCAAGTCGGCAGTGGCTGAAGTGTGATGTGCAGATATTGCACTTCCACTTCCTGCGAGAAACCAAGTCGGCAGTGGCTGACCAGTTCTGTATGCAAACTGACCAGCAGGCAAAAAACCCGTAGCCTCAGCAAAGCGTCCAAGCTTAGATGCGACCATTCTATCGAATACCTTCGACAAAATGGGCGTCAGCGTAACAGGTAGCTAGTTTGCGACATGGGGCGTTATTGGACCCTTGAATAGGGAATATTATTCCCAGTGCGCCCACAACGGGAACTCCCTAGCTGTATCAGATGCCGGATGGTCACTCGAAACTTAGGGGTGAGAACGTCAGCAAGCTGCTTATAAAACAAAAGAAACATACCCATCGAGTCCACACCTCTACAAGGATCACGACCCTTAAGCAGCACCTTGATAGTACCAGATCTGAACGCCAAAGAGGTTGAGCAAAGTTTAGGGTGACATCCATCAGGCAATGACAGCACATCTCTGCTTTGCTTCAAAACAGAGTGAGCCGACAAGAGTTCCGCCCTAGCCAAGGGATCAGCAATGATATCAATACCGGGACTAACAAGGGGTGGCAACGAAGGTTCAGCACCGAAAACTGTACCCTTTACCTCTCTCTACCAAGGATGTGGATGGTCAATACTCAGTAGAGACTCCCTGGAACGCTACCTCTGACGATGCTGTGCCTTCTCATGCACATCCCTAGCCTCGGCCCTACGATCCACATAAGTCTGCCACAACGTGCGGTCACGTGAACGCCGCCAAGCTGATAAACTGCTCGTTTAGTTTCAAAAGCTAACCGACACTGGTCGTCAAGCCACGGTTTGTCCCGGGGTGTCACAAGAATAGTCCTCTTCTGGACACAACTCTCTAAAATAGACACAGTCAAGTCGTTAAGCTCAGAGATATGATCATCACTACAAATAATCTGGCGCCAGGGTAACGGCCTTACTGTTCGAGTAATAGCATCCCAATTAGCCCTGCTCTTAACGAACACCACTCTCCCTGTGTCTACCACAGTAACAACCTGGTTCAGGTTCAATGACACAAGAAAATGTGACTTGTCTGAAGTGCCAATAGGGGAGCCAACTGACATAGTCATGAAGTTCGGAACATCAGTCATAACGAGGTCGAAACAATTGCCAGCAATATGCGTGGACCCACAAACTAGTTGCATACAAATAGATAAGGCGCAGAAGTCTAACGCAGCATCACCATGGCGATCAGTCGGTGACACAAATCCCAACCAATCAGTGTGGTGTGCATTAACACCACACCACCACTGCATTCACCAGTGACTAAAGTGTACACCTGCGAGGGTTACGGTCCTGGAAAAGCTTTCATAATGTGAATTCTCTTATATGAAATCGATCCACATTATATAATGGGGGTTACATTCCTCCGCCCATTCTGCTTTACCCCTACAAATGGGAAATATGTCGCTGGCTGTTTATTGATAATACTGTACACAAAGAGCGAATTCACACATAAAGAAACTGCCATGCAAGGAGAACTAGGCAGGCTGTGCAGTGTGTAGGCTTTGCACTTTCATTTTTTTTTTTTTTGCGAGAGACTAAGTAGGCAATGCCTAAAATGTATTATGCTTGTGTTACTCTTCCAGAGTATCACGGACTCACTTTTCGGAAGATACAAAGACTCGTCGGCAGCATCATTTCTGCGTACAGGAAATTTCAATAATTTTGCTAATATTGCCCCTTGAAATGGGCTTAGGGTAGGATTTTAGCAACGACTTATCAATTTTAACTATCAATGGAAACTGAATTTTGCCATCTATATCATAGGTATACAGTAGAAGCTCGACTTACGATTACCTCTATTTACGATATCTTCGACTTACGATGGTTTGGTTGGTTTTATATGTACCTTTACTTATAATCGCTTAAGCTAATCGCTTCGAATTACCATGGGAACAAATGGGAACGTCCCACTCTTCTCAGTAGCAACACCACCTCTTCGCACCATAAGGTCACTGCCAAACTGGTGAGTGCATATTTTTTCATCGTTATTTATACTTTTTTATTGAGTAATGTATTTATTCCTCATGCACATGCGTTTGTACATTATTATGCATGCTATTTATCAATTATTTAGCACATGCCTTCGATTTACGATAGTTTCGAGTTACGATGGTTTTCCAGAAACGATTAATTTCGTGAGTCAAGGCTCTACTGTGTTTAACTTCATGAGAAAATAACAATATTTATTTAATCCACATGCTCAATCTAATATTAGTGAATCTACTGCAGCTGTTATGCCGATAAAGACATTTTCAATGTATTCCGTTGACGTTCTTGGAAGTAAAACTTTCGTCGATTGGCACAGTTCTATCGAGATAAGCTCGTCTCATTAGTTTTAACTTTTGTGGAATTTCCATCAGCCTGAAGCTCGAAATTGGCGTTTATAACTGAAGTGCCAGACATGCCAAAGCTAATGAATTTAGCTTACAACGATGGAACTCACACAGTCGATGACGTCATGAGCCGGATGAAGATACGACTGAAATTACAAGACTCTGTTAAACAACCTGCCAATTACTTTATTATAATAAAGTCATACTCACAAACCGAATATGTGAACAGGGCTTGAAATAAATGCTGAGCGAAACTAGTACAATTGAGTATTAAGCAGCCTACAATCATTGAGCACTGCAAATACATAGTGTTCTCTTTACAGCATCAGTGTCATACAGTATATTTGGGTACACGAGCTATAGCTGCGTTAAAAGATTATTGGTTTGTTTAGAATTATTCGCACTAACGCCGTTCTCATACTTGAATATACTGTATACACACTAACTGTAGTCACACCTACACTCACAAATACGCTCTAGGAAATCTCTAATGTACCCAGAGCTTAGATAGAACACACTTGGTTGAGAGGAAGAGAAGAATGCGAAGAAGGTAAATCTAGTTAGTTAAGTCATCTCTCACACACACAGAACCCTCTACCTACTGCATCAAATAACTCAACCAGGACTACTCTCATTTCCAGAGCCGAAAGAGTTAATTATGAGATTAGAACGAAGATCTGTCTTCTTTAGTATTCACAACAAAATGTGTTTTGTAGAAACTTCCGTTGCTTCATTAACTAGAGACGTCTGTGCGTATGCATGTATTTGTACAAATTTACCGAGACTAATTCCCATAAAAAAGTATTGCATTTTGTTTCAAGAGTGTTGGAAAACTTAGTGAATATGCTATTAACAGGATAATTCCAGGTTATCTCCTCGCAAGTCTTTCATCATTTTCTTTCACGCATTTTCAAGGAATGATAGCAATTCAGCTGTGCAGATAGTTGTGTCCAATTTCTATGTATAACGTATCTACGCAGTATACTTTGTAATACATAGTGATCACGTTCGCTATAACTCGAAGATAGAGTTGCTAATCAGTTGGGTAAAAACTCTGACATTTCAAATGAAATATTTCATCATAAATCAAGCGAAAGCAAAAGCCTGTTTCATGTGTATAGTTTTTCATCGCTTGCATCACAAAGTAATCTATAAATTTTACGACAGAAATAAAAGTTATAATAATCATTCATTAAAAAGCATCTTGTGTAAACATACTGTAAAGTATATTAGATTTTAAGCTGTTTTATTGACCCAACAAAGGCAATTTGTAGAATTCCTTTGAATATAATATAAAACACTAAATTAGTAAACCTTGAACTTCATTTTTTCTATGTTTTAACGTAAGAGAACTTATGCCAAGTAGAGGATTGATAACAACCTGAGTGCTCCTTGCTCTAATCCTATCTTATTTTCACCAAATCGCGATGCATATCCCAATTCCCTAACACAAGAAACATCTTGCACTGACTATAATACTATAGTCAAACAAGTGTAAGAAGCCCGATGGGCGTGGCTAAGAACGCAAAGCAGCTTTGCGTAATCTCACTTGAGCGCGTGGTATAATTTGTCTCAATCGATATAATAATATTTATATTCGAATAAACAAAGTGTATCAGTTAATAGATTAGATTTGGCACTGCTGTGTTCAATTCAGCCTCGCCCCTAAGGGACTGCTTACGCTGGTTTGACTATAAGGCCTTGTCTGTTCTTTGCACAGGTTCTTAGTTGCATTTAATTGCGAAGATATTCCTCTTACCCAGACGAAAAAGAAACCTTATAATGAATGTAATATTGATGAAGACTCTAACACATAAAGTTGCTATTCTATTTTATATGCACGAAATTGCGAAGATCATCCTCTTGTCCTAACGAAAGGCGAGCAAACCTTGTGCCGACTATAATATTGATGACGACTTGTGTGCTCTTTGCTCCAATCCTATCTTATTTGCATTAAATTGCGATCATCAGAGGCCCCCATCTCAGCTCAAGCACTCCCTCATATTGGAACAGCTGAGCTCCCCTTCCTCCTCTGCAAGGGCCCGGAAAGTATTCATTTCTGGAGCACTGAAATCACATGGAGCTGCCCAAACAAAAGGTGTTTGCATAAATGCCTGCCAAGGCCCATGCCCGGGATCAGGCCGAATTAAAAAAGTTTTCAGGCATAACCATGAATTTTTATCGTTCCATAGCAGTTTGCTGTAATGCAAACGAGACGATACGCTGCCCACTAAATGAGTTTTAGCTTTCGTGCAAAGGAAATTTTGACCATCAAAATCGGTTCCGTAACACTTCATAAGCAGAATTGATAGCGCATTGAGGTGATCACGACCTGCGCACGTCCGGTCTGCAGACCACGGGTGAAACTTCAACTTTTTGGACTATTTGGCTACCGATGAGCAGCAGCGAAATGCAAGGGAAATGATTTCTTTAACTGTGGGACAAATATTTCTATGACATCTAGAGGATGTTATGCTTTGATATTATTGGAAATTATTTCTTGAACTGCAATGGAATTATACTCTGGAATGAAGGGAAAAATTATATCTTGAAATGAACGCAAATACTGTAAGTTCCTGATAAGCATGAATTTTTTTTAAAACGGAGGAAACATTATGTTTTGATTTGCAAAACATATTAAATCCATAATGTTCTGGAAATAATTGTCACCCGAACTGCAAGGGAAGTACATATTCCTCGAAATGAACGAAAACATATTTCATAAGAAGCGAAGTGCACATATTTTATGAAACAGGGAAAAGTGCAGAGTTTATAATAGTAGAAAATATTAAAAATCGTTTTATTTGTTTTGGGTTTGAAAAATACATAGAGAGTGAGGTGCACTAAACAACGGATACAAAATGGCAGATGACGCTCCAAGGTGTTGTGGCGTTTCTCCGTTGTTGCTGGTGTTTTAGAACTCGAAGACTTGCTGTCAATCATTATGTTGACTGAAAGACCTATGTATTTACGCCTCATGGGATGAAGTGTCACCACATAATGATCCCCGATCCATGTCACGAGCGAAATTCATCAACGCCTTCCAAAGCCAGCAGTATGTGGGTCCGTGAGAGGCAGCCTAGCAATGCTGAACTGAAGTTTCAATAATATCTCTGCTGTTCATTGTACTTGAAATAGGAAATTTCACAGAACAAAGGCATTGTTCCTCAATAATTATTATGATGCCCTCGGACCCCTATCACGCATACAAAGGGCGTAAAATGCAAGTCAGCCCGTAAATGGTCTACCTTAAGCCGAGTTCAAATTAGCAACTTTCGTTTCGCCTAAGCCTATCAATCGTTCAGTGAAAATGTTGCCGACAGGCTCGTGGGGCTTCACATTTGACTGGGTGTGTGAATGGTGCGTTGCTACTGCGTAGAACGTTCTCCACACACCAAATTAACAGAAAACCCTAGATTCGCAAAGTAAATTGGTTAAAATTACGAGTGTACTTGTATCAACTACTTACTTTTTTATTGATAATATTGTTTACTAGTGGCCAGGGCCGTCATTATAAATGACGGTAGAAAATTAGCACCTCAGGAAAACTCCCTCTGTCTCCCTGGAGCGCCCAAGGGCGACCCCCGTATCCAAGAAACCGTCTTCGGCACCTGCATTTTCTCCTATCTTATTCCCATAGAGCGTGACAGGAAAGATATAAATATAGTTATAAATAAATAAAAACATGACGTGAATTATTATATATTACTGATGTCGAACTTCATAAAAAAACAGTTTTGGTACCACATATTGTCGACAAGCAACGTAACAGCAGCGTGTGAGAATTTATTACGGTAGTACGAATTTTTCAGTCCGTTTACTTTTCATACGTACTGCATGCACTCAGTAGAACTGCAAAAACAATGTACAGTATACAACTTTAGCTAATGAATGTATGCAAATCTTGTGCTGCCAGTTAAGTGCCATTAGATATCATGCTGCGTTCATGTAGTAAACAAAACATGGTAGGTTAGGTTCCCTTTAGAAAATGGCTGAACCATCAGGTTTTGAAATAAAATCTGGATAAAAATAGTGAGAATATGCTTACATAAGCACTTCTATTGCTAATTCATAGCTTGGGCATCTTGTCTTAATATGCCATTATTTTTTGTACATTATAGGAAGTAGCAGAGCCATACTGGCACTCTGGTCATAAAATGTTGACTTTAGTAGCCGTGATGCCATGGCTGTAGCTTGATGCCCATTTTACCGTAAATTTGTAGGATACTTGGAACGTGTTCGCTTCTCTTACGTTAATGTGTGTATATATATGGCAGCAACACTGTTTTAGACCAAATTATGTATCAAAAAACAATTGATCCAAGCACTTCATATAATGAAGCTCACCAGAAGATTACGTCGACGGCGTCAAAAATACAACCTGCTGCAGTCTGCCGTCGCCCACCGTAGCTCACTCAGTCGTCAGAGTAGCGGCGTCGTTCGTTGGCCGACAGACTGTAACGGCAACGAAGGTTCCTAATATGAACTCGACTTAAACCTGCAAGAAGTAGCAGCTTGAACTTAGACCAAGGAGTGCACCCTCTCTATTTACCCTACGGGAGCGTTTCGAGTAAACTTTCCCCTTCAACTGGTTGAGTGGCTTATCCAATCGGAGAGTGGCATTGCCTCACGCAGCCTGTACAGAAAGGAGTCCTGAGCTCAAATTTTTATACCCATTAACCATCGACGAAATTCCGAGCGAATGGAAGTATGTAAAGGAAACCTATATCCTGTGTAACATCTGATGATGAAAGTAACAGCGTGAGCACTGGGATATAAATCTTCAGACACGATTGTTTTGAAAAAATATTGAAGAACTGCCTGTCTGTATCTTCCTTAATTATATGTGCTGACCACTGCCACTTCAGCCACTTCAAGTACTCCAAACGCCAGCTTCGATCACGTGATAAAGCCATGTGTTTACTCGCCCAGAGAGTGCTTGGGCTTGCTCCTCCCATTAGAAGCTCCTTGTGATGCTTGCATCACTTGCATCTTCCATCCTATTGATCTCTTTCCAGGTCGTATCAATTATACCTCAATGATGCCTGACATCCCTCCCTCTCTTATCTAATACTGATGAAAGCGTTACGGTGGTAGACACTTACGTAGCGACAAGCAGAATTATTATCCACTTTATGTATAATTATTACACAGATGTTGGTCGCTTGGTGTTCGCCCCCTTGCTCGCTGGCTCTAATGTTGGTTCTTCCTTCCGTCACGCTGTTAAGGAGTGAGATAGGAGAAAATTTTACTACTGAAAAACAAGTTGAGATACCATAATATTTCAGCCCTTGGAGTAACTGTGACAAAGATAGCATCTGAAATATATCGTCAAAAATAGAAATGCTGTATTTTTTGAAAATTGCTTCACTTTGAGAACTCGCTCGGTACTTTTTGATACGACGATGATGATTCTCCATCTGAGCATGGTAGAATAAAGGCAGTACCTCTGACAGAGTTTATGATCCGGTCGAGCTATGTCGCATATTTCATAGCTAAATTTCTTCTTAGCAGTTGGGGAAGCTCAGTCTAAGTTTGGTTGGAGTTGTCGTTCCTGTCGTGCAAAATCCATTCCGCTTATGATTTCATTAGCTGAATATTTTTGTAGCAGTTGAAACTTCACGTTGTACCGACGCCAATTATATTAAATTAAACATTTCAGCCAAATCTCGGCGCTTGAGTTTCAACCATCGGTTCGTCTCCAGGTTACTGAGCATTTCCGGTAATTCTTTTGACTGAACTGTAATTTTTTATTGCTGCGCAACGTTTTACCAATTCCAAGCTAATATTCGCGCCTTATCTGGCAAAGGGGGGGGGATATTTTACTCTCGCAAAACTCATGGCTGTACAACTTTCGTTTCATTAATGGAAGATCAGGCCTGCAGGGATGAGACCTATTATACAACAAAACCATACTAGGAATAGAAACCAGAAAAAGTCAATCACAAAATTACTGTCGTTATTTTTGACGGCTGGGCCCTCTAGTATATACAGGTAATAAACTGAATTACTCATGGAAACATTACAAGATTGAAACCGTTACATATTACACGTACATGAGTATGTATCTTATTTCTAGAATTCAAGCAGAGGACACTGTCGCAATGGTCTTGCGGTCTTGCATTTTACACCTCGTCACAACCCACTATTTGGCTTCCGTTAGGCAACAGTATGCGCTGCCATCGCAGATACGTAATTATGTGAGCGTTTGTATACAGCGCTATTACGAATTACTTTTATTAGCAAGTTGTTGGAGTTTTCAATCCCTTCCCCCCCCCCTTTTTTTTTTTTTTTTTTTTTTTGTGCTGAGGCTTTGAAGTTCATTGATGATGCAGTTGAGTTCTAAGTTTATTATGCTTTTCTTCCAGTTTTCCTACTAGCTAAATAGTAATAATACTTTTATTTACAGGCACAGGAACTGAAGGATGCTG
>LQNS02000141.1:19630243-19642371 GCA_001587735.2 Parhyale hawaiensis | reverse complement strand
AAACAAGATCACAAGACACAAGCAAGACACAAGCAAGATCACAAGCAAGACACAAGCAAGACACAAGCAAGACACAAGCAAGACCGGTTCACAGACTTTTAGTATAATATAGATAGATAGATAGATAGATAGATAGACAGATGAGTCCAGTAAGTTTTTACGCTTTACAGCTTCACTGCCAGTGGCGTTACAAACATGACGAGGTATTTTTGTCACAGCTTGGTGCTGTGGACGGAGAAGATACTAGAATTTTGTCTTTTTACAAATTTTTTCACCGCCATTTCTGATCAGAACTCAAATTTGAAAGTGCCACTAGTATCCTCCGAGTATCTGTTAATAATTCGCTCATGTACATTCACAGTAATTCTAGAAGTTTCCGAACGCATATGACAATGAAGCCTTTGTATCTACGTTGAAATGAATAATTTTAAGATGGGCATGGCTTTGGCGATAGTTTAGTTCTTGTAGGCCACGAATTTTAGAAGTAAATGGTCTCTGGAAAAGTTCGAGGTGTTCTAAGATCTTTTCGTTTGGTCAATACCCAAAGAGGGAAACAGTATTGAATCCTAAGCAAAATTAGTTGTTTCCATAAGGTGAACAATGTCCTTGCCTCTCTCTCTGGACGAGGGATATTAAAGAACTCATCCGCTCCATTCTTGACTACAGTTTCAGCTCTAGCCACATGGTCATCCAAAGCAGCATCATTTTAGATTCTCACTTCATGGTCCCTTAAAACTTTCTTTCTTACTTTCTTTAGAGTTCACTCCCATCACTCGTTATGTAGGATGTCGATTCATTAAGAGAGGAGTTTTGCCGCATCGTAAGAGTTTGCATTTTGTTTTGTGGAAGGTGATGTTATTGCCAGTTGACCACTGAAAGATCTTGAATAAATCCTGTTAGTGCGTACGTCTGACAAGGCCGGTACTGAAACTCATTTTCGTGTGTCGTCTGCAGACGAAGAATGAATCGAAAATTCACGATATTTCTCTATATCATTGATCATGATGAAGAAGAATAGGTACATATTTGGCCGAACATTGTGCCTTGTCGAACTTCACTGAGTACGTACCTACTGCCGCTGTTGATCATTACACTTTGGGTTCCATTTGTCACGAACGCTTTAATCCACTGAAGACATTTCCCACAGATACCACATTGGAAAGCTGTGGTGATAATATTCCTTGGTCAGTCTGAGCAAACTCTAACTAGATTAGGTCCAATATTTTGCTTCAGCAGGAACTCCAAAATAATGTCGAAATGCTACAGCAGTTGTGTGGTGGTGGATCGTTTATGTCGGAAGGCATACTAATTTGAGGCAAGTGAATGATTGTTCCGGAGTCTAGATAGTGCAGTAAGCACTTCATGAACACTCTTCCAGACGTTTCACAACGGGTCTATTTAGGAAGACAGGTTTAGAGTTGGTGGGAACTATATTGTTTCCAACATTGCCTATACAGTAGGTGTTATAATTGCATATTTCTAGGTGATTGAAATTATCCCTTCATCCAATGACTTCCATCATGTAATGTAGAGGGCATAAAAGATGCTTTGCTTGCACATCTTGAAGATGTTTCCAGGCATATCATCAGGTGCAACTGCTCTGTTGCCGCTAAGTTCGTCGATGGATAGTTCGATGCTAAGTTTTGTGACTTGGAAGACCGTTAACTGGTTTCTAGTTGATACCATTAGTCGGACTGCGAATTTTGTCACTATAGACTTTCCATTTTGGCGACTCATTTTCGCGCATTTCGAAGTCATTACCAACAATGACCCTCAATCCCTCACAAGTGGCCCTCGTTTAACCATGGCCTGTGGGTATTGAAAAGAATATGAGTAAATGTTTTTCATTGCCTTTTATTTTCTCGGTGTCTTGCATATCCTTTTCTTGTTTCCCATTTTAGTGCTTTTGTACAAGTTAAAGCTCTGTTTCATCTAAGTAGCTTCTTTTCGTACTTAATTTGCCGCCTCAATAGCTTTAATAAATGCTTCCACTTGATTATTATGTTGTCTGCTTCTAAAGTAGAACTTCTCGGAATTTGTGCGATTTTCCTTTTCTACGAACTATAATACATTATTATTATTTTTTTTTTATTATTATTATTAGATGAACCAGACTGGCGAGGTGAGAACGGAGGAAGTTCCATAAGGTTAACAAA
Source organism: Parhyale hawaiensis (assembly GCA_001587735.2). Taxonomy (NCBI): domain Eukaryota; kingdom Metazoa; phylum Arthropoda; class Malacostraca; order Amphipoda; family Hyalidae; genus Parhyale; species Parhyale hawaiensis. Next base: position 19,640,215 of record LQNS02000141.1, on the reverse strand, counting down.
CCCTCAAGCAACCATCCCAGCCAGCGAAAAAAAAGAGAACCTCAGAGATCACAGAATAGCTCTAATTACAGATTGCTTAAAGCTGCCAATGCTCGCAAAAGTAGAGCAATCAAGACCATTCCAAACTTCTACGTATGATACAAAAAACGAATGAGAAAACTGGGTCGTACGGCATCGTACCGGTTACAAAGCACGCTCATGAAGAGCACCAATACGCCGAATAATCCTCACCCAAGCAAATGGCATCGGAAGAAAAGCCGCCAGTGGATGACTAGGGCAGTTATATATTTTATAGAGAAAGCAGGCCCCCACCAACTCTGTGTCGATGCGCCAGATCACAAGGCACAACACCGTCCACATTGATCCGATATTGCCGAATCACTCTTTAAGGCAAACTCAGATAACAATCAGCAGCACAACCCGAGACTAAGGACAATATTCCAGATGGGGGAGGACATAGCAATATTAAAGCAGCGACGTGTCAACTCTACCGAATTAAAAACCCTCCAAGCACGTCGCATAAGATCGACTTTCTGCGATGCTCATGAGACAACTAATGGATGTGGGGCTCAAACGTTAACTTTGGATGAAAATTGACGCCCAAGATTACAAAGATCACAGCAAGTGACACACGATCCAGTATGAGCAAGCAGGTCTCACTGTACGTGACCTAGGCACGAGCATGGTCCTAGTCTTGCCTGCATTAGCCTCATCCCCCGCCTAGAACACCAGGAATCAATCACTTCCAAATCGCGCTGAATGGATTCTGAAACCTCCAACCTATTCTTAGGATTCTCGCAAGCAGCCAACAAAGTAACATCATCAGCGTAACCAACAAGTTAATTACACACAAGATGAAATAGGTCTTCAGTATATATGATGAACAACAAAGGGCCCAGAACAATACCTTGTGGGACTCCAGAAACCGAACTCGACGAAAACACAACCTTCTTGGCGGAGGACATGAAACGGGAGTAAGATCAGTTCGCTGCAATGACCTATGACCTGTGACTAGCAATGACCTATGCGCGCTTGTCGACCTCGTCAGACGTATTCTGTTATTTAGTAGTTTGTTATCTTTTGAACATTTTTAAGTAGTATTACGTCATTGGATTACAGACATCATCGCGTCTTGCGATAATTCATTGTAATAAAATATTCAAATATTAAACTTGAGTAGATGTAAAATAGTTTTGTGGGGCTTATTTATATTTTTCCTCCCAGTTTAGATCTGAAGCATTTCATTAATTAGAGCCATCACAAACTGCGGCACCTTATAATATAATATCTGTAGATTCCGGACTTAATCATGCATTAATTACTTTTCTGAAACTTATTGGTAATTTTTCTCTGAATTTGGATTCAAAGCATTCTAAAAGTTTACTATATTAATCACCTTTTGTGGGGCATCATATAAGAATCAATGTCTAATTTGGAAGCAACTCCCAAACTATCTCCTGGATATGCACTGGAAGGGACATCCATAGCAGCTACGTGTTTCACCTCCGTATTTCAAAATTAATGATACATAACGTGCTCCAGTCTCTTAAAATTATATTTACCTCCGCCAATGAGGTTATGTTTTCGTCGTGTTTGTCTGTCTGTCACCAAGATAACTCAAAAAGTTATGAACCAATTTGGATGAAATTTACAGGGATTGTTAGGTATGTTAGGAGAAACAGATGATTAACTTTTGGTAAAGATATGTCCATCCGTTCGTTTGTATGCCTCATTTTTCTCGATGCCATAACTCAAAAAGTTATGAATGGATTTTGATGGAATTAACATGGGTTGTTAGGTATATAACAAAAAGTATATGACCAAATTTTGGTAACGGTCCGTTTATTCGTTCGTTCGTTTGTCACTGTTTTTAATTTTATGCTTGTTAGCACAATAACTCAAAAAATAATCAATGGATCTTTATAAAACTCATCGGGATTGTTAGTAATGTTAAAAGACATAAATGATTAAATTTTGGTGCAGATCGGTTTGTTCGTTTGTATGTTTGACTTATGTTTGTCATATCGTTTGTTAACAGTATAACTCAAAAAGTTATGAACGGATCAGCAAGAAAATTGAACAAGCTGTTATTAATATAAAAAGGCACATATGATTAGATTTTGGAGTTTATGTAAAGAAAATTATTGTTTCAGAACTAATTTGAATTTTTTGCTACCGTTGCCTCACTTGGCGGAGGTATGCGCTCTCAGAGTGCTCTAGTCATTGATTTTTCTATAGTAGCTTCCACAACCTACCCATAATATAATAACTTCCACAACCATATTAACATGAGCTATCAGTATTGCAATCAATCTCGCTATACTGACACTCATCATATTTGCAAACACAGCCCATATTGGCTGCAGATATTTGTTTGAACGCCCACGCCTTATTGAGCCCGTTTGCATGCTGCACCTTCGTCCTACAACTCGACAGCTTCTACACGAAATTTTGCTGCGGTTTTGAGATTAGACTCAATCTGCTACTGGTCCCTTCCCAGGTCGTATCAAGGATACGTCAAGGAAGCCCTAGGCTTCGCTATCTAATACTGAAGAAAGCGTTACGATCGTACTAACTGACTAACGGAGGGAAAAGCAGATTTATAATGTAGATGATGACAATAAATAATAATAGTAATAAAAATTATGATGCGAATCAGAATACAAAAAACAGTATAACATTTCTATTAAAATAACAGAATGCTTCCATTTTCGTTTCAGTTTCTCAGACTATAGTAGAATTCAACACTTTTTATTTGTATTTTCATATTCCAGTATATTCTAGTGCACCCATGGGTCAAAAGTCATGGCAAAAATTGTGAGGGTTTCGTTTCAATGTTCTTGCTTATTATAGGTGTTTTCTTGAAAAACATGCATCATAATTGCAGACAGGATCCTTTACTCAGTATGTAAAATTCGTTACCATTACACATTAGCATTAGACAATAATAATAAATTTTCATAATAGCACAGTATATATGTACGTCTACAATTATTATGCTTAGAAGTATATAGTAAACTACGGTATTACATTAACTATTAAAGTTTGGGCAGCACAAATTTCGTCTCATAAGCAAACCCACGACCCACCATTTTAAATCATTTTGACAGTCAACGAAAAGAAGAAAAAGTAGATTAACATATTCGATTTCCCAGGAACATGCAGCAGCGTATCTTGGACACAGGCGGTGACTACACCGAGATCCCAAATTGGATGAATAATCTAACTGAAAATATGTAATCTCTACTCAGCGGCAAACTTTCCCAGTAATGAAGAAATGCAGCAAAAGATAAACAATACACAAACTGAACAATAAATAACAAGAACGAAAGCTCAATCGATTGAAAAAAAAAATTCTTTCAGCACACAAAAATAACTAAATATTTAAAATGGAACCAACAGCAGTGATCTGATTGCAAATGAATACCCATCTCAACAGTCAAAAGGTATGTTTAGGAAGAGGAAATTAATGTTGGCGAGATTCATTGGAATGACAAAATCTTCCATATGTACAATGCATAATGATACACCATCATATTTTGAAATACACATTTTAACGAGCTGGACCTGAAAAATCTCTGCTTCTGAGGATTAGTGTTTGTTTCGACATTATTTACGGGGGGAATTTACAGTGCATGCATTGCAATAGCAGCTGGCACGTGCAGTGCATTATTATTATTATTATAGTGGACCAACGCGTGAAAAAAATTCACGCAATAATCGATATTTTTTTATTTATATAGGCCTTTGCGGAATCTTCTCTTCTCTGACTTGATTCATTTTCTTCATTGATCTTTTGACGTGCTTTCAACCTTAGGATTTTTTTCTCTGACTTGTCGTTTCCTCATTTTTCCCGCTAACGCTTATCAGCAGCTCTCATTCACTTCTGTAGCCTTTCTGCTTCAAGTCTTTCTCGACTGTATCGCATAGACGATTCATCTCTCTCCATGCATTCGTAGCACCTCTTCGATCTTGAGACTGTAGTAATCTCGTACTACGTATACGTTTCCTATCTTAGTTCTTGATTAGACGTGCGTCTTCAATAGTGAGATGCAGAAAAAAATCTTGAATGAAGCTTTGCAATAATCTTGAATGTAACTCCAGGCAGCTTGTATGCATGTCAGCGATCCGTAGCCAAGATACGGTCATGCGAACTTAAATATCTGCTTCTCTGAAATGTTGGGCTATGAAACAAAATTCGCACCTTCAGAGAACGACAGTTTGAGGGATGATATGCGTGGTATGGAGCTGAAAGAGCACATGGTAATGGACAGAAATACGTGGAATAGCAAGATCTGCTACAGCGACCACATTTTCAACGGGAATAATACTGCTATAGAAGAAGAAAAAGTGAAAGACAGTGAGCCAGAAGAAATAGTTGTCTACTGCCCGTGAAAAATCACCCCCTTCAGAGCGCTTCATTGACCATCTGCCGAATGTATACGTCGTGACTTGAGAGAAAAAAAGTTATAAAATCGGACTCCAGAAGACACATACATAGTGCTCCGATTTCAAGAAGTGTTTCAAGCAAGAAGCGTCTTCAGATAAAGGGATAAGGATCAACCGTCGCCATCTTCTGCAACCTGGTCATCGATTTGCAATATCTGCAACCTCCCTTGTTTTTCGCCTATTTCCTTCATAGCGGACACGAAATAAATAACTACACGAAGCGTTTTATTATATATATAACGATAGTATAGATAGGTTCTTGGTAACCCAAGAATCAACGCTTTTATGGCACAAAAACAGCGTTTTACGTTTCATAACCTGCATCGCAATTACACTCATTTCACTGTGCTTTTAACTTAAGTGCGTAATCAACGCCACGCAAAGTTCATCTACCGGCTGCATAATGGTGGCACTCAGCCGCTCTTTGTGCGCATCACGGCAAACTCTGATCTCTAAATGAACCGTGGAAAACCTATTTTTTTTTGCGTTCTCGTTGTTGTTTTTAGTCAGCGCGCTAGCCACTGCAGCCGAGCATGCTTCAATAATCGTGAGGAGGTAACAGTGCTCCTCCTCTGTTGAATGAAATCTGTTACCCTATTTGCGGCCCCGGGACGAAAAATATGCCACTGGAAATCCGACCTAGAGTCTTTTCTTTACTTTTATTGTGGGTTGTAGAGATGCTACTAGGGCAGGAAATGCGCACCACTGATATCCTTCTTTCAATTTAATTCTAAAAGTTACTCTAATATTGGAAATTGGGTCCTGGTGTCTTTCAGCCGAAGTCTTGCTACCTTCATTGCCAAACTAAAACTAATTTTACTCCAAACAGAATTTTGTGTAGCTTCTGTCAGTGTAGCGAAACGTTTCACAAGTTCTCTTTTTTTTCCACTTTAATCAAGTCTTATTCGAAATGTACCCTCATTTTCTCTTTGTTTCTATTTTCACTTTCAACATTTTCCCAAACGCCCGAGCAGAGCAACAAAATATTTCCCCCTTTGTAGTTTGTTTGACCTTTTCCAAAATGCTTGCGTCAATGCAGCAAAATATTACACCATTTTTCAAACAACATCCCTTCTTAACAGAATATCCCAAACTTCTTCGATTGAATTTTGGACAAAGTATTCCGAATACATTGCAGTGAAACCGTGAAATAATACCAGTTGCTTTGTCTTTACAGGCCAACAAAGTAAACTAGCTTTCTATTAGCTAAGCAGATATATCGTAGCGAAAATGGTGATTGAGCCAGTTTTCAACATTTTTATTGCGCAGCAGCAATGTGTACGCAACAACTCTATCAAACTAGTGAAACGAAGGCGGTGCACTCAAAAGTTGAGATCTTAAGCCCGGTGCCCACGTAACAACATTGTCGCCGCTATAGCAGCCAGCGCCAACTCAACTAATCCGACTGTCTAGTCGTGGCCGTGACCTCAGCATGACGTCTAAGAACATCGTGCACTAAATTTTAAAATATCAATCTCTGTGGACTCAAACTGTTCATAATTAGGAGCGATTGCAAAAAGTTCACCATTGCCACTTGCCAGAGTGTAAAAACTGCAGTAGCGATTGAAATTTTCGACAACTTTATACCGTTAAATTTTGTGCAAGCTGAAGCCGTGTCGCGGCTACGTAAACGGATAAGCCGAGTTGATTCTAGGCTGCTAGCGGCAACGAAAGTTGTTACGTGGGTCTGGCCCGAAGACTTTGATCCCTATAGAATGAAACAAAAAGTAACTATGACTTACCGTTTACAGAATAGTTACTACTATTGTAACTGTTGTTGTTGTTAAGGCAAGAACAGAGCATTAATGGTGCTTTCATTTGTCATCAGTTCCTGGAAATATAAAAAAAAAGAGAAAAATGAACGCCCCTGTAAGAGCTGACTTTCAGTAAGCAAAAATTTAAAGAGACTTGGCGTTACATCACTTTGGAGTTAAGAGGAAGAAAATAAGACTAAGCTTATCTCAAGGTTAACCTTAAACTGTGCTCACTCTTCCGTGGAGGACATCTTACGTATAAGCGATGTCACATCACGACAAACCAAAAGTTTATTTAGGCAAAGTAGGATTACAAGCTGAAATATTTTACTTTGTCCCATCCTCGCAGCATCCTTCGCAGAGGTCGTTCCGAAGAGTGGTATTCCTACGAGCAGACGAAGTTTCAGCTGGTTGTTTTGAAGTTAAATGGTCCTGAACACGGCTCGAGATAGACCAAAAAGTAAATCGGGTTGCATGTGACACTTACTCCCGCTATTCAAGAGCCGTTTAAATAACATCATTCAATGCTATTTCCAGACCTTCAAACAGCGCTTGACCGTGAACTGCAACCTTGCAATTAAAATAAAACACGACGTCACTCAATTGGGAGGCACGGCGAGCTAACTACCTTGGCCATGGTGATACTGTAGTCTCTTCGCTTGCCATTCAGTTATATATTCAACACGCTTTAATTAATAAAGCTGCAGACCACACAACTGATACCTTGTGAAGCAGGGAAGTTAAGTAAATTAGGGCATTGCACTATCTCTGAATTGCAGTTTTGAGGTGATCAGGATCTCTTTTCCAAGGCTAAGAAGGACGCAAAATTAAGGATCTATTTACCAAGGTTAAGAATAACGCAAAATTAAGGCGTTCTCGTGATTAGTAAAGAGCTTGCCAGTTACAGAAGAATCAAAGTTCAAAAGCGGCTCACTTTAACATTTTTGTGCAACACTCGGCTCTAGAATATTGTTTTATTCATGCTGGAACTCCATCTCTTCTCTGCAAGGCAAATTTGTACCAGTGGATACATTAATAAGTATAAAAAAAAAGTCTTTTCTGGAAGTTAGGCTCACCTGGACGTCCATGTAAAGTAAATTATTAGGTCGCAGAAGGACTAAACAGACGGCCAGGATGCTCTAAAAATTCTTCTATTTACATTTTATAGCGAGCAGAGCGCCATCCAGAGGGTTTGCTCAGCAGTTTTGATGTTTGTAAACAAGATTTTAAGCTTTAGCTCATTAGAGTGTCTTAAGCTAACAAGGAGAGCCCATAAAAAAGACAAATGTATGCACATTTCAGAAACCAAGAAAGTATATAAAAATAGTTTGGAAGCAAATAACTTCTGGTAATAATTTATAGTCCAACAGCATGCGAGCGAGTTACTTTTGAACTACGCAAGGACAAGAGGTACTTATATGCAATTATATCGGTAGGTATTAAAATGCATATTTGAGCGGCTTATTCTTTTATTTGGAGGACGGGGTATATTATTTTTGGGGCATAAAGCTCTCCATTTTATGCTGGAAATACTTGTATTTTAAACCGTAACAGTACGTAGGCTAAAGGAATTTTAAAAGAGTTAATGACCTACGTAAGAAATGAAATTACGACATTGAACAAGAGGGTCTAGTTTCAAGATTTATAAAGATAATTTATGTTGTAAGCAATTAATTCCTAGTTTGACACATCTTGAATTTCAAACTCCTTCGGGTCATATTAGCATCATGGAGACCAAAAAAAATAGTGCTCTGGTTCACCCATTCGTTCTCCAAGTGCCGCGTTACTCACAGGCTCTCAGACGTAACACGAAAACGAAAAAAAAAACAAATAGTGCACTGGTTGGTTCGTTCGTTCATCTTTCGGGCATCACATCACCCAATAGAAAAAAAACATACACTTAGAACAAAAATAATAGCTTTATCGCAGAATTGACTATGTGTTGCCTAATTGGCTATGAATTTTAGGGAAAATTTCACAGAAAGTTCAACTTATGATGCTTATGGTGTCTGTAAATTTTCAAACGACTAATCTTGCTGGTTCTAGAAAAATTAGTTTTTTTGTCAATTTATTAATTTCCCTGAGCGGCGGTAATAGCTTTTTGACTAAAAAAACGAAATATTCATAGTTTTCACCAAAGGACCAAAAATGAACAACACATGTGAGAAAAATATGCATTAAATAAGAAATCAATCAAAAGTTTACAATGACTTGAAAAAGTTAGTTGCCAACATGACCCCCCTAACGTTTAATAACTTCAATAATCCTTGAATTCATGCAGCCATCTAGTTTCCGTATTGCAGAAGGTGGAACTGCCCTTGTTGCTGCTGCAGCAACAGCATCCCACAGGACAGATTTTGAGTTGTACTGCCTTCTTCTGCGTAAATTTCCCCTTTCAGAAAGGCCCAGATGTTTTCAATTGGGTTTAGATCAGGTGAGCGCGGTGGCCAAACAATCAGTTTGTCTCCATGAAACCCCAAACAGTCCAGAAATACTGTGGTACTACGGACCGAGAGAGATAGCGCATTGTCATGCATAAAATTCAAGTTTCGAACCAACGAAAGAGTATGTCATGCACACGCGGGACCAAGGCGTCCTTTAACATTTCACAATATGACGCAGATGTAATTTTCACGCCATCAGCAGCTACTCTAACCGGAGTTACAAGTTGATCCCCTATGATACCAGCCCATATCATAACATCACCTCCCTGTTGTTGATGTATTATGCGTTGATGACACCCCTGGTGGCACCCAACCCCTACTCCACCACCCATCAGGTCCATCAAGTGTGGCCCGGGCTTCGTCGGTGAAAAGAACACGATTCATGTTGATCTACATGTGTTTTTCTGCCAATTCCATTTTCAAAACTTTATGTTTTGGGATCAGAGAAGGCAATTTCAGAGGGGATTTAGCAGAAGCAATGAAGCGAAGGATGTCTTGTGGTTTTAGGCACTTCAGGAAGCCCAGCAACCGTAAAAATTGATTTACTTGTATGCCCGGGTCTTTCATGCTCTGACGAACCACATTATTATGTCTCTATCAGTAACAGTCCTTGAATGCTCAGCATCTGATCGTTTTTTTTTTCCGTGGGGAATAGTGCTTCAAGAATCTTGTTACTGTGTCAATATGGCGTCCTATTTTTTGGGCAATAATATCAGGAGAGGTGCTCTTAGCAGTTTCTTTATAGATAATTTTTTTCTCTTCGTTAGAGCTTTTCCACGTCCCATTTTAGCCCAATGTACAAGAAACTATTATTGTCGTTCCCCTCAAAAAGAGAAAAATGCACAAAGAGTTGTCAATCAGGAGATAGCAAATTGTAAACAAACTCGACAGTGTTGCCATAAAATGTCACGATTTCCTTGCAAGTTTCATGAAAGTTTGATCTCCCAAAATTGAGATATGGTCAATTTCGTGCTAAAGCTATTATTTCCGTTCTAAGTGTAGACGCAGCACGAAGATGAAAATAATAGTGTGAACTGTTTGTCCATTCGTCTTTCGGTCTTTTTACATTACCTAGTGGAGCACAGATGCACCACGAAGACATAAATAGTAGTGCAGTAGTTCCTCCGTTTGTCTTTCGGGCATCACATCATCCACTGGAGGATAGACGTCGCACCCCGAAGACGAAAAAATAGGGCACTGGTTCGTCCGTTCGTCCTTCAGGTGCCACATCACGAACCTTCAATTTTGCAGAGAAAACTAAAGCGCAGCCGCGGGAGCTCTACCTAAGCTCTCTGCCGGTTGATGTCAGAGGCCCCAAAAAGGTT
>LQNS02000141.1:19588958-19599670 GCA_001587735.2 Parhyale hawaiensis | reverse complement strand
GTCTTTGCTCGAGAGAGATCAGACCCAGTTCTTTTAGGCGACATTCATACGACTTGTTTCTGAGCTGAGGTATCAATTTCGTTGCTCTGCGTTGGACTCTTTCCATTTTATCGATATCTTTACAGAGATGCGGCGACCAAATGTGCGATTTTTTCGTGTGTCATCTAAGAGTTGCAAGAGAGAGCACCTATCTCTTGGGACAATTTGTGTTGGCCGTTGCAGGGTATTTTCCAGAAGCATATCAGTAACGATAGTATGTTAAATGAAGACGGTTCCTCACAAATTCCTAGTAGTCATTTTTTGACAGCGCCGTTACTCTTTGTTATACTATAGATTTATATATACAGCTGTAGTACTTAAAGCCATCGACAGAAAAAAACATGAACTACTGTACTTTCCAGTGAGGCAAAATCATTATGAGCATTACCGTCATATTGAATATTATACTCCCTGCAGTATTTTTTTAAACAAAGCTATAGCGACAAAATATTTCAATAGATGTACCGTGCGGGGAGAAAGGTCGCAAAATAAAATAACGTGCCAGATTCGAAATGCTACAGGCATGAAAGTTTATTAAATTATACTTTGCTGGGCTCTTATTTCAAAAGAATACCAGACAAATCAGCTCTCAGCGGTTACGTTCACTGCGCACATAATTTTCTACTGGCGCTCTAGTTTTTAACTCAAGCTCCACATCGACGGCTGGGAATCAGCATTGTGGCTCTGTATACATTTGGCTTATGGTTATTACCCGAGGAAATAGAAAACAGTATGTCATAAAAATTCTAGGAATTAAATTCCCCGAAAACTCCGTGAAATATTGTTCCCGATATCCCAAGAAAGAGATCCCAGTTGGTGTGGAGTCATTTACATCCCCTGGATGTCGTCCGAATACACTCATGGCATATTAAAGTACCTACTAAAATTAAAGATATTTTCAGACTTGAAGATAGTTTGGCCACGCGTTCGGCTCTATAGTAACATAGTTCATTTGTTACTCAACAAGTGCCGTAAGTTTTCTCAAAATTAGCTCCCCGGACAAAAACTTAGTCTCCTGTTACCAATATGGTGTAGGACCTTCACGAGCACGTATAATAACAGCAATTCTGGAAGGCATTGAGTCTACAAAATTTCTAATGCATACTTGATCCATTTTGAACCACTCTTCATCAATCGATTCCTTAAATCAGCCAAAGTACGTGGAGGATCTTCTCAGTGTCTAACATGTTTAAGATGGACCCATAAATTCTCGATATAGCTCATGTGTGGAGACTTAGCCAGCCATTCTAGGTGCCTTACAAAGCTAGAATGTTCATGCCAATGCATAACCGATCTAGCCAGATGTATACGGCAGTTACCATCCTGGAATATTCGCCAAGTAGCAGTAAGATCCTCATGTAGATACTGTACTTTGCATATGACACAACTTGATCATTTAAGAAATCAATGCAGCCTTCCTTACTCAGTTCGAAGGTTATTTCAACCAAACGGCCCACTTTCGAGTAATTAAAACAACCCCAGAACATCTTATTAATAACAGGTGATTTTTTTTTTTTTGTCTGGGGAGCATAATTGCAAATCTAGATACGTCTTTGATTAAAAAAAAATGAAAAAATTAACCCTCCTTACATTCAGCAAACGTTTTCACTACAATATCTGCAGGTCGATGTAAAAAAAACCTCTTCACAAGTATAGTTTTCCTGATATTGTCCTCCAGCTCCAGGTACTTTTTACAAGATACCACGCTTTCGATAGCATTACAACGCTGGAAAAAATATCCCCGACGAAGATAACGTTTATTCTTCCCTATCCAATATCTGTTGCACAACATCGCAGGTCTCTTCCAACTCCTGCGCCTGAGACGCTCCCCGAAAATAGAGCCCTCTCATGTACAAATCCGCTTATACGAGCTTGCTAAAAACAATCAAGGACGGGTATCGATTTCCCGAGCAGAGTAAAACCCAACGGGGAAAAGCAAAACCACCGCGGCTGCTGGGATTGGTTCGCATTATCTGCCCGTAGCCGTTAAGTGCTACTTTATTTGTTGTAATCTCGATTGTGGAGGCTACGGAGTGTCTCCAAATGTTTCCTGATATTAGAGTGCCATGCTAACACCCGTGCTACGAGTAGATACCAATCACTGAGTGGTGTTCGTGCACTTTACAGGCTTATTTTTCAAGGGGTTCATGTCTGCCCTGAAGTGGCTAGCATCACAGTGAGGTGTTGAGACAAAGTATTACCGTTTATTTTTATAAAAAAAAAAAATTCACGCTTGGACTTCCACGGGAGGTAGTGCAACCCAAGTGGAATATTATGCAATACCGGGAAGCCCAGAACACTTCCAAAGGCGATCCATCAGAAGGCCATTAACAGCTGACTTAAACGCCTGCAGACCGACACGAACGAAAGCTGATCCCGGCAATGATTTCCAGACCGAAATCACCAGGGCAGTAAACACCGACTGAACTGACTATTTACGCACCCAACCGTCTCCAAAGTCGAGGGGTGGTATAAGCCGGTGCACATGTATTTCTCCCAAAGTCCTTGATTGATTGATTCAAATCGTGCTCACTATTTTAATAGTGCTGCTTATATGCCTCGATAGTTGCTGAACCTCGGCCATCAGCAGTTTTCTATTAATGCTTCACTATTACTAATTATTTACAATATTATTTGGATTAAAAACACATTCTGTAATTCAATGGTGCTAACTCCCGCAGTAGAAGCTGAATCACCGCATAAGCGCCTCCTCGAATGCTCTGCAAAGCATTATTACGAGTAAAATCTTATTTAGCTTCCGCCTATGCATGCAATCTTTCAGCGACAGTTCCTTTCATGGCTCAGTAAAGAGGATTTCCCTCGCCACGGTGTCTGGAATATTAAATTTACAAGGAATGGCGGCTGGCTACACTGCTTTCAAATTCTACATTACCGGCCACCAGGGGGACGCGTTTCATGTGCATTAGCTTAGGAGACTAAAAGTTGCTGGAGCGAGTTCCAGATGGCGCTGTAGTCAATATGTATTTGACAGCGAGTGTGAAGACCGATTGAGTGATTATGCACCAGTCAATTTGACTAATAGATGCAGTAATGATTTCCTTGTTTAGTTTTTCTCAATGTGCGTCGAGAAAAAGAGACTAAAAGATACTTGAGTCAATTCTAGATTGTTCTTTAATTCCAGTAAACTATCCGATTTTTAGTAATTTTCTAGCTGCCCATCAGGCAATATAATAACATAACTTTTGTGAATAACACAATGGGTTTACAAATAAGCCTACAGGTACGAAGTAGCTAACGTTCAACCTAGTGATTAGGACCAGTCACAAATATTGGTGGCCACGCACAATGAGAATACATGGATACACTCAGCCTACACCTTCCGACATGAATGACATTGAGCAGCTCGTTCTCACTCACCCAAGAGCCTAGGTATAATAGACAAAAGAGTAATAACAGTTTGCTGCCATCGTAAAGAGAATTTGCCAGTGACTCAAGCTTACCTCTCTACTGTGTGATGGAGACACATTATTCCATCGTAAATAACCTGGCCAGGGGCTTGTAACAATGATCATAGTACCAATGGCTGCCAGAGCTTAACCCTTAAATGCCTGATTTAATCATAGCACACCCGTAGAAATAACACTATTGGTATATGTTGCATATATGGCACGCTATGCATTTAAGGGTTAAGTTAGTCACTAATATAACAACAAGTTCACATGTAGTCCCATCGTACCTCGAGTAATCAAAAACCTTAAATGGCAAAAAGAAACGTACGGGAAGAAAACAGAGATAAATCAGCCCACGTCTGCGTGCAACGAAAAGGAAACTTAGGGGAGTAGTAGGTAATAGGAACATGAGCTAAATGTTGGAATCTCGATTGTGGAGGCTAAGTAGTACCCTACAGTTTAACACTATTTACGGTTCTCTAGCACTGCTAGTTTTCACACAGAAAGCTTTTAAAGCCAAGTGGACGGCTACTAGCATGGTGGACGGGTACTAGACATGTTACTCTACATAATTTCAATGTAATTGACTGATGCATATATACTATATATATGCATCAGTCAATTAGATTAAAATATGTTTTCGAGCGATGTGAAAACTTTACGTTTAATAAATCTGCATTAGAAAAGAAAACGGAAATGAACTCCGGCAATATCCGTAATGTACATTAGTAAAGCAAACTAGAAACTTATCATGGAAATTTCGGGACTTTTCCTTGAGCTTAACGAATGAAAACGCGGGAATTCCTAACAGAGTACTTGCATCATTTAGTTTGAGTACTTACTGGAAAAGAGACTATAACTTGCACTTACTTGTATACAATACGAGTATAAATTAATAACTTTCATTTTATGGAGAGAATACATTTCACCAATGTAAATGGAATTTGCACTAATATATCACCTTCAGAGTATCACTTTCACCGAAAAACGTTAAATTTGGCTTCGAAATGTTACCTTAAAAGTGTGAACTTCGTACGTATCTCCCAAAGTTTGCTGCAATTTTGCTATTCCAGTCGCTGTAATTGTCATTCCCGAGAATCGACTAAAGAAACTTTGGTGACTTTAACTTTAGTTTCAGCAGCATTTTCTTTACCCGCGTTTATATTGCGGCAACTGTTGGAATGTTTGTCATCTTTGGAAGGACCTGAAAGATAAAAAAAAAAGCTGAGCCTTGTTGAGAAGCGTCGGTCTTGGAAATGTCTCTCGAACATGCATTTTGCGTAATGAGATTCTGCCGCATCCGAAAGTGAAACGTCCTCTGCAGTGTTTTGGAATGTCTGTCGGTGCTCTAGGGAATTTTTAATGGCTTTTCGGGACGCTTCTGCTGGAGAATTACTTCAGACTGTCCTGTAGCGGAATCTAGAAGTGAGCCATAAGTGAAACGTGTGATGTCTTGCTTGAAAATTACTCTGCAATACACTGTAGAAGATACTAAATTTATCGGAGGTTAGAAGTGTTTTTTTTTTATTGTATGAGAACTACAATGTTACTAGAGCAGATACCCGGCCTTCCAAAATGACGACCAAAAAATTACAATGAAAACTTTTCATTAATAATACCTATAATGCTGAATTGGTGATGAAGGATTTGCTGAAACTGCTAACTTTCAGTAACAATAAAAAGTGAAAGCCTCCACTATCATTTATGTTTAATATTACAATCCTCCCTCGGTAAGTAACCGCAGGGAAATTGTTCATTTCAATCAGGCAGAGAAGCATCGTTCAAAATATGAACTGGAGCTAAGTATCCACGATATCTACATTGGCATTACTTCAATCAACATACTTCTCTGTAACCGAATAATAATTGTATCATATAAAAATTTAGCTGTAAATAATAGTGACTTCAACGATATCCCTGCTTTCCTCAATCGTCTTCATACTTCCCCTTGGAAGAATTGTGTACCTATTTTCTTCGTTAATCTTCTGCATCTTGAGCACAAAGCATTACAACATTGATTTAGGCCGGAAATGTTAATCAAGATCCATAGGGTGGCTACAAGGCTTTTTAGTAATTTTCAGTCATGTACTTACAAACTTTATGAAGTAGCTAACACATGCATTCAATTTTGAGATTTCCTTATTGTTCGCTATCACCTGGATCCTAGCCTAAATTTCGTAAAAACTAGAAAACGTATAACGTCCGCCAGCTTGTTATAATCAAAGTGTGATGTAAGCAACAGAAATATATAAATATATGAAAAACATACTCATATTTCTATAAAAACACATGCAAGTTTTCCTAATATCATTTTGATAGCTTCTAGTGTAATCTAAAACTTCTCCATTGGTTAAATGTGAGTTGTCTTTGGTGAGCATTACTTTAAAAAAAATTGTAGATGATCGCTTGCAAAACAACTGTCAAAAGCTAATGCAGAAAGCTCGAAGAACAACCTTAAGCCAGCAGTTCTTTCCGTACTTCATAGTGAATGTCTGTAATAGACTCCCCTCCAACGTTGTCTGTGTGGAAACAGTCAACGCGTTTAAAAATGGTTTTGACAAACATTGGGAGAGACACCCACCACAGCTAAGAACACCTCTTCCAGGAGTCACATACTCTTAACGGCCATCTTAATCAATAATCTTTTCTCCTCCGTCCCAACTCACTTGACGTTTCTAAGCTCCTCAGATCTGCACCTATAAATTGGCTTACATGATCATCTCCTTGGCTGAGCCCCCCCCCCCCCCCCCCCCCCNAACTTTTTTTCTTCCTTTTTCCCTAGTCATCTAGATGATACCGACCTAGTGGCAATAGCGCATCGAGGGCAGGGGCGCAAATCCCGGCAGCTCTTTGGGAATGGGCTTGATTTGATTAGATTAGATTAGCTACATAGGCGGATGTAGCTAATCTAATCAAATCAAAATGTTATCTTCAGGTGAAAAATGTTTTGTTCTGTTCCCAAAGGGCATTAGAAATCCTACAGTGAAATATCAGTTATCACTACAGGAAGAGTGTTATGTCTTGAACACAACAATGCAAAGTGCTTTTATTTTACCTTTAGTCCCATTAAACTTCAAAAATTTTACAAAACTTCCAGAAACTCCTGAATTTATGCATATAATGCAACCTTTCATTTCAATTATATTACAAGCAATGCCTTCTTAGTTGGCCCCTGTAAAAAACTATACATATAATATGTAATTATAACACTTCCCGCAACAACTCCTTCTTGTCATAAACTTGTTTCGAAAGTAATTTATTTTATCAACAAAATTAGATCCACATTTCTCTAGAGCAGCTCAAGGTGACACATGCTCGGATTGGTTCAGAAATCATTGTACGGTGAACTTACTTTTCACTTGGCAAAATGCGAAATTACCTCGACGCGAGTATGTTGTTTACTGAATATCTAAGCTTGCATCTCAAGTACAGTGTTTTGTAAGTCTGGCCGTAAAGTGAAACTGTGGAATGGACTTTCATATCTCTGTTTGTTTCTTTTATATTATTCTAACGCTGTCACTTTATTCTCACTGTGCAGTGATTGCATGCATGACTTCAATCGCTGAATATATATTGCGTAATATAGCGTTCTGTTTCGAATTACTGAAGCCATGTACGTAATACTTTGCTTGTCAAATATATATTTTGTGCAATAATTTTTCTGTATGAGGTCAGCTACTTAAGAGCAATTAAAATGAGTGACATTTATGTAATAGTTGATCTATAAAACTTATACCTGTGAAACATTGCAGCAATTAATTTGATTAAAACCAACGATTTTGACCTATGTTTACATTTTTTACTCAGTATTAAGTCGCGGGTCATATTTATATTCTCCTTAATAATATTTTTATTATTTTTTAACATTAAGTTACTTGTTATGTTACATATGTCTTGTAAAATAAATGTGCTGAATATTTATTTATTTGGTATTAAGTTGCATGTAATATTTGATGCGTACTATGGCAATCATCACATTATTCATACAGCATACAGTATTATTGTTGAATGTCATGTTTCACACATCTAAAGAAAATATTGTTGCATTTTTATCCAGTATTTAGTAGAGCATTAATTTCTCATTTCTCCTAGCGATATTTCATAGTTTTCACACGATACTTCAATTGTGAGGAATGCCCACACAGCTTCACATAATATCTGCATTTTTCATCCTGTAAAAAGTCGCGAGCAGTTTTACTTGTCTTGTAATAGTATACACATTTTTTCAGCCAGAAGTAATCTGCACACAATTTTAAACCAGGTTGATAATAATATTTATGGTTCCAATCGACCACCAGTGGCACGTCTGAGTTAAAAATTTCGTATCTTTAATGTAACTTCACCCTATTCCTTAACTCTCCAATTTAGGACAGCTCCAGCACTGATTCAATGAGTTCGCGTTCTTAAAGTGTACATTTTGCCATCGGAAATCCACAAGACTTGCGCGTAATTAATGGCTTCTGAATCGACAGCTTTCCAATCGCAACTTACAGTGTTGTTAAGGAAAGAAAAAAGACGTAGAAGGCGTATGCATCTCCATGATGGCGTCGCGTGCCCGATGCCGTGTGGCCAGCGCTTCTTGCAGGAATAAAAACGACATTCCATTTACTAAATTGTTTCGCCAATAATGGGAAACGTGTTGCTGAGAGAAATTTTTATTTGCTATGACAGTGCAAAGAGAGTGAGAAGAGGGGCAAGACTCCTGGTTTGGAGAGCAGCGCGGCATGCAACTGGGTTGCATTGCGTGGCTTGAAAGCTCAATATTTGGATAGATGCGTGAGATTGATCTCGCGATTGATGGACAGGTAGATTGCAGCCTGGCTGTGGGGGAGCTTCTGAGGCAGAGGGAGCAAGATGGAGCTATATAAATGACTTGGAGTGTTAATGTGATAGAAGTGAAATATAGAGAGTGCAGAACGATTATGTAACACCAGCAAATCGCAATGGGCACGGAACATCCATGTGATACAATTAAACTACAGAGAGCGTAGAACGTTTATATGATACATACAAAATGTAGAGAGCGTAGAACGTTTATATGATACATACAAAATGTAGAGAGCGTAGAACGTTTATATGATACATGCAAAATATAGAGAGCGTAGAGCGTTTATATGATACAAGCAAAATGTATATGTGATATAGAAGAGTTACGTTGGATACAGAATGTCAGTGTGATACAAGAGAGTTACGAAGGACATCGTATGCTACTACGATGCAAGGACATCTAATGTTACCATGATGCAAGAAAACTATGAAGAATGACGAATGTTATTGTGATGCAAGAAAGTTACGGAGGACATCGAATGTTACATTAAATAAGCCGGACTCAAAAAAATTCTGCCATTGATAAATGTTTTTACCTTCTAAAATGTACCAGATCTACGCTACGCTATAACAATTTAGCTTAGTTTAAACTAATGCACCTCTTCTAACGAAACCCACACCGTCTAATGTTAACGTTGATCAGTGATCACTCAACTCTGGCGAGCGCCTGTCTCACTCACACAACGTCCATCTATTCTAACATAATCATTTCGTCTCAGCTAACGCCAGTCGTAAATTCAAATGCTCGATACGTATTTTGCACTATACCATACATCCTGTCTCTCCTAATCTAACCTAACGAACGTCATCTAACTTGACGCTTCTCATCTAATCTACTACATATCCTCTTACCTAACTACTGTTATCTATACTCATGAACCTGTGCATCACCTCGTCTAACATAGGGCTCCTTATCTAACATAGCGCTCCTAATATAACATAACGCGCCTCATCTAATCCGAAGCACCTGATCTAAGTTTCACGCATCATCTACCACTGCTCTATCACACCTAACGCTCCTCATGCGACCTAACGTTCTTCAGCCAACATAACACTCCTCATGTAACCTAATACTCATCATCGAATCTAACTCTCCTTATCCTCATTTAACCTAACGCTGATCATGCAACCTTACGCTCTTCATCCAGCGTAGCGGTCCTCGTTTAACTTATCTCTACTCATTAAACCTACCGCTCTTCATCTAGCCTGAGCTTCTCTTCCAAATTAACGCTCCTCGCTTATCGTAACGCTCTCCATTGAAGCTAACGTTCTTCATCCAACCCAGATCACCTCATCTAACCAAACACTGTCATCTACAGCTGCTCTATCAAAGCTCTATCCTACCCCTACCTAACGCAGTTCATCTAACATGACACTGCTCAGATAACCTAATACTCATCATTGTAACCTAACGCTTCTCATCTAACCTAACGCTCATCATCAAACCTAAAGCTTCTTTTCTAATCTAACGCTCGTCGCTCACACTCTAATCTAACACATCTTTATCTAACTCAACGCTCCTCAGTTAACCTTACGTTCCTCATCGAACCATACGATCTTCATCTAACCCAAAGCTTCTGAACTAACCAATGCAATTAACGTAGGTTCCTTCGATTGACATTCTTTTTCAATCGTGTTGGGTACCTTGGAACTCTTTTCATCAGTATTTGATAGGGGGAAAAGAATAGTTCTTGAGAAAATTTCATTTTTTTCGTTACCGACTTTTGGCCGTCAGCGTCAGACCTAAGAGTCAAGTACTGTTGCGGTCTATGATGAATGAGAATAAAGGAATGTTATTGTAAAACTATTAGGAATTGTTAGGAATTTTACGAAGAGCAGCTGGCTAAATTTTTGTGGTGATCTGTCTGTCCGTCTATTTATCTTTATGTTTAAGTTTATTTTCTTCTTCGGATATCTAAATGATTTTCACATTATGGCAATAGCTCATAGAAGGCCGGAGTATGAGTCTCGGCTGCTTCCTTCAAATGGGATTATTGGTCCGTCTACTGCCAACGATTTAATCTAATCTAATGTTATGGCTGTCTGACCAAACGCAAAGATTTTTATACGGATTTTCATAAAATTTTACGGGAATTTTTAAAAATATAAGAGGGCCCAGATGACCAAATTTTGGTGATAACAAATTTTTTCATCTGTGTGTTTGAGTATATATGTTACTTTAGATCTTCAACAAAATAACAGATACTGTAATTATTGCTATGAGGCCCATATTGCCAGATGTGGGCATATATAAAAGAATGCCTGGTTTTAGGATCAATTTAAAAATTTTATATAAAACTAGTGTCCCGAGCCGTCATTGTAAATGACGGCATATTGGGTTATTAATGACTGGTGCACGTGTTCGATAAATGACGGCAGTAAGTTAGCCCTTCAGGAAAACCCCCGCTGGCTCCTGTGCTTATTACTGTTCAGAAG
>LQNS02000141.1:19562167-19588893 GCA_001587735.2 Parhyale hawaiensis | reverse complement strand
GAAGAAAAAGATTCCAAGGTACTCAACTTTTTTTTTCGCCTTTTGAAATCTGAATTTTCTCCTATCTTATTAGTTGTATTTTTCCCCTATCTAATGCTGAAGAAAAAGATTGCAAGGTACCCAACTTTTTTTTTCGCCGAAAAAAAATTGCAAGGCGCCGAAAAAAAATTGCAAGGTACCCCACTTTTTTTTTACATTTTGAAATCTGAATTTCTCCTATCTTATTCCCATAGAGCGTGGCAGGAAAGATATAAATATCTAAATAAATAAATAAAAACACGACGTGAATTATTATATAGTAGATAGCATTACTTGGCAGAGGTATTCCCTCTCAGAGGGATGGCGTTATTCGTCTTTTAAAAATATTTACTTTGGAAAACAGGGAAAATTGCAGTTCTAAAGTAGTTTTTCGATCTTCAGGTTTCAGTTTTTTGCCGTTGTTTTATAGGTGATCATTAACGTTTCTGTCGAAAAGTCCCGTTGTAAGAACGTCAATGAAGCCATTAGAGTACTTGGATGTTTCTTTTGGTTACCCCCTGAGTGAGTGGCACAAATAAAGTTACGGAGGACACATGCTGTTTTCTCTCATTAATTATCAATAGGCTGGAGAACAAGCGCTGCATATGTACCATGTGAGTGGTCATCAAACTCAAACCGTGTATGCTAATAGTAAATGAAAATGTAGTATGCACATGCGCAATGTTATTGAGTTAGCCGCTTACATCAATGTTAGAGATATATCATTTGAGTGCTCCTGTTGCATAAGACTTTTAGGTGGTAGCAGTCAGCACATGTTAACATTCCTTAATAGTCGCCTGCATAAAGTCTTTATACTGCTTATCACATTGGACTTTTTTTTATTGTTACTATTGCTCCTCTAACCTGTTAAGTGCCAATCTATAATATTAATAGCGTTGTTCCTTTGTTCCTTCGTTCGTTCGTTCCTTCCTTCATGTGTTACGCCTGAATTCAATGTTCAGCTCGCCTTTGGCCTTACATGCGAAATCCGGTATCTGTGCTACAGCTAACGCGAGAGGCAAATATATTGGTGATTTTCGTCCTTCATTCTTCATTGCTTTGCGCTTTATTGAGTTCAGGAAGCTGGCGTATCTGTGATACGGCTGGTGACTAACCTCCCGGCCACAGGCCAGGTCTTTTTAATTGTTTATACGCTCGAAAGTTTTAGGAATAAATTTTGGGGAACCTGTACCGTAGTTTACTGTCAAAGGAATTCCACGGGTCCAGTTAGACAGAGCAACTTCTAAGTATATCCCATGGGTCCACTTAGACAAGGGCAGCTTCAGTAATTATTATCAGCAAAAAGGCTGGTCGTATAAGATATTATACATCGAATCTCGGTGTTGTTTGTGATGTTGACGGGGAATAGCCATGGTACAATGCGATGGTTTCACTAATCTATCTGAAGCGCCTTAAGCCAGAGCGTGAACGTTTGATTGGTGCTGCTAACTTATATAAATATTCCACGGATCCAATCAAACGCGGAGGTCTGCAGTTTTGTGCAGCTGGGGAAGGTCTTTTTAATAATTTTTATGCCCCTGGACTCTTTTGCATGAACGGGTTAGGACCTGGAAAATTTCCATGTGGAGGTGGGCACTAGGAGTGCTAGCAAAATTCAAGGGTGGGGGGGGAGCGAGACACCAGAGCTAGGCCCTAAGCAATACATTTTTTTTCAAGGCCTCATTTCCAGTGAAAGGCGCGTGTAACTTTTTGGGGAGGGAGTGTCTCCCCACAATCCACTGCAGGGAATTATGAATATTATCAACCAAGAGGATGGACTTAATATATAACACATTGAGTCCAAGTGTTGAAAGTTTCACGGGTCTGTCTGAAAGGCCTTGCAAAGCCGTGAAAGTTTCACGGGTCCAGCTAGTGACAATGAATGTTGTTGTAGTGGGTCACGTAGAATTGGTCGCGATCGACTCTATTCGCCCGTGTGAAGTGTTGCCTCAGCGCGTTTTACGACACATGTTGATGTATAGATATTTCACCTTGCTACGATGACCTTGACTGTTTTTAGATTTATTCTTACGTCGGTGAGACGCCACACAATCGCGGTCTCACTGGAGGAACGGTCTTTCAGCTCGCACGTTATTCGTTCAACTGAAGCACGTTGTAGAGATATCTTCGATACCGACATTCGCTGTGAAATCGTTGAGACGAGCAATCTGAAAATCCGCTCATTGGCTGAGCTTGCAGCTTAATTGCATATTGTACGTCCCGGTAATAGATGCCTTTCACTGATTAGATCTGCTTCCCTGTGCCCAACTGAAGTGACACGCGGCCGGTTAATGACGATTTTCAATCGGTGTCATCAATAAAGCCTTGTCTTTAGAGTGCTTCAAACTTTCACTGCCACTGTAACGTCCTACGTTTTCCTCGCTTTCCATTTCCCTAACGGCACCGGAAATAAAAGCATGAGACTGCATTGCGTTCCGAGCACTTTCACTAATATTGTAACGCCACCAAGCTCACTGCATCAAGTACCACTTTTCTTGGAAGGAGTGCACAGCATCAATGATCCTGACTCTATTTAGAACAACAAAGGTCCTAAATTGTATCGCGCACGCCAGAAAGCTTTTAGAGACCGCAGCTTGAAGCTCCAGCATTTTTAGTAAGCTTGGCCTCCCGACCTCTTTCTCCGCCCTCTTGCTACTGAATAAAAAAAAGAAAAGTCAGCCAGGGTTACCTCCATTTTGAGAGAAGCAAATTAATTGAACGAATGAATTTAGCCCCGAGAGACCGAATTTTGCCCGCGAATTTGAAACTTCTGCGGTGTAAGAAGCTCGCTCTTTGCATCTGCCAAGTGGCTGTTTTGTAGATGGCAGAAATGATGTTTGCATCCCTCCATGATATGTTTTTTACTGAAAATATCGAATAAATAAGCTCACTTTCTGTATCTTTAAGATGGTAAACACGTTATTCACAGTATCGGAAAACGAAAATATTCCTGCGTAGAATGATTGCTTTTTAAGTCCATTCAGCGAACTGAAATGCCGTTTGGATCACTATTGTATCTTGCTTAGAGCTTCTAAAAATTCCGCTTTTATGACTTGTGGAGCTTCAGTCCTATGAAAAATAGTGCTTAAACTAGTTTAAATTTTCCCATCTTTCCGTTTTCTATTCTACTGTCTTCAGAAAATATGCTGCAACGACTACTCGAAGAGGATCAGACTCTGGGCCTCCGCTCCTTCTTGAATTTGGATCCGTAGATTCGTCTATTGCCAGCTGCATAATGTAAAAAAAATGACTGCGTCGTTCTTCAGCCTGAGCTCATATGGTGACTCATTGCTTAAGGCAGCATCGATTCACCCACTGCGAAGAAATAAGTTTACTCCAGCTATCTTCAAACTAGACTGTACGTATCTACTTTGGATAGAGTTTCAAGAATTAATCGCAAGCCGATTACGCTCTAGGAAACTGAAACTTTAATCCTTCTTCACAGGATCGAGTTTTGAGTATGCCTGAAACCCAGTCCAACCCTGACAGAGTTGTCGGCGGCCCTTGAAGTTAATTTACGATTTTAATTTCTAGTGATGCTCAATTTAACAATTGATAGTAAACTTACTCCCATATGATTATCTCTAAATATACCAGCACTACCTTGTGTGAGTCACGTGGGCTGTCTTTTTCCATCGCCCCCCAGAAAACCTTTTTTTTCGTGGCACAAACTATACAGATATACCTACCTACCTACATATACCTACATAATATACTCGTAAGTCAACTCCTATAAGAAAATAGGTCCTACGGGTGATTCATGAAACTACCACAGAATCTTTTCCGATTAATATAATGACCTCAGAAAAAGAAGTGTGATTGTGATGTAATTACAGCATTTATTATCAAGAAGCGCTCATTTATCAGCGCAGGACATCGTGAAAATTATGCATTAATATCAAATTTTAGCTCATTTTGGGGTCCCAAATTTCCGTGACTGTCGGTGACTCTGTTTCAGAACTTGTGACTCTGGCGAGTAAACATATTTCTTTCTTCACCATGAACAGCTTATTCCGTGTTGGATATCCGTATGGTATTGATGGTCCCTATGGTAATTATGGTCTCTATAGTAATTATGGTCCCTATGGTAATGATGGCCCCTATGGTAATGATGGTCCCTATGGTTATTATAGTCCCTATGATAAAAATAGTCCGTATGGTAATTATGATCCCTATGGTTATTAATTATGGTCCCTGTGGTAATGATTATGGTCCCTATGGTAATTGTGGTCCCTATGGTAATAATGGCCCCTATTGTAATTATGGTCTCTATGGTAATGATGGTCCCTATTGTAATTATTAAACAGTTACATCTATCAGCCGAAGAATCTATTTGATATTTTGAGTGGACCGTCAAGTTTAGTGCAGTCTAAAGTGATGGTTATAGTTTTTTTTAGGCAAACTACGCACTTGTAAGGATTTATTTCAATATACAGCACCAACACAACGTTAAAATATTAATTATTAAAAGAAAGTCTTTATTACCAAGTCACGATTACAGTAATAGTTTCACGTATACATTGGCCTACCTTGATATAATTACTGTATAATACATCATTATACGGTATATGGAGCCATAACGGTGTGACACCAAAGGTCATAATTAGCTACTCAGCAGCTGTGACTATCCAAGACTGTTTGTCCTCTTCAAATTTGCATTTGATTAGATAAAATAGAAAGTTCTGCTCTTCCTACAGTTGAAACGGACACTGCAATGCATTCAAACGCACCACTGAGAAAACTTGGTCGTTTGAACAATAACGTGAACCCCGCTTAGATGACTTCTACCAAAATCTCATTCACTTACCCCAGGCACACACTGAATGGGGTCTGAGCCCTACAGTCAGTTCTTCTCCTCGCCCAGGCTTCCTTATGTTCACAAACGATGAAGTAGCTTCGTTTCTCGCCCTCCATTGTATGCCAATCAAACAGCGAGGAATATCAAAGACAACTCAACAAAGAAGCAATTGACTTTGTTTCCGGGAAATTGAATAGAATCTCGTAGCAAGGTGTGGGTGTCGCAAACGCTGTCGCCATTGCGTCCCTATCACGGGCTCCAAAGCAATATTCTTGCGAACAATTGCGACTCGAAAGAATTGCTCCGCAAGCTCTGCAAGTTGGGTGCACAATGGCAACATGTTCGGCAACTTAAATGGTTTGGCTCCACTGCGTGTTGTTCTAGCTGATATCAAAGTTCCTATGGTGGTTTGCTTATTGTCTCTTACACCAACGACTATATATGTATGTATTACTATTTTGCCAGAGAGAAAAGTTGAAGCTCAAAGTCTATATTATCATATGCTTTCACTTATATAGACATCGGTTATTTACCATTGGTTTTCGACTTTGGTTATGTAATCTAGGATAACTTGGGTGATTGCAGATTCCGCCACCAGGCTACAAGATGGTTTTGACAGGCTACCCTCAATATTCTGGAAAAGAACAAACCACACCGCCTTCAATGTTAATGACTTCATGGATAGTGAAACTTTCTAGCAACAAGTAAACCATCAACTGGAGATGATGGAAACAGCAGAAGCAGTGAGACACACGGCAAAGCTTCTACCTGGAGAACTAAAGCAGATGCAAAAGAAGAATCCAAGGAAAATAGAAACAAACATGTTGTATGCAGGTTCTACGCAAAGAACGTCTGTAATTACGGGATTTAAGGCAAAGGGTACAACTTTTTCAATCCGAAGATATGCTCAAGGTTTATGAGCTCTAGCAGCTATATGGATATTTAGTAATTCCTTCCAATTCGGAGAAAGCCGGGTTACTTCATGTTGTGAAAATCCCTCCAGAAGTACAGTACCATACGTACTGCTAATTCTAAACAAGTGTGACACCAAATAGACTACGAGGAAAATGCTGAAAGAACGTCTTAAAGACTAAGTCAACATCCGGCCAATGGGTGAAGAGAGTGAGTCCTAGAATGGAATTCAGTTATAGAATTACTGTATATATTTTCCAGTTAGAGAATTCAATGATTTGTTGGATTCTTATTTTAAAAGAATGCCAGATAGACTAGCGGCGAGCAGTTACGTGCACTATGGAGATAATTCGCTGCTGGCTGAGACCCAACCCGAACCCAGCATCGTGACTCCACACGCGTGAAGTGACGCGAACAACATCACCTGGACTTCGTCGAAAGTCCCATAAGGTACACAAGGTAAAATGATGTAGCCCACGCACTGAAGGGAATAGTACAGCAGTGTTTGTAAATGAGAGTCAGACAGAAGGCGGATGGTAGCAGCAGTCTGCTTAGTAGAAGCACCGGCTGCACTGCAATCCATGTGAATTTCTACCGTGACTGTGACCGCGGGTAGTGTGCTAGGGGCTCAGTACCCCTCCATTTGTGGTCATACCATGCAACATTTGTGGTCGTTGAACGCCGTGCTGTGGCGTTGTTGCAGCTAGTTCGTTCAAGCAAGCCAGAGCAGCGGGTTGTAGAGTGTCCCTAAGAATTCTCAAAGGTTTTGACATTTTGTTACTTTTTCTGTATAAATATAAGAAAACCTAAACCTTTCTTACTATTAATTTTGAATAGTTTTGAAATGAAGTCCTAAGTGAACTCGCACGAATAAAAGCGTGTTTATTAGAAATTACATGAATGGATATTATTCATGGGTTTAAAGTAAATAGGTAGGGAAAAGGCGCAATGCGTTATAGTTGCTTATTTATTCAGGCTCTCGGTCTGTCCATCAGTGTTGCATAAGAAATATACTTTTTTAGCAGCATAAGTGCCAATTCCTTGCTAAATCTGAAAACGAACCATTAGAGACAGCTGAAGGACCTTATAGTGGTGATGTTGATCATGAATTTCACTTCCTCCCTGCAGCAAATCTTTACATGCCCCGAGCTGATGCTCCATAATTTGAGTGGAAGATTAAGGGCGGAAAAGAAAAAAAAAACTTGTTCTTCAGAACAGAACCGTGACGAATTGCGAAGAAAAAAACGGAGTTTTTGGTGGAGTTATTATTTTCTGCCGACATTTTAAGTCGGCCCGAGCCGATAATGCAAGATATTCTATCGTCAATATCCATGTCGCGCGCGAACGATGGATTTGCGCGATCGATCGATCGCGCTGCGCAAACGATGGATGTTGTAGGTATTAGGCCGTAATTTCGAGTAAGTTGGACTATATTCGGGTTTAATGTCGGGTAGGATAGGGGAGGCAAGGACTGTTTTTTTTCATTTTAAAATTTGAACGATCGATCGTTAGCGCAGCGCGATCGATCGATGGCGCAAATCCATCGATCGCGCACAACATCTATACATGTCTCATGTCACTTACCCATCTCCAGTGCTGGATATTCATTGTTATACTGTAACACTGTACAGTTGGCAAAAGGCCCTAAATAGCAGATATGGAACGGTGAAAACATCAGATTTAACCTGTATAGCAGCTATACCTGCAAAATTCCGATGCCAGATAAGTGTCATTTCGGCCATTAGTAATTAAGAGAAGTGATATTGGCATCAGTAAAACATTGAATTGCAATTACCGATAGTTTTGTCAAAATGCAAGCGTCATTTAATATCAGAAGTGGTTATTTACGGAAATAGATGGTAGATGACAATCATAGGGCACTGATAATCGAGATTAACAGATTTCCAACGGTTTCAAGGAATAAATTGTAGCAATATTACCCCCTGAATGACACTGTTTTCAACAGCTATAGCAGTCCACTTCATGTTTTCCGTAACTCACGTGACTTCAATTCTGTTTCTCGACAAATTGTCCGAGCAGATCTCGTTTTCTGCCTTAACTACAAGGCTTCTTGACCATGTCAAAGCGTTGTTTCCTTTGTTCTGTTCTGGAAGTCATAAAATGTGAAGATGCACTTGAAAGCAATCCAATTAAGTGTTGGCACATACGTAGGTATCCTTGCACCTTGAAGCTATACTGACTTTGAACTGGTACAGTGACCATTGAAGCTTTGAGTTAAGTTATATTTTACGCAAGATATGCCCAGTGCACGTTAGCTATATTAGGATCTTACCCTTTCCCCTAATATTTTTTTAGGGAAAACGTTTCATGCTCGGCTAATCTTTTCAAGCTCTTATGCTAGTGCTTCTGGCAGCTAGAGAGAACCAGGATTGTGGCTGTGCATGTTCGGCTAGCGTGAAGAACATCACCTGGACCTCGCCCGAAGAAACGCAAGGTCCCCAAAGTAAGGTATATTGATTTGATGTTTTATCGGCTTTATCGTTTTTATCTATAGATTTTTTGTTACTGATGTATTCAATCTCACTAAACTTTAATTAGCCAATTCAAATAATTCTATTATATATGCCGGTTCCAGCCACCCCCCCCCCAAAAAAAAAACACGTGTCTTTGTTTTCGCGTGTACAGAGGTGAATTGAATAAAGTACCTGGCTATAAGTCTCTCAATAAAGGTGCTGAACATTCAGAATGAACATTAAAAGTCTAAATTGATATGATTTAACCCTATCTTATGTGGGTGGTGCTTGCGATTTCGCTACATGGACGTTTTTTCCCGTAAGAATGCAATGGGACAGCGAACCCACATAGGAAAATAACACATGTTGGTATAAATAGGGTTAAGTAACAGCCGGTGTAAGATTGATTTTGCTGCACCCTTCAATAAATAACATTTAACATCACTGCTCAAATTGTACAGCAAACATCAGCTCTGTCATTTAAAACAGTCCTTGACAGTGTAAAACTATTAAAGGCCAGTTGAATATATTTTACAATGGAACGTTAAGCCTGGTTCACACTTTATATCTTTTGACAATGTCAGAGCTCGTCACTCGTCCAAATGTTTTGCTGCTTTTCTAAGTAACAGAAAACTCCACGGATTTTTTTTTTCTTTTATTCACTCCAAATTTAATAAAAAAAACTGCCCAAAACTTCACTGTTGACACTTGCTAAAAGCTAACTGGCATAACTTCTAACTAATTAGTAAATTTTTCCATCAACATGTACAGTGGTGGCGTCGACGAAACAACAAAACTGTGGAACTCTTACATATGGGAAGTAAGAAGTTATAGTGCGAATCTACACTAAGGGAACGCTCTATAATGCAATATATTGTTAGCTATTAGACGGTCGGACAAGTCCCACGTGACGTTGTACACCCCGCCCCTTGTTTGTGCTTTGAACCGTTGATCAAACGATGATCCGCATTCAAATGGACGCTCAAATAAACAACAAAAAAATCGGTTTAATTTTCATTAAAAAAACGTCCATTTCTCATTTTATATGAAACAAAGTCCGTGGGTGTTTGTGTGGGCGTCCATGGCTATAATTCTATCTTGGAATACAACAATTTATTACTTTTTCTTCTCCCGGTGGGAGCAAACAATGATTCAAACAATGATTGCAAGTGTGATTAAAATATTTGATGCATATAAATTACATTGTTGGAACTTGAGCTCCGGTTTTTTTCACTTTTCTTGCAATTAATTCAGCAACTACACACATTTACGGTAAAAATAAGATGTGAAAAATAATACGCATGAATATAGGATAACAGCAACGGAATAACATGCGATATTTAACTGTAAAATTAATGCGCAACTAGCGGCAAAACTACTGCAAAACTGTACCGAGGGAAAATGCATGTATCTGAGGGCGAAATGTGTAAGCATTCATCAGAAAAATGGAGAAATAGAGATTTAACTGTTATTTCTTACAAACGTTAAGAACAATGTGTATGTAACTACATTACCCTGACTTACCAAAGACATATGCACGCCTATATGGTAAATTACCAAAGTAATAGGTGCTATAAAATTAACGATGTAATATATTTATATCTGTACCCTAAACAATCTACGTTCCGGCTCATACATGTATATATCCTAATGTACGATGAATCCAGTTCTTTAGCCAACTCCATGTTTAACCCTTTCGCTACGGAAACTTTGCTTTTTTTATGAGATTCTAAAAGAAGCTCCTAGAAGATACAATGATTGTAGTCACTTTAGCTCTCCTACAGTTCAGTTGATTCATAAAGAAAATACTACCACTGACTTCAGACGGGTTGTTAAATATGTTGTCCAACTTTACAGAGCAGGAAACAACGCACCGGTTGTAATAATGGAAATTTTGATGCGGGACGTGCACGTACCGTCAGTATCGAAAGGGTTAACCTTTATAGAACCAGATAAAATTCTTGTTTTCGTAAAAATACAATTCACTGAAACGTGATCAATGAAATATCCGGTTTGCAGTGTAGAGAAACAGTCTGTTTTCTTTGCATAAACTGTTTTTCGAGGAATCTCTATTCCAAGTAAATGTTGCGACAGCTATGAAGGTGCATTAAGCTGCAGTATCTCAGTTCTCTCAATTAACCGGGGCCTCGTATTGAGTAAAGTATATTAATATAGGCGGGTTTGGTGTGGTTCACGCTGCCTTATGGAATGCAAGGCAAATAATTCATGGAATTCCTGAGAGATCCTGGCCACAGGCGTAACAACATTGCAGGATTTGCTCTGCGCTCTGCCGCCCGAACTTCCCACTGCTTTTAGGTCTGCGGCTCTGAGGGTGCGAGGGGTGAGGGGCAGTTGCAGTCTGATATGAGGGCAACTGTAGCCTGAAGTGAGGGGTAGCTATGGGTTGAAGAGAACAGCCGTAGCCTGGTGTAAGGAGGCAATAGCCTAGAGTGAAGAGCAGCTGAAGTTTGAATTGAGGGGCAGCTGAAGTCTGAAGTAAGGGGCAGCTGTAGCCTGAAGTGAGGGGTAGCTATGGGTTGAAGAGAACAGCCGTAGCCTGGTGTAAGGAGGCAATAGCCTAAAGTGAAGAGCAGCTGAAGTCTGAATTGAGGGGCAGTGAAGTCTGAAGTGATGGCAGCTGAAGTCTGAAGTGAGGAGCAGCTGCAGTCTGAAGTGAGGGGCTGCTGTAGTCTGAAGTGAGGAACAGCAGCTGAAGTCTGAAGTGAGGAGCAGCTGAAGTTTGAAGTGAGGGGCAGCTGAAGTCTGAAGTGGGGAGCAGCCGAAGTCTGAAGTGAGGAGCAGCTTAAGTCTGAAGTGAGGGGCAGGTATCGCAATTTTTAATATGATGGGCATTTGCGGAGTGAAGTTGAAAGTAGTGCACCCTGGAGTGAAAAGAAACTGCAGCCTGAAATGAGCAATAATGACAGCGTATAGTAAAATACAACTGCAGTGTAAAGTGAAGAGTAAGTGTAGCCTTGCAATGAAAGGCAGTTGCAACCTGAAGTGAAGAGAAGCTAAAGCCTGAAGTGAAGTGTAGCTGCAGTAACGAGTGAGGAGCAGCTGGGCTGTAGCATGTAGTGAAGGGCAGCTGCAGAGTGAAGGGAGAATGAGCTGCAGAGTGAAGGGAGAGTGAACTGCAGCGTGAATCGTGATGATGGCTACAGCCTGAAGTCAAAAATAACTACGGCCTGAAGAGAAACCCAGCTGTATTGAGGTGAATAATAGCTGAGTCTGTTTTATATATATATATATATGTATACTTTAAGTCTGCTCTTCAGACACACCAGTCTGCTCTTCAGACCATGAGTCCTTACCTCAGACCAAACCAGTGACGGCTCATGCCCAGACAGTGCAGAACTGCGGCAGCCACTACTCACACTACGTATTATCGATATTATTCAATACAGCGGGTCATTTTCCTTCTATTATTTGTGAGAATTATTAGGATTCGCTCATCAGAAAAAACTAATGTCAGCGGCCATCATCTTGTCAGCCAAATGTAAAGAAATCTTTGTATGGAACAGAGCAGCTACCCTTCCCTCTTCTCTCTCCCCCCCCCCCACCCAACTAATTACTGCTATGACCCGTCAGTGGGTCCGAAAGTCTACTTGTTAGGCAAGCAAGTCTGCGATCCAAGCAATTTTAGTCTGCACCTCAGGCCAGCAAGTCTGCGATGCAAGCATGATGGTTTGCACTTCAGGCCAGCAAATCTCTGATGCAATCACGAGAGTCTGCATTTGAAACCAGCAAGTCTGCGATGCAATCACGATAGTCTGCACTTCAGACCAGCAAGTCTGCGATACAAGCACGGTAATCTGCACTTCCCCAGGTAGCAATCATATATTATATTAAAATTATTATAACGTTGGAATATTATTTTCGTGCTATATATTTTCTCCGGTGTGTTATTATCATGCTATTTTGAGATTACAACGTAAAATTTCTTTGTTGTGTTTATACAGTATCTCATACTATGGTAATATTATAATAATGTTACTCATCAATATCACCTCCTGACATTGATGTATATAATGTTCAAAAATCTTAATATAACATTATTTCAAATATTAAACTGATGTTTTAGACTAACAAGTAAAATATGTTTCTTCAATATTAAAAAATATTAAATATAATATAAAAATGATGTTATAGACTAAAAAATGAAATATACCGCGCAAGCCTGTAACTTGCTTGAGTCACCGCTTGAATTCGTATTCCACACTTATGTTTATTTTCTAGTGTTGTCCACTGTATGCGAGAAATAAATGTTTCAATGTGTAATTTTAACAAGTATCACATGAAGTTGACATATGTATATGTGCAAATCTACAGCAATGCATAGAATTGAGTACACATCTTGAATCTGATCATCCGTTGTTTGATGTCTAGGGCGGAGTCCAATCTGATTTTGCTTTTACGGACCGAAATAAAACTAGCAAATAATTTTGTTCATGCCTCTCGTGCCACGTTTTTGAAGGACAGGTTACGCTTGAGCGGGTAACATGTCCTAGAATCCCTCCGCTGAAGCCTTAGCGGAACCACGAGGCGACGGCTGCACCCTCGGTCTTTCCAGGGTCTGCCGTGTAATTTTTAATGTTGGTAAGTTATAATGAGATAACATGAACATCATAACATTAAAATACTATAATTTTACTGTAATATTACAGAATAACCATAAATTGACAATCATTAGCAGATAACATTTTATAATACTAAAATAATATCAGAAACACAGTTTCAATATTAGTTTATTATTTCATCGTAACATCTAACATTAGGCAACAGTATTATTTTAATATTTCCTAATAATGTTATCCTAACATTGAAATAATCGTGTAAAAAATAATATTATTCCAACATTGGGGATGATATTATCTGATGTTACATCATAACATTATTCTAATTCTAACAATTGTTGGTACTTGGTTAAGGCCAGCACGATAGTCTGCACTTCAGGCCAGCAAGTCTGCGATGCAAGCACGATAGTTTGCACTTCAGGCCAGCAAGTCTGCGATGCAAGCACGATACTCTCCACCTCACTAGCTTCAGTACGCAGCAGGTCTGCACTGCTGCCACTCATTAGCTACCCCGACCAGCACAAGCAATTGGATTATCGCTTCGCACCGTCTATTACACGACGCGCCGCTGTCTGCCGATTACATTGTTTCTCTCAGTCCCCAATTCACCTCCATTTTTTGGGTTATGCTTGAGTGCGCGACAGGTGATGTGGTGTGGCGAATGCTCCTGGCATCTCAGGCATCTCTATAACGAACGGTGACGGAACAGGTGCTGTAGAATCGCTTGCTTTGATGACGTCCTTCGTCATTTTGTCTAACGAGCAGGCAACGGTATGGAATACTCCAATAGAAATCGATCACGATTATCCTTATTTTCCCCATTTCTTACACTGGAAGAGGAAAAAGTACCCCCTCGACTGTAAGTTAATGATAACCTTGATACTAAAGTAAAACTAGTATTCTTCATTTTAAAATCATTATTTTTAGTGTTCCTTGCAGTAGATAGGCCGTATCTCTATGATTGTTAAATGACGCATACACACGTTACTTCTTTCTCAAATTCTACTTACAATTATCGCATCGTAACTACATATGAAAGTTGCAGACATAGTGACTATACGTGCCCTGCATATATCTGTCTACGACGTGGACTTGCAAAGTATCAGAGTTTGATTATCATTAGTTTGTAAATGAAGCCGGGGAGAGGCATACAGTTTTGTCGTACATATGTAAGGGATCCTAATGTACATGCGTGATTATTCAGACCTGCAGGGTCAACCGTGTTACCTCGGCTTCCATTGCAACATAGGTTGGCTAACACCAAGTACCAGCGACAACAACCTCAAAACCTGTTGGGTTATGAGCTGGGTAACACCGCCTTTGTTTGCAAACACTGCCTTTGTTTGTAAGTACTGCATATGATCGATCGATAAAGGTAAAGTCACCTTGACCTGACTAGGACACCTACACACTGATTCGTTCGGCGGATATCGGCAAACTAGTCCCAGAAGTGTAAGTACGGCTGCAGTCAACCACCGGTCGTTCAGAGCTCTGGCGCCATTGACCGAAGGTTGCAACGACCCGCGCCCCCTACCCTCACCATCTCTGAGGAAGGTATATGCCCCGTGGCAACTGTGCATAGCTATCACTGTTGAATCAGTGCACCTAGCACCGCAAAGAGCTTGTATGCCTGATTGGTATGAAACCTGCCACATCTGACGCCTAAGTTCAGCACGCAAGGCTACTGCTACCGTGGGAGTTAATCCATCACTGCCAAATATCGGGTGGCTTCTAGCGCTTAAAGCACTTTTGCCCTTTTGCCGAATTTTATCAACTTTTTATCGTAAAATACAGCCAAAGTAGGGCTCCACCAGCCTAGTTTCAGCAAGATCTGTCACCATATTCCGCAATACGGTTTTGGGGAGTTGGGATCGCGTCGGGCTCACAACAAAACAGAGTTACGCCTGGTAACACAGGGGCCAGATTGCAAATACACCTCTGAAAAAGTTGTCAGTCAACGAGGTTTTATAGAAAGTGGGAAAACAGCCACATTTCGCCGAACTGGCCAGGAAATCTGATTGTTTTTAGATTGCCGCTCCCTTTCCACCAATCACAGGCTCCTACCTATCCCTTCGTCCCAATCATAGACCCCCAGCTATTCAGGCAGCCAATCTGAGAGTCAGCCTTGCCGGAGAGTTCAGCTTCAGATCTCCGAGGCCGTTGCTACCTACCTATATTAAACCGCCTTGCTGTCAGTCGAAGGCAGATCTACGATTAGAAACGAAAACTACATTTGTTTATGGATGAAAAAGCAATAAGTAAAACACTTGTCAACACATTTCGAGTCATCAAATTATTTCTTCTTCGCAGAAATCATGAACATATAGTTCCTGTTTCTAAATAGTAAAATTAAATTAAAAGCACTACACTGCTTCTATTTCATAGATAATTTCATTTTAATTACTTATTTATAATACCCTTCTATTGACGAATGAAAACAACTGAATCATTGATATTATTTATACGTTACCTGTGCTAATAACTACTGCAACTCTTCTTCAAATGAGAAAATTTTGCTGTATCTCTGTCAGTTTTACATTAATGCCTCAGTCATAGCCACTTTATTGCATTTTCAAAGAGAGCTTTTAACTAACACAGCAAAAATGTGTACTGTAACCCTTATGCAATGAAAAGTTTTACTGTTTTTCTTTCTTTTATGCAATAATTCTACAAGCATTGCTACCCAGCCAACCTTCAAATAAATAAATTAGACTCATTAACCAACATAAATGTACGCTAACCTTAACTGTAAAGATGACTTCTATTTCCACCCCTTCTTTAATAACAAGACGTTACTGTTTCTCTTATGTAATAATCCCACATGCAGTAATCCCTTATACCTCCCCTTCAAATAATGAAGAATAAACCCGTACCGATAGCTACTATGTCACTTATTCACATGAAAAATTTTCTGTATCTCATCCACTATTACATTCATCCGGCACACGTAGCTACCATACCTCCTCTTTAAATGGAAAACTTTTCTGTATCTCCTTCCGCGGCTGAAAGCACTCGCCAGATATTTCCTCCTCCTTATGCATATTCTGTCGGAGGCAAGTAGCTCAACGAGACCTAAATTAGGGGGCCTGGAATATTGCTTCTCGTGCTTTGGAATCAGAGGAAGATCGTAATTTTTGGTAAGAAATTGCGCCGCGATCATCGTCCCTCCTATCCAACTTCTCGAAAGTTTCTTCATTAAATAAGCTGCTGAAGTTCACCAAAGATATAACGTGTAGGGCTCCCGTCCTGCCTTCCTTGCACGATATTTACGGCACTATAAGAACTAGAGCGCCGTGGATATTCTGTTACGTAATATAGGAGAATGGATAATTTTGTCATGATAATAAAATAGAGCGATAATATTACTAGTGCTGTAGCTCCGGAAAGATCATAGAAGCAGTTAAATAGCCCCGTATGTTCATTTTATTGACAAGACTTGACGTAAACAAAGACACTGCGTGACATAACTCAAACTTTATTACAAATGAAAACAGCGTCGCAACCCAAACCTTAATGTAATCAAATAGGCTTTTCGTGCCATCCAGTTGTTTCAGTACAGTATTATGTTAGCTTCCAAGTTTTATCACAATAGACAGAAATTTGTATTAATGACTCATTAATTTCCTCGAGACTGTTTACAGCAAAAAAAAAAAACTCTGTTTCCAGTGCAGTATAACTCACTGGTAGCAGCATAGAGCTTTGTTGTCTGAAGATCAGACGTTCAGTTCTCAGCCAGGGAAATGAAGTGATGGTGCTCGGAAATGCAGCGTCAGCGCTTCTGTCTTTCATAGTCCAATGAGAGTGCACTAAGCTAACCAGCCATTGGAATGCTTAGGCCACAGCTGTCACACGAAATTTGTACGCCTCACTGAATTTTCAAGTATCAAGCACCATCTTGTCAAGGATGACGTAAACGAAAGAGTTTTGGACTGCTGACTATTTTCTCATGAATAAAGTCGGTGGCAAGAACAAAATATTAGGGAGCATTTGACTTGCCAGCGAGCTTTTCAGGTACCTGCGTTGTGGAAAGGCAAAAGCGAGGGTGTCTCGGTAACAGTACCGTTTGTTTCTACAATGTCTATTTGGAGCTAGGTCAAGGTTGCCTCTAGAGGCCTTGGCTCAGTGCCTGTCGTACTTTGGTAGCGTGAGGTTGGCGTTGCACTCTGCTAAGGGCTGTATCAAGTTCTGCAGGTTCTCACAAAAAAAAAAACACAAGTAACATTGTCCCTAACTGGGAACAATGTGCATTAATTGGGCTAATATTTTATCTGATTATATATATTTTTGCGCTATTAAACATATCGAGCTTTGGTTAGTTAATTGAAAATATATTTTTCAATGTTTCGTGCATCTTAATACATGTTAACATAACAGAAATGGAAGGAATATCGCTGCTAGACGACCTATAAGACGAAATAGCTCAATCTCCTATATACGGTCAGAGGTGCGTTTGTATCACTAAGCAAAACAAACGTAATTGAATGTCTCGCAGACAAGATGTCTCTCGCCGCTGCCAAATAACGTGCCCTTATATCTAATACTTTACACTAGATTAGCTTTTGGCAATAGTGAGACTAATAGACCCATTCCAAGAGGGAAGACGTGGACCAAGCACCAGCCCGCTCTGAGCTATTACGTTTAAGCCAATATACATGCAACGATAGATCACTGATGGATAAGAGAAAATGTAGTTTAAGAGAGTAACAGTGTCTACTCGTCTTGCAAATTAGATACCTATTTTTTCTTCCTAGTTAGAATCAGGAAATTCATTCCGGCTGCTGTAGTGAAGCGATAGCGATGCTGTGTAGACAACAGAGTGGAGTTCTACTGGTGTGTCCGCACCCGGCGAGCAAAGTCTGTTCGGGGTTCAGCCCCTATCGGACTCATGTATAATTTATTTCCTTAAGGAAACAACAACAATGAACCCTTTCTCTCCTAAATTAATCTGCCTCTCTCCTAGCACTATATGAAGTGGGGCAGCTATTAAGACCACGCAGTGAGAAAAAGGGTTAAGAACAGCGGGTCGGTAAGGCTCGACGATCACTCCTGACTAATCATATGCCCTCATTTATTTCAATATCGTTCTTCAAGGAAACGTTAACAAGACCTGTGTATCCTTCACAGTTTGATTATCTCTCTTAGTTAATAAGACGCTCGAGTTCCTTGCAATTTGTTTCCCTAAGTAAGCACCAACAACTGCTCGTCTTGCATATAGGTTGTCGATCTCTCCTTCTTAAGCCAGCCGAAAGTTCTTCATCAGATTAGCTGGTAGAGTTCATGTTACGAGAAACTCTTGGAAGCTTTCGAGCAGTTCCCGAAAAAGAAATTTACTGAAGAAAAGTCGCAAGATATTTTCGAAACTTGAATCCAATCACGGACAATCGGATAGAGGAAGGCGCGCTGAGGTGAAAGGACACTGACTTTTATAGTAATGCTATATACAATATATGCAGAGGTTTTTTACCTATAAGAGTGTAATGGCTTCGGTGGCATAATTAAGGCGCTCTGGGAGAGCATACCTCCTTCAAGCAGGGCAGTGTTAAAGAAAAATTCAAATTGATCCTGAAACTTCAGGACATCCTTTTCATTATCACCAAACTTTGATCAAATATCCCTCTTGATATTAAAAACAGTTCTTGTTATGTTTTGACTAACACTCAGTGAAACATAGAGTCGAACAGACTTAAAAACCAACCGTTCATGACAAAAATTAATTCATTTGTGCCTTTCAACATTCAAAACTATTACTGAAAATTTTATGTAGATCTGTTCTTCATTCAGATATCCCTTCAGATTCGGAAAGTATTAAATCTCAGAAAGCTTTGCACTTTTCTTCTGTTTTTTTTTTTTTTTTTTTTTTGCAGTCGCAACACAATCAGACTGCGTTGAAAGAACACCTTCGACTGACTTGCATGCGAACACCCCCTGGATTCGTCCACACGATAGGTATATGAGATAGAGTGAGAGTTTCGCATAGTTACAGCTATCTATTTCTTTTAATTGAAAATATAAATATAAAAATATGAATCACCGGTAAATGTATTCTCCTGTGAACCACATTCTCGCAATAAATCGGCACACATTGTGTGCTGTAAAGGTCTTATTATTTTTACTGCAAAACTACTAACTAGTTAAAGTCCCTCTCGGCAATAGCATCGACTGGCATAATTATGAAACACAAAATATATCGGGAAATACCTATGTATCTTATTTGCATATGAGTTAAAAGCACCTCTATTCATATACATACTGACGTCATAGCTATCACTAAGAAACCTTACTGACATCACGGCGAAGAGTACAGTGTTCACTGGCACAACAACTCTCAGTAAGGAGCATTTATTGATTTCACAGTTATCAGTAAATAGTACTTCTACCGTATTATCATTCGCACAGTTTCAGTGATGCGAGTATAAATAGTACTCGAGGAAACAAAAAGTAGAGCACATTATCTATACAGTATATATATCAATGAGGAACAACTGGATGCGCATTGATGTTTCAAAGAAAAAAAAAAGTGTCGCTAGGTGTTTCGTGCGTAATGAGGTGGGTCATTGCAACAGACACTGTAGTAAGCAAAATTTCGTTCGATAAATGAAAGTGAAAAAAGTTTTCAGAGTTTTCTTACACGTACGAAGCGTGTTAAAGTTTTATACTACCTTGTAGATCATTACTGTAAATATTGCAACAATTTTTCAGGTACTGTATTGATGCATCTGTTATAGTTGCGTCATCGGCTTGTCCCTAAGTGCCTCACCAATTTGTTAAATGTGTGATAAGACCTTTACATCTATATACGGTACGCCCCAAGCTATGTTAGTAACCATTCATTATCTGGCATACAGTGGATA
Organism: Parhyale hawaiensis; assembly: GCA_001587735.2. Lineage (NCBI taxonomy): Eukaryota > Metazoa > Arthropoda > Malacostraca > Amphipoda > Hyalidae > Parhyale > Parhyale hawaiensis. The sequence continues at coordinate 19,569,263 of LQNS02000141.1, read as the reverse complement.
GACCAAACGTAGATTGCTTTTTGTCTGAGTTATTTTAGAATTTCGATGATCTGACAGTGTGAAGAACAGAAGTGGCTTGAGCTGCGGAGGAATAATAATCTCTCGCCGACCGACTTCGGACCTCAGCTCAGGTGTCCCTGATCTTCACAACCAGATTTCCCTCATTCTACCGTACAATTAAGCCCAGAGGAATACCTCGTTAGGTGTATTCATTGTGTGCGAGGTAACACGGGATTATTATCATTATAATACAGTTAGTTAGAGTGTCGTGATGATGCCCCCAGCACACTGATGATGCACTTTTCCTTCTCGGTTTAGCAACAGCCCGTTGATGCATAGATATGCATCAAACAATTCCCACATATTTCTCAGTTTTTGATAGTAGCATATGTTTATTTACACCAGCGCTCCCATGAAAGTAGGAAGCAAGATGTTTCTCTATCTATTAACTACAAACTTTATCATTTACTCTGTCGCTCTCACCGTGCGTCGTATGTAGTTCACCGTAAAGGAACCGGCAAGTTGCTCACTCCGTTAACTGCAAACTTTGCTATTCTTCGCAACACTCGCTATTCTGTTCGTCAAAATCTGGAGTCCCGCGCGAGGCACAAAACTTGCGCCTTTGAATTCAGAAACTTGGTAAGGAAGTTTTAGGGACGGTAATGGCGACCGAGACGACCGAAACATGTGTCTGTCTGCCGTGTCGTTCGGCGCCTGCAATTGTGTACCGATTTTTCCTTGCTTTTGGCAGGAAGCTTCATTCCAACTTGAAATTGATGCAGAGTGACGAAAGTTAGGGCTCTCTCTCAGTCTCTCTTACAGGGTTTCCCAAGATATCGATAGATGAAGCAATATCTTCATCAGTCTGTGACGTAATCTGGTGTATTAAGAGTTGCGGACAGTTCTTACTACTGTATTATCGAAGGTGGCGCTTACTTTTTTCCGTTTATCGTTAGCTAATTTAGGTAGCATAGTTGGCTCTCCTTAATATTTTCTAGAGTATGCCGTCTGCAGTTGTACTCCGAATTTTCCTTGCTTCTGGCAGGAAGCTTCATTCCAACTTGAAATGGATGCAGAGAGACGAAAGTTAGAGCTGTCGCTTGCCGGTTTCCCTCAGGTATAAAGTGAAGCAGTTTTATTTTTTGATATGCTGTGATGTATTGTGTTATTAATTAATATAAAATATAGGTAATACTAGCACTATTGAAGGTCTCTCTTATTCGATTTACATTAGAAATTATGGAAAAATTCACCACTTGAATGTTTCATTATTTTATGTTTCACGCCTTGTATATCTGTAGTAATGCTTTCTGTCAGCAAGCATGACTACAACTGGGAATTGATACAGAATGTCGGAATTTAAAGTGCATCTTGCGATATCATGTGATTTAATTATACTTTTTATCCAGGTGCAGCGTGCTTTTAACAGCGATGCTTTTGCCGCAAAATGAGCTGAAACCAATTTCTATATTATTGCTTCTCACTAGGTATCGGGATAATTTAATATCTCTTTAAGATAGTCTGCCTTTTGTTGACTGCAAAATATTGTGTAGAAATTTTTGCTTGCATTTAACAGGGAGCTTCGTTCCAATATGAAATTGATGTAAAGTGTATTTCCCCGGCTTTCTTTAAACGTTTGGTAATATAGTTTCATTTTTTAATTTCTTCTATTGTGTGAAGACTATCACTTGCATTAAATTGACCGCAGTTAGAACGCGCTCTTCCATCTTTCTCCAGATGCCTGCAGGAGATGTACGCATTTAACGTTAAGTTTTTAGAATGTAGAAAGACACACACACACACGTGTTCATTAATCATAAATAAATAAACAAACATTGCGAATTCTTATACAGTAGTAATTTTATTTTTATAACCTATTGATATGCTTACAAAACTGTTTGTGGAAGACTCTAGTACTATACTATGCTATACCAGACACTAGTACTATTCTATGCTACACCAGACACCTGTACTATTCTATGCAATACCAGACACCAGTACAATACTATGCTATACCAGATACCAGTACTATACTGTGCTACATTACACTTTGTGTATTATTGTATATTACATAGTATCACATTTTTAGTAACTACGCACACCTGTAGTTTTATAGGTATACTAGACGACCCGTGACCCGTTGAGTCGTCATCACAGTCGTCTTCGCTTTTGCAAAAAAAGCAGGTGTTATTTAGCTGGGCATAGACCACCCGCTATTCGGCCATCCTCTTCTGCCCGCCAAACAGCACTATCAACAGATTCTTTGCTTCTCTAACGAATACTCAACACCCAGATTGTAAGCAAAGTCAGTTTATTATATGTTATGTTATTGAGTGGCATTACCCGTAGAACCAATGAATTGATCATGCCCGTTCTTGAGGCCCAGCTCAGTTTAACTTCCGTATCACAGATACAATCGAATTAAAGAGCTAATCCATGGAATGAATGCGATACCTCCCCCCCCCCCCAATACCTCGAATTTCTTCCCGTACAAAAGCGAAGAATCTGTGTCAAACAAGACACAAATAAAAAAACAAGCAAGACCGGTTCACGGAGCTTTATTATAATATAGATAGATATATATTATGTACATATAAATTTTTCTAATACTTTCTGTATCATATTCATGCATGCTATATATTTCAACTTCCAAAGCTTATACAGGCCGCTAGTGCTAATTTACAGTAATTGTAACTGCAGAAAAACGGATGGTAAAATAAGTCAAAAGTTTTATAATGTGCTCTCATAAGCATGACGCGAAATCAAGTTTAATCGAAAGACAGCTCCTGCTCCTATAAATGCATAGTCCACGTATATAAATATTCTTCCACTATTATACTATATGCTGCTGTAGATTTACTTCTACTGTATGTCTCACCCAACTTAGGCCCTTGTTGCCCGTGCACATAACACCACAATGCTACCTTTATCCTCCGCTGTGCTTCATATTTACATATATCTTCAATGAACAACCCAATGTATCAGTATTACTACATACCTTGTGAAATTCATATACAGTAGAAGACCTGAAATTCGGGTGGCTTTAACCCATCATTCATTGTAATAATCGGTGGCGTGAATGCATGGTTGAGAAGCCAAAAAGTTAATTGGTTTACATAAAATGTGGACAACTTGTAAATTGCCAATATTTAGCTCCGCCTAGGAGGTAATGTTTTCGTCCGGTTTGTCTATGTGTATGTTATTCTGTATTTCTGTCACCAAGATAACTCAAAAAGTTATGGACGGATTTTGACGAAATTTATATGTGTTGTTAGGTATGTTAGGAGAAACATATTATTAATTAGTTGTGAAGATCTGTCCATCCGTTTGTGTGTTTTTTGTCTGCCTATTTTTTGTTAGTGCCATTACTTTAAAAGTAATGGACGGATTTTCATGACATTTACATGAGTTGTTGGGTTTATTAGAGATACTAAATAATCAAATTTTTGTGATGATGTATTTGTTCGTTTATTTGTTTGTCGCTGCGTTTGATTTTAAGTTTGTTAGTGCAAAAACTCAGAACATTATGGATGAATCTTTATGAAACTTTCAGAAATTGTTAGTAATGTTAAAAGACATATTTGATTAAATTTTGTTCATCGGTTGGTCCGTTTGTGTGTTTGACTTATGTTTGTTAAAATGTTTGTTAGCGCAGTAACTCAAAAATTAGGGATGGATCTTTGTGAACTTTTCATGAATTGTTAGTAATAATAGAAGACATAATTTATTAAATTTTGGTGATAATCGGTTGGTCCGTTTGTGTGTTTAACTTATGTTTGTTGAAATGTTTGTTAGCACCGTAACTCAAAAAGCTATCAACGGATCTCCAAGAAAATTACAGACACTGTTTGATAGATTTATTACTCTCAGATATACATTACAAAGCTGTAACTTTCGAATTACTATGTACATAAAGTAATATATCTGCATAACCCATAGAAGAGTTGTGAAACTTTTTGGGCAACAAGTAATAATTATACTAGTTCAATTAAATGACATTTTCTTTATACCGCTTTTTGAAAGCGTTATTAGATAGTGGATCTAATAAGTACGTTCGTATTCTATTAACAAGAGACCCCGTTTGGGAAATAGTTGAACGTTTCTCCACTTCAACACGCACATTTGGAAAATTGAGAATGGAGCGTCTCATTTCGTAGCTTTCTTGGGGTTTGAGTGAGCCGTAATATTGTTGAAAGATAAGAGGATGGTTATGTATGGGTGAACGGAAAAATGCAGGCAACGAATAGTTATGCACATCTTAAAATTGGAACATTCGTATTTCGCGGTGCATAACATTACGATGCATCAAGGGTATGTTATTATGTTATTTCTTTCCAGTTTAACACGAAGTATTCATCTTAGTATTTAATTTTGTAAAACTTTTAAATCACGTATGTAACAGTTAGGGGCTGCGCCCCAGATGATGATATTTTGAATTATAAGCTAGTGTATAATAAATTTGTTTGAACGAATCACGAGTGACATAATTAGACACTGCGTAGATTATACCATGAACTCTGCTGAGCTTTCGACCTAACCCTTCAATGTGGGCTTTGAAGCTCAATTTATCGTGAAGAATTAAACCCAAATATCGAAACTAGGACACCCATTCCAATTCTTTACCATTGCAATGTACCGTCGACAGCTCAGGACGAGAACATGGAGTGAGTAACATAAGCTTGGTTTCAACATCATGGGCAATCAATGGATTTTGAGTAAAGCATTCCGACAACTTACTTAAGATATAATTAATATCTGTTAAGGCTACGAGGAAATTGCATCTGTTAGTATAGAACACTGCATCGTCTGCAAACAGAGCACACATCACACCATGGGTAGTTATATTATTAATAAAAATGTTGAAGAGCAATGGTCCAAGCAAACTTCCTTAAGGGACTCCAAATTGATTGGTAAGACTTGAGATTTGGCATTACTGCATAACACATACTGGTCTCGATTGGATAAGTAGCTTGACAATGATGCATTCGCTATCCCACGAATACCGTAGAGTTCAATTTTTTCAACACCTTATCAATGGTATCAAAGGCTTTCCTCATGTCTAAAAAGAGGAAAACCCCGTATGATTTATCGTAAAAACACTTTTTAATTACTCAGTCACAAGATGAAATATCCCTAATGTAGTATTATATTTTGCACGGAAGCCTAATTGTTGGCTGGCAATTACATTAGATTAGACTAGATAGGCGGCAGTAAACGAACCAATAAGCCCATTCCCAAAGAGACACCGGAACTTACGTCTCGGCCCTCCATGAACTCTTGCCATTATGTTAGTAGGATATAAAGGACTGGAGAGAATAGAAGAAAGGGGAAGAAGCCCTGCCAAATAGACGATAATGAATGAACGCAAGTACGATCAAGAATCTCTGACATGTGGAGCTTAGAGACGTCAAACTGTGTAGGTAGAGAGAAGAAGACGGATTAAGGTGGCCTCGGAAGCTTTGGCTGTTAAGAGTTTGTGACTCATGGAGAAGGAGTTCTTAGCTGTGGAGGATGTCTCCCCCAATGTATGTGAAGACAATTTTTAAACGCGTTGACTGACTCTGCACTAACAACATCGGATGAGAGTCTATTCCAAATGCTGACTATGAAATACGGAAAGAACTGCTGACCTAAGGTCGTTCTTCGAGCTTTATGCTTGAGTTTTGACCGTCGTTTCGCAAGACATCATTGAGGTCTCTTTCAAACAGCCCCGTTTTTGGTACGTTGTTGAAACCATTCAATTACTTGAATGTGTCTATTAGTTGCCCCCTGAGTCATCTTTGCTCGAGAGAAATCAGACCCAGTTCTTTTAGTCGATATTCATACGGCTTATTTCGCAGCTGAGGTATCAATTTCGTTGCTCTGCGTTGGACTCTTTCCATATAGTCGATATCTTTACGCATATGTGGTGACCAGAACTGAACAGTAAATTCTAAGTGTGGCGGCACTAATGCCTTGTACAAAAAACCGATGATGTCCTTGGACTTGTATTCAAAATTTCTGGTGATGAATCCCAGTACTCTGCTTGCCATTTTCACACTCCTGTCAACTTGCCAACTGTGTTGTAGTTTGCTTGTGATAGTGATTCCCAAGTCACGTTGTTGGGTGACAGCAGCCAATACCGTCCCGTTCATTTTCAATGGAGTTGAAGGGTTCAACAGCTCTATGTGCATTACTGAGTAATTGTAGACATTATAGCTCATCTGCCACGTTGTTCTCCATTCCATGAGGTGGTCAAGGTCTTGTTGGAGCTTGGCTCTTTTCGTGACGAGATGACCTAGTTTAGTATCATCCGCAAATTTACTGATTTTACTACGGATGCTAGGTTCGAGATCATTGACGTACATTGAGAACAGAAGTGGACCAAGGACGCTACCTTGTGGAACCCTCGATGAAAATTGCGTCCAGGCACTCGTCTCTCCTTCAAGCTTCACTCGCTGCTGCCGACCCGTAAGCCATGCCCTGATCCATCGTGAATAGTCTCCCTGGATGCCATGGGCTTCCTATTTTTTTCATTAGCCGTTGATGGGGGACTTTGTCAAAAGCATTTTGGATGTCTAGATACACAAGGTCTACGCCCTTTTTATTCATCTTTAATATCTGCAATTTTTGAGAAAAAAGTCCCGAAGGTATGTTAAGCAGCTTCTTTCATTTCGCAGGCCATGCTGAGTGTCGGATATGAGCTGCTGCATCCTTAGGTGATCAGTGATTCGTTTTCAACAATTGCTAGGAACTCAGTTCATCCAGAATGATTAATTTTTCAAATATTTTGTTGAACGTTGACAGTGTTGATATTGGTCTGATTTGAATATTGGTATAACACGAGCATGCTTTAGAACATTGTGGTAAATACCAGTCATAAAACACAAGTTGAAGACATAACAAAGGGGATTAACTATATTGTCAATAACTTTCATGAGAAGAAAGGGTTGCATTTCATCACGGTTACAACGTTTATCCCTGAATGATTTTAATATGTTCAAGTATTAGAAGTAACTGATAACTACCTAATGAATTTTGAATTCACACAATTAAGCATTGAATTAGCCATCGATGAAATTAGCGGGAACAGTGCTTCAGGACCAGATGATGTTTC
>LQNS02000141.1:19545680-19556136 GCA_001587735.2 Parhyale hawaiensis | reverse complement strand
ATTCCGATTGGACATTGTCCCCGCAGACCGGACGCACACACACCATGCTGTCTCCTATACGTCCTCGCTGCTATTTTACCAAAACGAGTTGTGACAACGTCCCAAAAATAAGACACTGCGTGTTATTGAGTTAAAAAGTAAATATTTTTGTGAGGAACATGCTCTGTTAACCAAAATTTTCCCACTGACGAGAGTCAAGAGCGCTGCAAAAATTCTATATATTTCCACAGTAATATCTGTAGAGTTACTGCGCTTGTCGTATTAATCTTTCTAGAAACTTCCAACTGTGTCATTGTCATTATGTCTGCTGGAAAACTTCAACGTGTCGCCATAAACAATGAAAAACAAAGTTAAATGGAACAGCTATAGTTTTTCACACCGTTCTCTGTCCAATAGCTTTAGCTGGTGAACTCTTATCTTATGTGTTTCAAATTACTTAGACTTATATTGCTACGATAAACTCTTTTATAGCACATTGTCGTCTCTTTACTACATATATTCCTGCGTCATTTATGAAACTGAGCGGCGTTTCCGTTCTTGCAAAGCTTTACTAAATAGACCAGTTGGTAAGTGATTGAATGCCAGATGTTCTGATTATCAAATGCGGTGCAATTAAGGGATGTTTTGCCCTTACATTGTGCTATGAGCTTGTAGCTATACTGGTTCAGCACAAACTATTGGAAGAAAGCAATGAATAACACTAGGTCAGCCTAGAAGCACTTGAATTTACCATAAACGGTATCAGAACAAAACGTTACAATGGTCGTTGTAGCTAGCTGGCAAATTTTAAACATCGTGGGTCTGCAATAAATAAAGTAGTTGCATTAATAATCTATGAAAATATATCAGCCTACAATACTGTCTAGTATAATCAAGGTATTTCACCATCCAGAACGCTTTTAATAAACAAAAATTAAACCTGTCTTACCCGGGGGGCCATACCCCGCCACCAGAGCCCCCTTTCCTATGGATTACAATAGGGTTAGGAGCATCAGTAACGGAACGACACAGCCCGAGCAAACATCGCTAATCTGACAAGTTAGAGCTAACTAGGATTTAAGATCTGGTCTGAGCAAAAAGACAATTTTCGAGAATATGTTCAGATATTTTAAGGATATCTAAGAATAAAAATTTTTTTTATTTAAGAAGACCTAAATTGTGGTGGTGCTAGCAGGGTGGGACTTTTTCCCCCATGACTGTACATGTTCTTTTCCCGCCCTATATGATGACTACAGCTGTACCACTAGTCACAACCATGGCTGACGCTTTTTCCTCCGACTGCACTCGCTCGTTTTTCCTCCGCTTCCCGTGCCGCTCGACGCTTATATGAGGACCCCATATCGCACCATGGTCATTCGCCCTCTAGGTCCCACCCTGCTAGCACCATCACAATTTAGGTCTTCTTAAATAATAAATTCAGATATCTCAGGTTGTCATATGACAAACTGAAATCTAACAAACAATCTTCAATGAATCTACTGTAGAGAGTTTCTAATTCTTCTAATAAATCCTACAGAATTGAACATTTCACGCACAAATTCACTTGCCACAACCCTCCAGCACGAAGATAAAGTCAGGAGTGGCACAGCTAACCACTGTCACCTCGCTGCGCTACATCCATAATAGTATGGAGCTCTAATGTAGTTGTGGTAGCTTAAAATTCAAACAGACAAGATACATCAAGTATGCTAGTATAATTTCTAGAGGTCTATAGTACTATAAATTATTTCTGCAGTATTCTCATACACTATCACTAGTAATAAATGTCATTGCCTTATATCCAAAATAATGTTGTCTAATATCCTATGCTAATCGCAACTCATAATGAAGTTACTTTGAAAATAGGATTTTAATACGTTGCGCAGCTAATGCATTAATACAAAATTATATATCCAACAGTGACCAGTATGTACTACTTATATAAAATGTCAGATCTTGAGTTTCGTCTATCAATATTCTAGTCCCCCAAGGCAGCGTACTTGGACTATTGTTTTTCGAGATTAATATTATTGACATAACTATGCTTGGTATGAAGTGTTTTCTACTTATAAATGATGGTATGTTTTTTACTAGTAGATGTAGCTTTCACTCAGCCTAAGCCAATATACAATGTATTTCAAGTAATCTGACTCAATGGTTACTCAATATAAATTAATTGCTCGTGAAGACAATACAACATGAATTTTTTATTCCGAGCTTTCCTCTGAGGTTAGCTTCTATTTTCTTCAGTGGTAAAAAAATTGAGGGCTGTCTCAAAACGAAATCTTGGTTTAAAAATTCTTGAAGATGAGCTCAGATTCAAAGCCCACGTTGAAGAAGTGCGTCGAAAGCTCAGTAAGTTCTTAGCATAATATATGCAGTGGCTAATTACATCAATCGTGATTCACTGAGAATAATTAATTATTCATTAGCCCTTTCTTTATTATTACAAAATATTTTCATCCGGGGTGCAACTCCTCATTGTTATAGTCGTAAATAAGAAATGATACTACACAAAATTCTAAGGTGAATACACCGTGTTAAGAGTAAAAGGAATTCATATACAGCCTATGAATTGTAGTGATATGTACTATGCCGAGGATTGCAAACTGTTCACCTCTTTGGATGCCGAACAAACGGAAAGAATTAGAAGGCCTCGAGGCTATCCAGAGATCGTTCACTGCTAAAATCCGAAGCATACAAGATTTAAATGATCACGAAAGACTTGTTCAAATGAACTTAATTCAAATTAGATTCGAGCGGTTTACGATCATATATATTTGAAATATTTTATGTAGAAGGAATTACTGTCAACGTCGATGGGCGAATCCAGGCCAGACACTCAGACAGTATTGGTCGCAATTGTGAAGTGCGAATTCCGATCTTTTGACCACCACTACGCTATCGGTGTTTCATAAGATTATCAAAGCACCAGGCTCCCCGCTCTAATAAGTTGTTTTACGGAGCAGTGTAAGCTTTACAGTGGCCACGTCTCTGACGCAAATTTAAACACTTACTGGACTCATGCTTACTGAAAGTGCCAGATAAACCTGCTGTAAGCGGCTATACGTGAACTGTGGGGATAACTTGCTGTTAGCCATCCCGCTGGTCACGGACTACAGCATCACCTCTGCGCAAGATGGGTGGCGTGCATAACGCCACCTGGACCTCTTCCGATGCAATTTCAAGATGTGTACTATTATTCGTTGTGTGCTCTTGCTGACCACTTATACATCACCAAGTACCAGAAATAAGCTGAAATAATTGAATGCTTCTCAGAGACCATTCACTGCCAACATTCGAGACATGCAAGAGTTCGACCACCATAAACGACTTAATTAACTGTCTGCAGTTATATTCAATACAACCAAGATTCGAAAACTTCACAATCATATACATTTGGAAAGGACTATCACTGTGAATGTGAATGAATCAACTGTGGCCATACACTCAGATCAAAGGAATGGGTGGACTTTTGAGGCGCGGTGTCCAAGTACAGATGGCTGCGACAAAATATCTCCAGTGCTTCACTGTGAGGAGAGCAAGGCTTTTAAAAATAATGCCTCCACTCAACGCCAAAGGTATGAAACTTATAGAATTCAAAAATTTGCTAGATTCTTATTTACAAAAAATGCCAGATAGGCCAGCGGTTACGTGCACCGGGGAAATAATTCGCTGTTGGCTCCATATGGGCGCTAGGTGCGACTTAACAGAAGGAACTCGGCATCCTGACTGGACACATGTAAGGTGAAGTGAATATCACCTGGACTTCATCCGAAGGCCCACAAAGTACACCAGGTAGATATATAAACACGTGTCAATACAAGCTACGCCAGCAAGCGCAAAGCCACCAGCATCATATCTTTAACAGCCTGTTGCATTATCGCGAAGCATAAACACAGCGTTATATCCAGGACATAAGCCTCCCACAAAGCCAGCAGATCTACTACGTCCTGCGCGTAAGCTGTGCCCATTTCTCGGAAGACGTTATCAAGGCTGCCTGCCAGATTGACGCCGAATAAGCTCTTAATATCGGTTGACAGACACGCAGATATTATGCTCGGTCTGGCAGAAGCAGCTTCTGCGAAGGTGCACTGTTAATGTATCTAACTTCACCAATATACTTAACAGCATGGAACGTGATTTTGCAAATATTTCACTGATGGAAATTGTATAACTCAGATTATAGATTTTATTTATTGTGTTATGCATAAATCAATTTGTTTCCAACTTTCGTATCATGTTGCAGTACAACTGAATAGCGGGGGCACTGAGTAACATTTGAAGTAAAGACTAGGGTGGTATCGTACTCCTACGAATATAGATTTGAATTTTGGAGGCCGATTAACGCAAGTGTTTTGAAAGCGCCTTCGCTCAGCGAATCCTCCGAATGCTTTGTTGTTCCCTTGCAGCTGAGTATTCCATCAAATGATTTGCTAAGCTATAACCCTTCAAATCAGTGGACACGAGCAAGTGCTGTATCACTTGTATGATATCTGACTTTGCTTCAAATTCGGAATGAATGCAAACTCCGGCAGAAAGCTGTGAACTTTTCTGTTGTTTGAACGACACAGTCAACCTGTTGAACTCTTAATACTGATAGAACTCGCTCAAAAGATTATCATTTAAACCGGCGTTTAGAGGCACTGGTATTACCGTATATAGTTAGTGTATATGTTTTTCTGCTGTTCAGTACACCGGTGATTTAATCATTTCCGTGCCGCCAAGTTAACGCTATCTATACGAAGTGGTATTACTTCGATGCAATAACTTCTTTTATGTCGCAAGGAAGACAGTAGGATCATGAACTTGCAGAAAATTACAGAGCTTGGGGTGGATAGGATTAAGCCTCAAAGTTTTAGGAAAATTTAACACTCGTATTTGTTTGCATCTACGGAATGTCCTAATAACGCTACATCGAAAGTGGTCGCAAAATTGCATCCATAATCAAATACCTGATACAGGTACGTAATTTGCATCTGAAATAAGGTAGAATTTAATTAAATTCTGCTATAATCGAGCATCTTCGATAAAAAAATTACGTCAGAAAACAAGACGTTACGTTACCCGCTAATGTTCTATTGTTCTAAGCAAAATGTAGATTTAAAAAAATCTGATTGATTGGTTACCATTAGACGCTACTAACGTACATTTTCGTTCGAAAGTACTGAAATGACTACGCTCTATTTAGTCTATACTATTCTTAGGTTTGAGGAAATGAACCACATTCATGTTCGTAAATTTGCTATATGCTTTTGCAGTGAAGGAGAGGCTATAAACTGCTAGGGGGTGCGCGTTGCTTTAACGCAATGGACCAATCGTAAGATATAGTATGGGGCAGTCCTACCATTGTATGTTAGTGTTCTAAGCTCGACACAATAAGGATCATATATAACTTCGGATTCTGGTGAACGAATACCGTTGTTACAAATGTTCTTCGTAAAGACGCTGGACGCTCTTGAGCTAATCCCTCGAAGCCTCGTAGAACTAGTCTGGTTCCGATGCTAGGGCCGGAGCCACATGATGTACCCACACGCACAACTGAATGCGAAGATGTGCAGCTCACACGTCGTTCCGATACACGTTTAAAATTGGTCACATAGATACAGTAGCATGAATGAAGTGCGAGTTGCACATCCTCGCTGGACGTGGATGCAGTCAACGTAGCAATGATTATATTCTTAAGAACTAGGTAGAACCTGTGGAAATTTCACAAATCAAAAAGTGGTTCTGTTCTAGAATGACATTTCAGACTAATTTTTGCATAAGAAGTGTGAAGAAGCTCTTCGAGCCAGACGGCAGAATCATCTACCTTTATGACTTACGAGCAGTAACGGCTTAAATCTACACTGACGCCTGTTAATTGTTCCCCTCCCCGAATCGTAGCAGCGATGCCCTAATTTTTTCCCTATATTATACTAAAAGTGCAATGGTCGAGGTAACTAAGGAACGTAGGAAAGAACAAGAAGAGTCATAATATGATATTAAGTTTTAACTTACGATGTTGGGTTTGTAGATTTTGGAGCTCTAGCAGCCTTGGATAACAATTTTGAACACGTAACATAACACAGATAACCGAAATAATACGGTATTTGAACGTTGTGTTTGCCAACCTCCCCCCTATGAGTTTTTTATGCCATCTTAATTATTATGTGCGTGACATGGACGGAAGCTAAACGTGGAGCTCGGTGGAATCTAGTTATACTGTAGAAGTACTCGGATATTTCCTTCGCTTATACGTTAACTTAGAGATAAGCAACTTTGCTTTGGTACCACGTATTGTAAGTACCTAAAAAATGTTACCTTCCCAAGATGGTTACATTTTTGTCTGTCTGATTGCTTGTTTGTCAGTCACCAGATTACTCAAAGAATTGCGGAAGAATTTTCATGAAATTTACAGGGATTGTTAGGTATGTTAGTTAGAAGGGATAGATTAATGATCCGTTCAGCCGTTTGTTTATCTCTTTGTTAGTTTTTTTTTCTGGGCAACTTAACTCAAAAAGTTATGAACAAATCTTAGTAGAAGGGGCAAAAAAAAATCTTTGAGAGCGTTACAATGAGCTAATGACCACAGTGTTGCATTTGTCTGTTTGTCTATTTGAGTGTTTGTTTTATATTTGTTTTGCTATTTGTCCGTAACATATACATAACTCACAGAGTTATCTACGGATGTTCATAAAATTAACAAAAACTGTTAGAAATGCGAAGAGAAACAAATGACCAAAATACGGAAATGCATTGTCCTTCCGTTTGTCTCTATCTTTGTCGTTTTGCTCGTCAGAAACTAACTCAGAAAGTTATTAACTGATATTTATGAAACTTACAGGAAATAGTAGGATTGGTGTAGGAACCGGTTGAAGAGATTTTTGTAACGGCAAAAAAAAATCCGATTCTGGAACAATTTGAACTTTTCGTAAGCAATGCAATACTTGACGGAGGGCTGGCTAGCTGGATTCTCCTCTAGTTATTTTGTTAAATTCGTCTGTTTCCAATATTTTTTGTAAGACTTTTGAATATGAAGTGGGTCATAATTTCTTTGCGGTAAAAAGGTCTAGGATGAAATGCCAGTATTACTGATTTTTTCTTCTACTCACTTTGTTTTCACGTTGTATTATCAAGAGTGTGATAATAGCGCAAACTAGAGCACTCTGAGTGCGCATACCTCCGCCAAGCGAGGCAACGGTAAAGAAAAATTCAATCTATCTTTAAAATTAGGTTTTTCTTTGTATCAACTCCAAAATCTAATTGTTTGTGCCCTTTGATAGTAGTAACAGGTTGTTCAATGTTCGTGAAGATCCGTTGGTTACTTTTTAAGTTATGTATGCTGCTAATAAACATTATGACAAACATGACTCAAACATACACAAGAATCAACCGATATGCACTAAAATTTAATCATTTATGTCTTTTAACATTACTAACAACTCCGATAAATTTCATAAAGATCCATTCATAATTTTTTGAGTTATTGTGCTAACAGGCATATAATTGAAAACAGGGACTAATAAACGAACAAACTTAACAGATCACTCTAAAAATTTGGTCATTCACTCTTCGTAATATACCTAACAACTCATGTAAATTTCATCAAAATCCGTCCATAACTTTTTGAGCTATGGCATTGCGAAAAATGAGGGAGACAAACAAACAAACGGATGGACGGATCTTCATCATATGTGGATCATCTGTCCCTCCTGACATAGCTAACAATCCCTGTAAATTTCATCAAGATCCGTCTATAACTTTTTAAGTTATCTTGGTGACAGACAAACAAATAGACAGACAAAGCCGACGAAAACATAACCTCCTTGGCGGAGGTATTAAAGAGGTCCCATTTATCTATTTATCAGCGATTCGACTTCGGTGTTAACGAACACGTATCATGCTTAACTGTATGATACGTAAATACTATTTATAGTACACGTAATTAAGTCCTTCACTTAGTCTTCTTATATCCTAAATGTATACAATTATATATACAGTATATAGGAATTTCCAGCTGCAATGGTTACTGATTACTTAGTGCATAACTCCGTTATAAATTTAGTTACATAATCCTTCATGAATTGCCAGGAATTGCCATACAATGATTGGGCCGTCTTCGTTTGCGATAACTTCTTCAAAGCTCAACTTAGTGTATGAACTTTGTTATTGTATGAATTTGAAGCAAGCTCGCGTATATGAAAGTCTTCTTTGAAGTAGTTGTTGGAGCAACAAAGCCGATGGATATCGGAGGCCGCGTCCACGCTGCCGTGTAGAAACAAGACAAGAGGCTAACAAGGGCTGCTTTGCGTAGCTTCCACAAACCTAAGGGATATCCAGAGATCCTTCCAAGTAACTGTCTATCAAACAAGACCGGTTGATGAAAATAAAAATTTATTATACAGCACTGCTTTCGCCTAGCTGCTTAAGAAATAAATCGATGGGACACCAAGGGGTCCTTCCACTTAGTTAAACAACAACAGCGCTGAAGCCATGGAATATTAAGGGCTACTTCCATTTAAATGTCCAAGAAACGAAGTCGCCGGATATCATGGGTTAATTCCTCGTAGTCGTATAGATACCTCCTTAACCTTGCTAAAGGACATAAATTCCTGCTTCATGCAGTTGTCCAACGAACGAATCTTTGGGATATAATGGGTTACACCCCCATAGCCATCGTATAGAAACCATGGTAAGGGACATCAAGGGCTGCTTCCAGCAGCTGTCCAAGAAACAAGGCAAAGTTAAGGACATGCACGGCAACACTGCAGTGGCCGTAAGACTAACAATTTAGTTTGAGTTAGTCCCTCATTTCATGGACGTAAACGTTTATGAGAGGCATTGATCGTAAAGGAAAGACTAGGGCTTAAGAAAAGGATGTCGACACGCATTGAATCGACTGAAACTGCTGCCTTTGGTTCTTACTTCGTCTGTAAATGAAGTTGCTATTTGGAAGAGCTTTAAGGCGAGTTTGGCCACAACCTTGTCATTTTTAACTTGTAAAATTGATCAATTTGATTCCTACTTCATTTCAAATGATATTGTTACCTTCTTGTACGTGTTTAATAGCAAGATTTCGATTTACTTTATTTTAAAACTGATTCTGTTCCTTAGAAAAACTTTGGAGGAATTTAGACAGCATCATCTTGTTATTTCAGCTGCTGAAACTGTTACAATTAGCTAGAATGATTTTTTGCAAACAGTTTTTTTTTATCTTGATATTTCTGCCTACATAATTTTTCTACAACTATTTTAGCAATCGTTTTCTGGTCATTTCAACTTTTGAAACTAATCGGTTTAGATTCTTACTTCGTCCGAGGAATTTACTGATGTTTCATTTCTATTTATTTTTCTAATTCCATACAGTATCATTGGTTCTTGGGTGAAGCTGCAATTTGGAGCAGGAGTAACGTGGCGCTGGGTTGTATGTTGCTGAAATCTTAATTTCAGATATTCTTTTGGTTGGATTCTCACTACGTCTCTCTCTGAAGTTGTCTTTGGGATGAGTTCTAGAAGACTTTTCAGCTGCATCTGCAACGAATTTGACCACTGCAACTTTTGTCTTTAATTCTTACCTCGTCATAAATCTTTATAGTTTTTTGAAGAAGCTGCCGGAGTTGTACGTTGTATTCATTTAAAAATCCGAAACTCGTTCATTTGGTTCTTCTATTGCTTTCAGTGAAACTGTTACTTACACGCACATGAAACCCATTAATAAAGCCTCTTCATAAAACCTTCAAGTAACCAAATCCGTTCTAACTCTAGCTTAAATTTAAGCTTCAGTTAAAGAAAATTATATAATTTATAGACTAGAGCACTCTGAGAGCGCATACCTTCGCCAAGTGAGCTAACGGTAGCAAAAATTCAAATTGGCTCTGAAACCATAATTTTCTTTGCATAAACTCCAAAATCTAATCATTTGTGCCTTTTTATATTAATAACAGCTTGTTCAATTNTTGAGTTATTGTGCTAACAAGCATAAAATTAAAAACAGTGACAAACGAACGAACAAACAAACGGACCATTACCAAAATTTGGTCATCTACTCTTTGTTTTATACCTAACAACTCATGTTAATTTCATCAAAATCCATCCATAACTTTTTGAGTTATGGCATAGAGAAAAATGACGCAGACAAAGAAACAAACAAACGGATGAACATATCATCACCAAAAGTTAATCATCTGTTCCTCCTAACATTCCTAACAATCCCTGTAAATTTCATCGAAATTGGTTCCTAACTTTTTGAGTTATCTTGGTGACAGACAAACCTTCTTGAGAATGTGGTTCATGGTCGGTCTGTTGCTGATCTAATCTAATCTAATACTAAGAATGACCGTCGTGTGTTTATATATTTATAGTTTTATTTACTGATTGATTTATTTATTTATTTGTTTATTTATTTATTTATTTATTTATTTATTTATTTATTTATTTATTTATTTATTTATTTATTTATTTATTTATTTATTTATTTATTTATTTATTTATTTAT
>LQNS02000141.1:19519705-19541641 GCA_001587735.2 Parhyale hawaiensis | reverse complement strand
AACTGCCTGTCTGTATCTTCCTTAACTATATGTGCTGACCACTGCCACTTCAGCCAGTTTAAGATCTCTAAACGCCAGCTTGAGTCACGTGACAAAGCCATGTGTTTACTCGCCCAGGGAAAGCTTGCGCGTACTCCTCCCATTGAAGCTCCTTGACTTTGCAGTCCACTCGATGTAGATGCATACGGCTTCTCTAAACATTCTCTTCCATCGTGATGTGTACTCTCTTCTGAGATTTACTCCATTCAAACTTCTGCTGATACTCTTATTTTGTTAATTATCAAGGTAACTTAAGATATTCTTGATCGGGCAGCAGGCGCGTAAAGACCACGATGATTTCTCGGCAGCAAATTATTTCCTCCACTTATTTTGGGTTCTTCTTTCAACAGAACAAGTTTTCTTTTGAGGGAAAAATTTTCCGAGTCCGAGTTATATGCCATCCTTGAGTATCTTGGATACAGAGCTCCGTATTTATTAGAAGCAACATCGGCTGCAGGCAAAAAAATGTCGCTTTTTTGTTTATCACTGAAAGAAGCTGGGTGTTGTTGAGCCTCGCACACTTATCTGTATGGTTCCCTAATTCAAGTTGTCAGTTGCGAAGTATCCTACACAGGAAGTTAATAAGAGCCTTACACGTATAGAAGGGAGCTCAACCGTCTACCATAAATAGGTAATATGTAATAACCTGAGAAATCATTAAGTACAAGTCCCGTCAACACGCGGTACTAAGGCTCTGCCTTAATATCTTTACGATGATGCTACTGGCAACACAAGACGGATCTTCACAAATTCTTCGCTGTCATTATTGACAGCGCGGGCACTCTAGTAATCTAATATGCTGCAGTGTAGTCGTATCCCAAAGTTCCCGCAGCGAACTCAACGAACTACCAACTCGCAAATGTTATTTTATAAGCTGGACATAGGAAATAATCGCCCACGCTTGAGTTTCTCCTTTTATCTCTTCAAAATCCCACGTGTATTTAAAAAAAATTGTATCAAAAATACCAAGTTAGACTCTCAGATTTTGCAGCTTTAGCGCATGAAGTAAGTAGCTTTGAGGTTGGCATGAATCGCAGGTAGTAGAAAAAAGTGCCTCTCTGAACACGGATTTCGCACCGCACGCGCTTCAGTAAAGTAAGAAGTCGCACAGCTCCGCTCACGTTTGTTATCTGTCTAAAATTGTGAACATTTTTCGGTCCACTGTGTTGCTGCAAAGCAAAAGTAAAGAATTCTTTACTTGAAAGTTTTGAAAAATTGTTTAATTTTTGATCCGCTGTTGCGCCGCGGAGGAAATTTGAAAGGAATATTTTAACAGAAATATTTCTGCAGAGAGATAAGAGAACATAAATAATAAAAAGGGAAAACTGTATACTGCCCAGTGATGCCTATGCGTTTTTACAATGTTTTCTATATGTTTTTATCTATTTAAAAATAAACTATTTACCCAAGTACTATGTAATATGCGAGTAAGTTTGAATAAATGATGAAAAATAAATAACATAAGCAATAATACATCAAGATATATGCATGACTGTTTTGTCTTAGAGCTCCATTATTTATGCTTTGTTATACCCTATTTCTGATATAAGTTCTTGGAACTTGTACTGTTGCTTCAAAGCTGTTGCCGATTCGTAAAGTCACTATCGTTTACGAGGCAATACACCCAGTACTTCGGTTAGTTAAAGTGAAATCTATCATAAAAAAATATTTGCATCCACTTGTTTTTGATAATTTTTCCTTGGGTCTATTAAATTAAATTGATGGCTGAAGGAAAGCTAAGTTGATTGTCGTACTATTGCAGCAATATGGTAACCGATGCGGCTTAGAGAATTTTGCCATACGCGCTTACAAACTATAGGAATAAAACGTGATTGAAGCTTTCGTCTAGATAAGTTTTTTTTTTCGTTAATTATGTTGAGCGTTTCGTTCGATTATTACAATAATATAAATAACTTTTATTTGTTTAAACAACAACTTCGTAAATAGGAGTTTTTAATTTAAAATAGCTTAATATCCTTAAAACACTTCAAGGAAAATTTAAATTTATCTCTGCTCCAATAGTTGTTTTGAAGTGGTCATTTAAGATCACTGGCCCGACAAAGGGCTTATACATTCTAAATTAAGGTTTCGTTACAATCTACCAACTAGAAGTAACATTTTTTTAGAAATTTGACGATTTATAGATATAGTAAATTATATACAATTTTAATTCAGTTCATAGAAATAGAGAGTTATTTTATAGAGTAATTCAATTAATTCAGTTTATCGAAGTCATGAAAAGCTGACTATATTTAGGCAAGGCACAAAATAGAAAAGACTGCGCAGCGAGCCCGACGAAACTATCGGGCTCCACGTATAGCGACATCATCCGGGGCAGTGCGAGAGGCGACCAGTGTTATTTGGTCGGATGTAGAGCAGCAGAGAAAGCTGAAACGGCGAGCCCATAGCAAGCGAAGACAAACCACTACTGCACAGAATAGAAACGGGAAACGTTAAGCCAAGCAACAACTAATGAACTATCAATTTAATGAAGAATTCAGTTTTATTAAACTTGTTTCTCAATAATAATTATATTAATTAAGTAAGATAAATGTTTTATATATTAATTGCGGCAATACGATTATGAATAACTGTATAAACACGAAGAAAAATAAGTTAAGCAGCTGATTTAAGCACCTTGAAAGAAATAGAAGAACTTAAGTTCTGCAGCTGCTGGGCTCAAGCAGAACTCCAACCTTCGAAACGGCGAACAAAGGGAAGAGGAGACGGCCGTTATTACAAGAAAAAATTAAACTTCGATTAACAGACTGAATGAACCATACGACCAGTGAATTGAAAAGGACTTTAATTTCACGTTAATTATTAGCACATGGCATGGAGAACGCACCCGAACATTTGAATGCATATTCAGAGCCATGTAGCTTATAGCAGAAATAAGTGAAATTAAAAATAGATAGATTTTCCGACAATTTAGGTAATTAAGAGTTTAGGTAATATTAAGTTTGAGATCCAATGAAATGATCAAGTTAGATTTGAAGTTCAGAGCATGGAGAGCCAATACACTTTGCGATTTTAGACCCTTCACATTCATTGAATTTTAAAATAGTTACAAGCCAGAACACCGCGAGAGAATAGTTAACTAAATATAAAGAATAATAGATGGCGGTCATACGAACAAAATAAAGCAGGAAAGAAGACAAGTAGTGGTAAGAGTTGGCACACTGGGTTCAGCACATTGCGCTGGCACGGGCGAAGTCAGAAGTCGGCTATCCATAGTTCACAGACTAAACAAGATCACCAGCCAAGCCGTCGAAATAGCGAGCCGCCTCAATATAGCTGTTCTTGAGCTGGATGTGTGAAGTAAAAAATGTGCCTCGTGTCCCCGCTACCAGACGCACGACCTAGACTGCGGACACCTCCCCTTGTCTGTATTCAGCAGCGGACGTGGCAACCCAAAGCAAAGTAGGAACACCAGAGCCGTCCGTATATTGGAAATTTCCAACAACGGAATGTCTACATGAAAACTGGGACCACTCTACCTTCATTCAACTGACCGTACCTCTTTTTGGGTAGGTCAGCGTCTTTGTAGTGGATGTAAATATTGGTAACACTTACACTACAATTCGAGCTTCGTTTGACAGGAAAACAAACGCGCGACCCGACCTTCTGCAGCGAGCCAGGATTCTGCACTACCAGGTACAATACGGTAATGTTTTACTCATTACTTATACTGTATTCTAATGACCATACGGAAAATAAGTACTGCCGTATACGTAATTCGTTAGCATCTCAAGTTCACAGTTGTGTTCATTGCTATTTTTAAATTAAGTATTTTGATAAAAAAAATAACATCAGTACGTTAAGAACTTGAATGATAAGAGCCTAGTTGCCATTTAAGATTTCAAAAGTTTTGCAATCACGCTTAACGAACTCCGTTTATCTTAATTTTCAGTTTTACTGCATGGCATGAAATACATATAGTACCAAATTTATTACAGCATTCTTTTAAAAAAAAAATTATTTGTCTATTTGCTTGAAAAACCATTAGCGAGCAGAACTTGAGTTTCTTTGTTTTGCTTCTTTCTACCATGATCTGGTTTGAGATAAACTTCGAGTGAGCTAAGAAAAAAACTTATTTACAAGAGGTTTGTGTTGTACTGCTAAATCTGAATAGGGATTTGCTCTGAGGTAATTTTTAGAAATGGTCGAAGAGCAAACTTAGCGTTTTGGTGGGGAGTGGGATATGGTTCTGGGTCTTCTTCCTGAACGGCCCAAACTAAATCAAAATCAACACTTGAAACTGAAAATGAAGTAACAGCAACGGCAAATGGAACTAACACGTACGCGCTTGGAGAAGATTTCAAATTTGATCACGATTCAAAGTGGTAGAACGAAGACGGCTTTCAGTCTCTATCCACATGGAAAAAAATTGTAACGAGTGCATTTGATTTCCATTCGTTGATGTAGCGTAATGCTTTGTTCTACTTCATTACTTGATTCAAGGCGTCAACGATTAAAACGTTTGCATTGAACTAAGCAAATCTAAGAAGCTTTATTTCGACCGGCAATTCAGTCTAAAGCTTGGTTATTGGGTCTTAGGACTAGAGGTAAATTCCAAACCAATTACAGATGAGTTGGCGTCAAATTCAGTCCTGCAGAGAAGGATTTAAGATGAACGCTAGAAACGTTGTCGATGCCCAGTGACTACAGTATAACTCTCATGACTGAAGTTTGGGACACGTTAAAGCTTATGAGAGCTTTAAAGTTTTGGACCTTGTATATAATCATTTAAAAATATAAAGAGCATACATATAAAGAAATATAGCATTCTGACTCTTCGGAGGTTCTTTTCTCAGTGCTTTTCTTCTATACTTGAAAGCCTTCGCTAACCTTTCTTCTCGTCGTCTAAAGAAAACATTGTTAGACTTTCACAATTTTAACATTTCTATTTTTTATCCGTGTATTTGATGATTTCAATTCTATAATGGGACCCGTGGCTGCTTTATCCTGCCCCCCTCTTCTTCTATTTTTATGCAATAGCTTTCTCACAAAATACAACAGGCTCAACCTATTTTTTTCTATAATTAATTCATGTGGCCGAAAGCCTTTTTTCTGTAAATTTACGTGATTTGTTTTAACATCAAACTGTCACTTCAAAAATGTTTTAGAACAAAGCAGTTCGGAATAGCTCGCTTTGCACCGTATCCTTGCTATGAATTTTCTCATATTTGGATCGTTATTTGACACCAGCAACGTGAATATTACAAGCCATGCAAATTGGTGTATGTATGGTACGTGCAAAATCAACTCATGTCTTTGCTTCGTAACTGACTGAGAATTTCTTCTGGAGCGAGGGAAAATAGACAGCTGTGGTTGAACTTCCCTCAAGCGAAAATCAGAGTTTCTTGCAAGTTGAAGCTTCTGCTACCTAATACTGAAGAGCTTAACTGCAGACACATGACCGTACAGATCTACGTTCAGTTGGAGCCTCAAACAGAATTATAATCTACTAGCGGGAACCGTGGCAATTCCACAGTTTGTTCTCACTTTATAAATGGTAGCACACCTCAGCTAGGCTATTATAACTCATTAAAGTTCGACCTAATGTTGCTCTTCTAACCTGACCTACCCCATAAATAACACCCGTTGCTTAATTGTGTTCAAAAATTGTTTAAACTCCTAGCCTCTGCGGCAGCTATTCCGCTACAGCGAGGGCCCGCTGCCCAGTTTCTAATCTCTCTCGTAATTTCTATTGAGTTTATATTCTCACTGGTTCCTTTTTTGGAATCGGTATGTGTTAATAGATTAAGCCGTTAACACGCGAATAGAAACATCTGTTCCAAGAACGTGAAGCGCTGCCGTGTTCCGACTCACGTGCAGCGGACGTAGCTTAGCCCGTGTATGCCGAGTCGTAGCCCGTTATCCTAAGTCACGCTACACAGCCTATCTACAGTAGACACTAAGATATCACCGTTGAATTAAACTAGATAGGCGGCATTAGACAAACCAACAGGCCCATTCCCAAAGAGACACCGGAACTCACGCCCCGGCCGTCTATGAGCTATAGCAGATGTTTGACCAGCAACGTTTTCGCCTTTAAATATTATGATATAGACATAAAGACGACATAAAAACAAAATATAGTAGTCTCACTCTGCTAAAGTACTTCTCTCGTTGCTCGTCTTCTATATGTATAAGCCTTCACTAAGCTGTGTCTCTCGTCGTCTGAAGATAACAGTTCTATTGCGTGATCCGTGGCCGCTCTTTAATGCATCACGTGTCTGCTCTAGTTTTTGCCATCGATTCCCCACAATATTCAGCAAACTAAACCCATGTTTTCAATTATAGATTCTTGTCGCCAAACCCCTCTTTTTAGTCAGTGTACTTTATTTCTTTAAACATCATACTTTCACTTCAATCGATATTAATAATATTATCAATATTAATTATGATGATAAAAATACCGTTACTACTAGCGCTACTACAGTAACAATAATATTCAATATTCATACATTTATATTTTTAAAAAATATAACGTTGGTAAAAATGGTGAGCAATAATTATAGGAGAAATCTAGACCTCGTTTATCAACAGTTCGGTAATAAATATTTCAACCGTTTTGCAAACTTACATATAATCGCTAAGGCAGAGCATTCTCTCGGTCCCATCCAATTTGAGCTACATCTTCATTTTCCGCCGTAAAACCTGTTCAGAACAGACCCGTAAAGTTTCAGTTTGCTATGTACAGTTCTATTACTCCTTTATTGAACTCCTAATCCTGATTACCTTCTCATTGAACTGCCCAAATTATCCCTCGATAAGTTCCACCTTCCTAAAGTTTCGGTGAGTTTTTCGCTTCCACATCCTCTATTTTTCTGGGGCCACTGGCACCTAATTAGCAGCATGGGCCCCAAATCTGGACGAGAAGAGCTTGTTTGTGCCACCGAGGACGGCTTATGGGCGTCGGAGTCGGGGGGAAAAGGCTGGCCATAACCGACCTGGCAGATATGGTGATCCATGAGCTACCTGACCCCGAGGCTTGTGGAGTGGAATGTTACAAAAGTGATGTAATGGAGTCGAGGGAGAAGCTGTTTGCAGTACAGGGGAGCTGTTCTGCGTGCAAGGCCACCGTATTTCGTGAACCAAACTGCAGGAAATGCTACCGGTGACGGAACTAACTCGCCCCCGAAGAAAGTGACACGACGAAGACTGAAGATTTTGTTTACAGAGTCAGAAGGCTGCCATTTTGCGAATTAGATCTGACGAATAGACAGTTATAAATCGCTGCGTACAAATTAAATGATGCAGTCAGGAGAGTAGTTGTTTGCATAGCAAGAAGGCTGCAGTTTTGAGAGCTTGGACTTAAACAGAAATGCTGTAGTTCTTAGTCGTTGCGGACAAAATGAAATAATGCAGTTGGGGACGAAGGTTTTTGCAGTGCAATAGGGCTCTCTTTAGCAACTTTTAATAAATTAGACGCTGAGGTAAGTCTTTGTGGTCAAAGTGATAGCCGACTATAATTATGTTTGGACCAAACCGATTTGCTGTGTAGCGGCTCACGTCCAATCTGTCACTGCGCAGTTAGCTTGCGCCAAAACGGCCGCGCAAAAAGGGCTTGGACCAAAAGGGATAGCAATTCCGATTTCGCCTCTCAAAATAGCTTCAATTATTATTATTATATTAAGCACGTTTTGTCTTTGAATTACAAATTTTAAAAAGTTCAACATGTTTTTTAACTTCATTATACTTCTCACTTTTTCGTTCCATTTAGCCTAGAACACCAGAGGCGCCTCACCCTGCATGGCTGTTAGATGAACTCCTAAAAATAAATATTATCTTGGAAGCGCGTGAGAGCTCCAGAATTCCTCCAGCGAAATGTACTCTTTTGGAAAGTATGGAGAACTTTTGATGGCAGATGGACATGCGACACTCGCCCTTCGGTGGCGATATTAGAGAAAGATGGGACAAGAATAACACTTTGGTGAGCGCTAGCAGAAAGCTTTCATTTTGTGACGCAATGTATGAAGTAGGTGCATGAAAGCTCGGCGCCCTGCTGATGTAAACACGCCTTATTTGGGATACGTCATGGGGAGAGGGCAATGCTTTGAGGATGGAAAGTCCGGCCCGTTTGGTCTATTATTGTTGATGCAGATATTAGAACGTACCAGTAACAATAACGCTGTTATAAGGAGCGATGGTATTAAAAATGATGGTAGCAGTAATAAATGACGTAAGCACCGTGATAGATTGGTGTGCACTGAAGGAACAATTATCCATGTATGCATACGTATGTGTGAGTGTAAATATGATTCAGTAATATTTCTTCACAAATAGATCTTTATTCACTTTTGCCCCGACCAGCATTATTAAAATTACGAGTGGCTCTGTTTGACGAACGAATTGAAAAGATGACCGTATTTATTACCTTACCTTTGATGATACTTCGGACGATATCCAGGTAACGTCATGCACGCCACCCATCTTGTGCAGTTGTGCAGAGGTAATGCTGCAGTCCTTGACCAGCGGGATGACTAACAGCGAGATACCCCCACAGTTCATGAACCCGCTTACAGTTGGTTTATCTGGCACTTTCAGTAAGAATGTGTCCAATAAGTTTTTAAATTTCGCAGTCTCTCTACGGGTGACATTTCGAATGTGACGCGGCAGTTTGTTAAATAATCTCGCCCTCCCCCCCCCCCCGGACCGCGAAAGTATTAGAATACTTTGTGGCTATCGCATCACCACCAGTTTTGACCGGAATTCGCACTTCACAATTGCGACCAATACGGTCTGAGTGTCTGGCCTGGTTTCGCCCATTGACGTTGACAGTAATTCCTTCTAGAATTTCCAAACATATAAGATCGTGAAGCGCTAAATCTCCTTTGAATTGAGTACATTGGAAATTGAGCAAGTCTTCGTGATAGTTTAAATCTTTCATGCCTCGGATTTTGGCAGTGAACGATCTCTGGATAGCCTCGAGGAGCTCTAAGTCTTTCCGTTTGCTTGGCATCCAAAGAGGTCAAGAGTGTTCAATCCTTGGCAGTATCGGTTGTTTACATGAGGTGAGAATTGTGTCTGCCTCTCGTGAAGAGCAAGTTCGACGCACCCATCCGCTCCACTTCTTGCCTGTGGTAACAACTCGAGCCACATGATCTTCAAAAATAGCATTATCATGTATTCTCACCCCAAGATCCCTTAAAATTTGCTCTCTCTCGATGGCTATTTCAGTTCCTAGTTTTGTGACTCGAAGTCCGTTAGGTAGTTTGTAGTTAAATCAAATCTTGGGATTTCAGGATTTTGAATTTTGTCGCTAATAACTTTTTGATGTTGACGGATCCGTATTTCACACATTTCCTGGTCATCCTCAACAATAGATCCTGTATCATTCATAAGCGGCCCGATTTTTGTTTTCATAGGGGAATGATGTGATGCATAGGCAAAAAAGTACTTGTTATTCCTTTTTATTTTTCGATGGTTTTCTATTCTTTTTCTTGATTTTCTTCGTCGTGTGATCTTGCAAGCTGACGTTCTATTTCATCTAGCTTCTTTTTGCAGTCGGATTTACGTCGTAGTAACATTGTTGATTGCTAGCATTCGATAAGTTTTGCTCGTTTCTTAAGTATAGTCCTTGACGGAATGTGTGGTGTCGACTTGTATTAAATTTTCTTTTTGCCAGGTTAAGGTACTTCACGCACTTTTCCAATAAAATATTTCCAAATATCTCGTTGATGCTTTCATTTTCTGTTGAGTTATTTAGAAGTACGTCACACTTTACCGACTGCAGTTCTGCATTCAAGCCGTCCCAATTTATCCTTTTATCGTGTACCTTCAAGTCCTGTAGACTGGAGATGGAGTTTGCCTATTTGCGAAGTTTCTGCGGTCTATGGGAATCGCGTTCACTAAGCTGAGTCGTTATTTCAACAAGCCTAGTGTCAGATAATGTTCTATCTTGGATTTCAATATTCTTATTGAATTGTGCCTTTACCATTTTTTCTAATATCATGTAATATATACTGGTTGCTTAAATTTAGTACGTGTCCTACATTAACATTTGCGAAATCGGTTTCACTCAGCATGGGACTCTAGGTGCCTAGAAGCTTCTCTTCAGGTGCCTAAAAACTTATTCTTAGGAGCCTAAAAGCTCATTTTCTGGTGCCTAAAAGCTCATCTTCAGCTGTCTATAAGGTTATCTTCAGGTGCCTAAAAGCTTTTTTCTGGTGTCTACAAGCTTATCCTTAGGTGCCTAAAAGCTATTTTTCTGGTGCCTAGAAGCTTATCTTCAGGTACATAAAAGCTTATCTTCAGGAGCCTAAAAACTTATTTTCAGGTATCTAAAAGCTTATCTTCAGGTGTGTACGAGCTTATTTTTATGTGCCTAAAAGCTCTGTTTCAGGTGACTGAGAGTTTATCCTCAAGTGCATAAAAGCTTAAGGTGCCTAAAAGCTTATCTTCTTCGGGTGCATATGAAAGCTTATCTTCAAGTGCCTAAGAGCTTATCTTCTTCGGGTGCCAATAGGAGCTTATCTTCTTCGGGTGCCAATAGGAGCTTATCTTCATGAGCCTAAAAGCTTAAGCAAACGTTGTAAAAAGAAATTGGAAGGAAAATTTCATGCATGTAAATCTGAAAACTGCTAAAATCCTACTGAGTGTTGCTTGGGAGGCAGCTCTATTTATATCTGCCGGTACAGTCGCTCCCTCGCTAAAATTGGACGGGTACAGTCGCAGCTAGAGCAAGCTGCCGACAACGGCAGGCCTAGTCCTCTGACGTCGTAAACTGTTTTAAAACCCTAGCTGTACCCGTGGCTTGGCAGAGTATTACTCAAGTGCGATTTGTGATTCTGGATAAGGAGCGATTCAGCAATTTGTAACCTGTTGCTATCTAAACAAAATGAAATATTCTGGTGTTGTTTACTAAAAGTTCTCTGTTAGTTAGAGCGACACTATGGCTATTACTAGTGCGAGAATTAGGTGATCCAGAGGCCAAGTGCATGGTTAAACAGCGAGACAGTGTTGTTATGGTGGGGGCAAATATCCGAGCATTGTTATATTGGAGCTCACAGTCCCCGGTAGGGTATCGACACTCGTACATTACGCCGGTCTAAATCAAAGGAGCTAATGTAGGGCCTTGATTGTTGCGTGAAACTAAGTTGCTTACTGTACATGCTTTTGCAGGACGAAGTCACATAATACGTTTGGATATGCGTTGTTTGTGAGATTCCATTTGAGGCAGATGCCCCATAATGGATGACACCGGTTGTGAAAATTCTAAAGTACGATATTTACTAAATTTCTTAAACAAAGAAGCCAAGGAGTGTCTTAGAAGTTTGGAGAGAAGCGATACACTTTTAAATAATAATACGATCTACTTGTTGATGAAATTCGTTTGATTGAAGTGCTGGTCCCCTAATATGCAGATATATATAATATATATTACGTGGCTACCTATTACCAATGTATAAAGCGTTGAGATCAAAATCTAATCTTAATAACGAGTGTTAATGTCCACATCGCTGATTAGGAAGCAAAACCAAGGAAAGTACTTACATAAGCAAAGTTTTACGCAACCATGGCTTCTATGCTCACCCTCGGTCTTCCAGAAAAACCCGGAATATTAATGTAACAAATTTCTTCGCCTGTCACCACCGTCTTTTAATTAAACGAGCTCAGGTTCCAAAGTTAGAGGTTCCCGTAATTTTCCCCTTTCGTGGAGGGATTAATTTACAAGTTTAAGTTCCTTATCGGAAAATGTTTACAACCAAACTTGGAAAGAGCGACACTGAAACTGTTGCCCAGAATTGATAGACCTTTCAGGTTACTTCAAAAGAGGCCCGAAAAGATCGGCCAGCTCAATTTACAATTTTCTTGGGAGCAACAACAACCCATTTATTTAATCCTTTCGCTGCACAGGCGTTGCGGAATTTTATTTTTACTTTAGAAACGAACATCAGAGTTTCGTTTCTTAAGAGGGGGAAAGAAGTGAACGGAATCGCCTGTGCTTCCTTTCAATCAGTAAATAAAATGGCAAGCAGCCACTTGGCTTACAAGTTTCGTTATTGATCGGCTGGAAGTTGTTATACTTGATTACGCACGAATTTTATTATGCTTTATATGTTTAATATTTTATGGTTTTTCTGTTCCATAGCAAGTAAATGTTAAATGAAAATCAATGCACCACAGCTTCATTTTGCCAATACAGTATACCAAATTATTTTTCTGTTATTTTTAAAGTAAATTTTATATCCAGCAATTTCTCAGCTAAAGATTAGACTTGTCTTGATAAAATTTGTGTCAACAGTAAACTAACTCTCTAATAAAGTTTTTGCAGAGCTTGCGATAATTATTAGATGTTTCTTAGGGTGCGTAAGCTAATACTTTTGTATATATATTGACATATGTACTGCATACATATGTATACTGTTTTCACTTCCGCCAACATCTGGCATTAACCAGATAGAGAGCTCCTCCCTTGGGTACTTATATGTAAGTATAAAGTAAGGTACCCTACCATAAAAAATGATAGTGAAGTATTCGTGACGATATTCCTCCATTTGCACACTTTCGTTACTACAACTGTCAATTAAAGAAACATAAAAATAAGGGCTCTCAGCTTCACACCTGTTGAGCAGCAAAACCCTTCTTTTTTTCTGTGACATGGAGAAAAATTAATTGCCAGTTACAGGCAGTCAAGCATCGTCCCGTTACATTCAGTTAAAGGGACAAGGATCTCAATTCAGCTATCTTCTCCAACGTTGTCGAATTTCTGTTTATCGATTTCTATGAAAACGCAACATAATTACAAAATCTGCAACCTGGCCTATTTATCGCCCATCTATTTCGTTAAGAGCATGACACGGAACATGCAAGTGTACCTATATATAAACACACGACAGTGTTTATTATATTGTTATGATTTTGCAGTTCGCACCTCCTTCCGCAAGCAATCAAGTGGGGACAACAATCGCTGTTTTAAAAGTTTATTTCCAGTTCAGCACTGCGAGAGCTGTAATTCAAGGTCTGAGTTTGGGTAACAGTGGTGAGGCTGAATGCTTAAACTCTTTGTTTCCTAGCTATGACTGAAACTCACTCAGCTGCTGGTATAGTTTCTACAAAATTCCTATAGCCTTGGCAGAACATCTTCAAGCCGAGACTGAGTAATTGAGATATTAATGCAATATTTGTTGTAGTTTTTTAACAGCTGGTTGCACTAATATAGATTGTATATACATATTACTCATTAAGATATTAAAACGATGACAGAAACACGAGGATCATAAATCTTTTATGAATTATCATTCATACGCATACCCGTGGCACCTGTGAAGTTCTTCGGACAAAGACCAGGGGGCTTTATGCACGCAACCCACCTTGTGCAAAAATGATCTTACTTTACGTGACCAGCGGGAGAACAGCCGCGAGTTATCACCACAATACCCGTAAACGCTTACTGCTGGTTTGTCTGTCACTTCTACATGCTAAGTATGAGCCGCGCAAGTTTTTTACCTTTACGGCTTCATTGTCAATAGAGAATATGACGGAACATTTTTTCTGAGCAGCCTTGCGTCAGGTCCGGTGAAGCTATAAGAATATTTTGTTGCAACTGATTCACCAGCATTTCTGAACGGAACCAGTACCTCGCAAATAACAACCAGTACGTTCCTAGTATCTGGAAACAATTCGCTCATTTACAATTACAGTCATTCCTTCTGGAATTTTTCAAAGACATAAGATAGTAAGACACTCGAAACCCCTTTGAATTGAGTACATTTTACTATGGGCAAGTCTTTCATAATGGCTTAAATCTTGCATACCTTGAATTTTAATAGTAAATGATACCTGTATAGCATCACGCGTTCTATGCTTTTCGTTCGCTCGCCATCCGAAGAGAGGACTAGTATTCAGTCCAAAGCAGCACCAGTTATTTATTCAAGGTGAGAATTATTCTTGCCTTCGACACCATAAAGTTCGAAGCACCCATCCGCTCCATTTCTTACCTACGTTTATAACTCTGTGTACTCATGGTCCTCAAAAGTTAACTGTATCTTTCATTCTCACTTTAGTGTCCCTTAGGATTTTCTTGCTTTCGATTTCACTCCTATCTTTCGTCCTGTAGGACATTGTTTCAATAAGAGAGGTTTTTCGCATCGTAACATACGAATTTTGATTCGTTGAAGCTCATGTTATACGAGTCGACCGACAGAAGCTCGACAAATCTATTTGGACAATTCGTACATCTGTCATTGACTATACTGCCGCTAGGATTTGCATGCCGTCCGCAAACTAAGAAAACATACGATAATTTTCAATAGTTACTCATGGCATTGATCATAACGAGGAAGAGTATTGAACCAAACACCGTATCTTGCTGGACAATATGTAAATAAAAAAACTTAAACAGTGCGTTTGTAGGTTCCCAGAATACACTTTTATACTCATTTACAGCAGCGATTGTTTGACTCGCCTCCGCTGTCCTTCATTTCCTGAATTTGGTTGTTTGTTTGAGCGGCCTGGGTTCATTTATTCTAGGAGAGTGTTTGTCTGGAGTAAGTGGCAGTCTCGTATTTTTGGAGCAGTGGTTGAGTGGCGGCGAGCAGTCATCAGCAGCGACTGGAGCCTCCTTCTGCTCTCCTTCTCCTAAACTTTACGACGTCAGAGTCTTTCCTCCATAATTACGAAACCGAGCTGCACTGAAACCCCTCCCTAATCGCTACCTAAAATACCCGTCGCCCTAAATCTCTTGAAGTAGTAGATCATCTCACGACCCCGCTGTAGGCTCTCCCTTGTTATACGTATAGTGCGACCAGCGGTGACACGCGCAGGGAAAAAACAGTTGAACAATCTCAAGTTCTATGCATGTGCTGTAGGCCCTACTATTCAAGTATATAATTGTTTCTGCTAGTGATGAGAAGCTGGATGCATCTGTTGAGAAATTCTGAGTTCCATGAAATCAAAAGTAACGCGGTTCAGTAAGTGTAATAGTAACTTCGGCCAGCAATGACATCCTGGATGCATTTGTGGATAACATCCGAATTTTTTGTTCTAAAAAACTGTACAGTTTTGTCATATAATTATTACGGCAAGCGATTAGGTGCATGATAAATCTGGTATAAATAACCGAGCTCTATTTGCTCGAAAAAAATTCAGCCCAAACATAAAATTATTTTAAGAGACTAGTAGATGCAGGTTGAATATTTACAGAATATCCTAGGTTTATCAGCTTAAGAACGACATAGCGAGGTGATGCAATAATAGATGAACGATTCTTAAAACTATGCTCATGATATGCAAGGAGTTTTCTGTGCAGCAAGATGTATGGAAGCTAGAAACTTATTAATCAACTGAAGATAGTCATTAGAAACTTCAAATGGAGTTTAATATATACATGTAGTTACGCCTGCCTTCAGATGCT
Organism: Parhyale hawaiensis; assembly: GCA_001587735.2. Classification (NCBI taxonomy): domain Eukaryota; kingdom Metazoa; phylum Arthropoda; class Malacostraca; order Amphipoda; family Hyalidae; genus Parhyale; species Parhyale hawaiensis. The sequence continues at coordinate 19,526,235 of LQNS02000141.1, read as the reverse complement.
TATAAAAGAACTAACGAGTAGTCCAAATCCTATCTGGTGAATACAACTTAGTTCTGTGTATATTTTGGCTACCCATACGATGCAGGACAAAAAATAATTTGACTAGCAAATGAAAGTATTCGGATTGATGGAAATGTAATATTATTTGTTCTACCACCGATAAGCAGTTTGAGGAAAAATAATTTATTAAATTGTGCTAAAAATATTTTATTCATATCGACCCAGAAATATTCCAGTCTCTGTATTTTAGTCACCGATGAATTATGGTTCAAACACTTGTTTCGAAAATTTTTCAACGAATTTAAAATTTTGACATAGTTAAGGAAAGGTGTCCTACCTTATCTTAGACGTTCTTCGTATGAAGTTCAAGAGACGTCATGTGTAATACCCAGTAATATAGACCCATTCTGTAACATGCAGAACACATGAGGACTGTTAATTCTCTGGAAGCTCTCCGGAGTTCTTTGCGACAGTAGCAGTGTATCTGCTCTCTAAGTTCTTTACCGTGCTTCAGACTCTCATAAGACTTTCTTTTATTTAAATATCTCCCCGTTATAGGTACTCTGAGAAAGTAAAAGATGTTCTTACCACTGTACCTAGTTCTTCAACTATTACTACATTTCCCTATGTTCAATATGTTGTGTAGTTTTCCCTGTTTTTAGTGCATTTTTACCATTTAATCTAGCATTGTGCTTTCCGATTCCTTTCACGTCTAGCTCTTCTTCACTCGATTCCGATTTTTAGGATTCCTTTGAGAGCTTTGTGTCGGTTTGAGGCGAAAGCGCGCAACTAAAATCCTTTCTTTCAGACTCCTTTGTCAATTCACCCTGTTGATATCTCTTTCTTTCACCTGTGGGAATGCCATATATCTCTCATCATTTAAATTTCACAAACTAAGCACCACTCTCTTCCCCTTTGTCCGTTTTCAGTTTATTTCCATCACTTTGTCTGGAATTGTACCAACTTCTTTTTTCACGTTTCGCTTTTCTTTAATGTTTGGCCATTTTCGGGAATGCTTTCCCTTTTTAGCGTCCGTTGGAAGCTATTCCTCCCTTTCATGCTCTGCCCGCATTACTTGAAGTTCTTCACAGTTCTGGCCCATTTTCGGGATTACTTTGCCTTCTTTGCGTCGGTTGGAGGCGATGGCGGCGTAACGGTCCACTAAATCCCTCGGCTTCAGACTCCTTTATCATTTTCTCGCCCCAGTGACCTTGTCGGCGGGACCTTACAATTCTGCATCGCTGCTCAGCCCTGGCTTCCTAAATCCTAGCCGACAGCTGAATAATATAAACAAATGCAAAATTATCGAGCCGTGTATTGTAGCAGGTGAGATTCAAAGTGATGTCGCTCATTCCAATTGTTACTGCAATAAACCTGATGCATGATGACAGGCACAGTTCAGAGTTGCGCTAAGTTCATCATAGTATTGTTCTATGTAGCGTAAATTGTTCGAGAATGGGAATGTTTCTGCTCGGTTCTCGGTGTTAGTTCTGTTGTTCGGAAACCTTCGCAGATTCTGGAGAGTTGTATATACGGTGTGTCTCATACAAATTTACCCACTTAATTTTAGCTCTTATTATTTAATATACAGCCAGAGTATAAAAACTGTGGCACACAGGGTTAAGTGCATGCTATTAATGTTTCACAGTACTCAGGTTTTAAAATAACTTTATTTTAAGATCCTGACGATTGGTTACTGAGTGACACTGACTTCGTAATACTTCGTTAACCAAAGCAGAAATTGAAGCTGGTAGAGATATTTCAGAGTGGCTACACTTGAATTGGACTTAGGCAACATATCACTTTCTAATGACAAGGCCACATATTCAGTCGCACACACAACTAGAGGCGAGGACCAACGAGGACGGACAGCTGACGCGTCGCATTGAAATATATTATTTAATTTCGGTAGCATAGATACGGTAGCATGAGTTGCACATCGCTTTGTTTGTGCGAAGGTATAGCGTGGTCCGGCATATGAGTAACAAAGTAGCAAAGGCCACTGGATTGATGTTTGGGCTCGAGGAAGGCCATGCGCGTTTGTCACAATCACCTCTGGAATGGCAACGCTGGGTCACGTTAGCACCGTTTTGGGTAAAGACATAACAGTTTCCAAAACTTCCAGGGATCCAGGGTAATATTTTTTCTGCTAAGATTTTGATGTAAACATTAGTGTTCACCTTGTTATTTTCCTAGATGAAGCCCACGTGGTTCCTTCAGATGCCACTGCTCTCCACACTGTCGCTCTAGCTGGTTTCATACGATGGAAATGGGCAGCTCTACTTTCCACAGATCTACTGTATCACGTGCATGTAGTCTCATAATCTGCGTATTGGTAACTGCCTTCAAGGTGAAGATCACATCAGACACAATAAAGACACGGTTGACGGCGTTCATGCCGCTCATGTGAACCCTACGGTCAAGGCAAAAGAAGAATATACTGAAAACTGATTACTCTGATAATATTAGCCATGCACGTTTGAACCCAAGTGATATATTTTATTATCTTGCATTAAGCTAAATAAAGGTACCGTGAAGAAATACTCGTATCCATAGGACACCCGGTACAACACGGAAATCGGCGGTAACTATAATAGACAAATCTAAAATAACTTCGATTGGAACATAAAATACACTTCATCTCCTGACCTTGAGGTTTTGGCAGCTATAATGTATATCGTATCTAGATTCTGAAAAAGTAATATGGGAGAAAATGCAACCTTGATTGGGTAATTATTATTTATTGTCAGCTGTGAGCAATATGGATTCTTGACTTTTAAGATGCAAGTTATTTAATTTTCATCAACCATGACCTTTTTCCAATTCCTATCAGTTTATTTGGAATTATAACAGTTATTGTAACCATCATTCTTGTGCCACTCTTTGTTATCATTTAGTACATTTTTGGTCAAATGTGAACGCTGCTCATAATGGTAAATGTCTTGTACATAATGTTTTGCCTGCTCTTCTTAAAATTATAACGAAAGAACCGCTTTACTGCTCCCGGACTTTACATGCTCTATGAATATTTATTACGTCAAACATTAGACTAAAGACACTGCGGTCCTCAGGCACAAATGAAAGATCCGCCTGGGGAACTACAAGCTATCTACCACATTAGTATTAAAGTATGCAAAACCTCAGCATTGTATACAGACCAGCATGATGAACACAGCATTTAGACAAGACGCTATGTGATCTTTTCAGGATACAAAAGCCTGTTTCACTACACAGTCGTATAAGTAAATTCAATGCCAGAATAATTATCGAAAAAAAAGCCATTTTACTACAAAATTTTCTTCGTTTTTAAATATTCTTGTATTTAAGTGACTTTCTTTTTGATAATTGTGGTACTGAATTTTATGACATTTTTCAGTCTATCTTTTCTTTTCCTAAACATTCAGGTTAGTTCCATCGTTATCAGGCCGCCTGTCGTCTCCCCAGCCTAAGGATGGCTACAAGGCCTACTTGACGCTGTTTTCACCCTCCACAGCTTTTGGTGCTTGCAGACAAGTTTTAAATTACGGAGGTCGTTGTTGAAATTTTAAGCCTGGAGTTGGTAATTACAAGAAACGTGACTTGTTTATGACCAGGGCTTGACTTGCTCGCTACTGCGATATTGCCTCTCAACGCGCCTGATTTACGATGAATTTTTCTTAATGAGCCTCAAATTACGGCGGCGTATTGATGCTGGCGTCAACGCAACTTGAGGGGACCGTCTTTCATAAGAGGATCTGTAAAGAGACCTTGCATTATCAATTGGCATTTTATGCCCATTATAGCTAGGCCCATTGGGTTGCGTTTCAAGCACTACTATCCCTGCGAAGAGGTTATTTAATTGGAAGGTTAGAGGCGTGAAAGAAGAAGAAATTGAGAAGCTTTTACGCCAAACGATGAGTACTTCAGTTAACTGATGTAATCCTTTATATTTATTGAAGTGGACATTTTTCTTCTCTATCCAACTTAGGAACTTTTGCATCATTTGATAACGAGTGGAGTTCACTGTTTGTGAATACGATAACACGAGCACCACCGAAGACAAAGTAACTAAAGAAAAGACAGTGATATTCATGCTCATACGCAAATTGAACAATTAATACCGTAAACATTCATATACAATATTTGCTGTTTGAGGTATTGATAAAAAATTCAAAACTGCTACTGTGAAGACAAACCAGTCCTACGAATTGGTGTCTCGTTTTCCAATGAAGTGAAGCTTTGCGGAAAGGAAGAGCCTAGAGCCTGGGCGAAAACCCACAGTCTGCAGTACGATGATGGATGTCGAGCAAAACGGACGCAGTCAAGTTTACGCCCTCGTGCACCTATAAATAGCATGACAATTTAAGGAACTGGAAATGCTAGAGTTTTTGCAAAGACCCGCAGCCAGCGGCACAGCACAGACTCCCGCAACAGCTGAACAGACACTGGGAGATGACAGAATTCCGAAGCTTCAGCTCGCGGATACACACCAAGCCGTTACCAATACAGCTCCCGCGTTTGCTTCGCTGCAGAGGGCTTTAAAATAGGCTTTAAAATGTCTCTCGTGACACGTTTGCTGCCGTTGTCCGTATATGCACTATGTATCAGTAGTGCCATAATAATATTTTGTTTTTTACTGTGCCATAGGGTAAAACACCGAAGAAATAAGCTTAGTTATACACCATCTACCTCAGAGTTTAATGGAAACCTGAGCAAAGTATTTTCTTTGGAAATAGCCCAGAGTATCGGCAGGCGGCGAAGTTTAGCTAATGAGTTGCAGCTTGCACAAACTAATTAATAAGGATGGAGAGAGACNTAGACGTGCAACAGGTGACAGGCTGAACCCGAAATGTGTCAAAACATCTGTAAAGCATGGGGAAGGTAGCGTAATGGTGTGGGGCATGTTTTCATCTGAAGGAGTTGGACCGTTGGTGGCCATTAAAGAAACTGTCAATGCTAATGTGTATCTCAATCTTGTACTGCAATATGTTATCCCATCTCTAGGATCATCACCAAACCAGCCAGCAATTTTTATGCAAGACAATGCCCCGTGCCATACTGCATAGAAAGTGAAGGAATAATTTCCGGAAGAGAATATCGAAGTCATGAAGTGGCCTGCCCAAAGCCCGGACCTTAATCCTATTGAAAATTTTTGGAAAATTATAGGTGACAATGTAAGTGAACGACAACCATCAACAGTAAAGGATCTGTGGACTAAAATTGAAGAGGAATGGAAAAAAATAACTCCGGAGTTTTGCAAGAAACTTGTGATGTCGTGTAATCGTCGCTGTGCTAAAGTTATTGAAAATAAAGGTTTTAGGACTAAACCTAAAATTGACCATTGTTCCATGTTGTTTGTTTGTAAAATTGAATTTAGAGACGTTCTCTTATTTTGCACTGTTCAATTTTTGTTATTGTTTATTAGATTGCTCTAATGTATTAAATAAAGTCAAGCTTGTCCTGACATTTTGTAGAAATATGTTAAATACATTCCTTAGGGTCAGATCAAAAGATTCAAAAAGCTACTCTACATAGTTAACCTTTATTTTCAAAAAATGAAAATCGTTCTCTTATTTTGCCCGCTGGTGTAATTGGAAGGTTAGAGGCGTGGAAGAAGCAGAATTTGATAAGCTTTTACGCCAAACGACGAGTACTTCAGTTAACTGATGTGATCAATTAATGAAGCGGAAATGTTTCTTCTCTATGCAACTAAGGTACTTTTGCATCATTTGATAACGAGAGGAGTTCACTGTTTGTGAATGCGATAACACGAGCGCCACCGAAGACAAGGTAGCTAAAGAAAAGAGAATAATATTCATGCTAACAAGCAAAATTGAACAATAAATACCGTAAACATTCATATACAATATTTGCAGTTTGAGGTATTGATAAAAAATTCAAAACGGCTACTGTGAAGACAAACCAGTCCTACGAGTGCATGTCTCGTTTTCCTCTGAAGTTCCGCTTTGAGGAAATTAAAGAGCCTAGAGCCTGGGCGAAAACCCGCAGTCTGCAGTATGATGATAAGTGTCAAGCAAAATGGACGCAGATAAGTTTACGCCCTCGTTCACCTATAAAAAATGACACTTTAGGGAACTGGAAATGCTACAGTTTTTGCAAAGACCCGCAGCCAGCGGCACAGCACAGACTCCCGCAACAGCTGAACAGACACTGGGAGATAGAATTACGAACAGGCAGCTCGCGGATACACGTACACCAAGCCGTTACCAATACAGCTCCCGCGTTTGCTTCGTTGCAGAGGGCTTTAAAATGTCTCTCGTATCACGTTTGCTGCCGTTGTCCGTATTTGTATCAGTGTCCGTATATATGTACCAGTAGTGCTATAATAATATTTTGTTTTTTACCGTGCCATAGGGTAAGACACCGAAGAAATAAGCTAAATTATACACCATCTACCTCAGAGTTTAATGGAAACCTGAGCAAAGTATTTTCTTTGGAAATAGCCCAGAGTATCGGCAGGCGGCGAAGTTTAGCTAATGAGTTGCAGCTTGCACAAACTAATTAATAAGGATGGAGAGAGACGCCGTTTT
>LQNS02000141.1:19450434-19477635 GCA_001587735.2 Parhyale hawaiensis | reverse complement strand
CCAAACATCCACACACGATGGAAAAAACGAACGGGAATACTGGCCCGTACGGCATCGTAACGGTTCCAAAGCAAACTCATGTAGAGCACCAGTCCGCCGAGTATACCTCACCCGAACAAATGAAATAATGTCCGTGTATGGCTGTAATGAAGACTGAAGCCTCCGGCAACGGCTTTTATTTCATGATATGATGAATTAAACAAGGAATCATTACTTTAACACCATGTACTTTCATGAATGAGGGGATCGAAACATCAACGTTGTGCATGTGACTGCCATGTCAGGCAGCAGGAAAATATTTTTTTTTAGCATTTCGTGATGCACGCCGAGCTAACGTCGAAGGGAGAAGGAGGCATTTTTTTATTTTCAGATTCTGACCATAGTCTACAACCTGTCAAAGTTAATAGGTTGGCATATAAATATAAGAAGTATTAGAATGAATTTTACTCAACTTGAAAACTTGGTAAACGCTACGAAGCCCGTACTTGATGTCACCCTATTAACCGAAAAATGACTGGATACATTTACTGATGCGAGTTTTGAACTACTTAAGTCTAAAAAGTTCAGTTTGTACCGTAATAGGTTTGGAGGTGGCATCTCAGTATATGTTCATAAAAAGCGGAAAGCAGATCGCCAGGATCTCCCCAGCCACTGATCCCCAGCCTACTCTATTCAGAGTTTCAATCATTTTTTTATATGAACACCATTTTTCCAAAGCTGGTCTCACTGTTCCCACAATTTTATGTGGCGATTTCAATGTCAATATTTTTAATCCAAGCAATCTGCGCATTATCCGTGATTTTTTGGATATAATGGGACGACATTCATTCTTTCATATAGTAAGCATATAGCAACTAGATTTGCCCCTGAGAATCCCGTAACACAATATTCGTTACTAGATGATATATGGAGCAATAATACGCTTGATGGAGTTTTTATGTCTCGTGTAATTGAATATGATATATCTGATCGCTTATCCATCCTATGCCATATTTAATATTAACAGCATAATGCAGCCTACAATGAAATGAAGTAGAAATTTCAAAAGTCAATGGAGCTTCCTTCCAAATACATGGGATAATGACCCGTGCGAGGCCCTTGAAGCTCTTATGAGGAAATTATATGACATTTATTACAAGGCCTTTCCATTAATCCATTGTCCTAACACAAAAAAGCACCGTTCTTATTCGATGACCGATGAACTCAGAAACCTGATTGAAACGAAGCACAGGCTATTTATTTAAGCTTTATCGACGTGGAGCTATAACAAGAAAGTCATATTCCGTCCTCAAAAATATTCTAAGTTCTGTAATACGTAAGCAAAAGCACCTGTTCTACCATAACTTACGCTCGGCAACATCTGGAGATGTTCATAGAACGTGGAAACTATCAGTGAGTTATTGAACCGAAGTAAGACAACACGCGTAGAAGCGATGACTGCTGGCTATAGAAAGCTCAGTGGTGTGAAACTGGCAGCTAATTGTTACCGTCATTTTGCTACTGTTGCTGCTCGCTTGTCAGATCGTTTCACAGCCACTGCAATTCTGCATGTGTCACGACCTCGTATTGTCGATTCTTTCGTTTTTTACCAGATTCTACCTTATAAAATCGAGAACAATGTGAAGAAAATCAGATTAAAACGCTACCACAAAAATGAAATACAGCACCGCCATTTACTAGCTATTTTGCCATTTTCAACTCTGAGTAGATTCAACAAGATTTTTGAAACGCTTATTCATTCGAGATTAATGCAGTTTATTGACAAGGATAACGTTCTAATCCCAACGCCATACGGATTCAGATGCGGCATGAGTACCACTCACGCTATAGATAACTTAGTGCATGATATCTTACCAGCTTTTGATGATAAACATTATATGATTTGCTAATTCCTTGACCTTAAAAAGGTATTTTATCTGGTAATGTAGAGTTATTACCTGGAAAGCTGGAGCACTATGGAATTCGGCATAATACACTGAGCCTTTTTAAGACCTACCTGTGCAGAAGTAAACAGTTTGTTGCCATAGGGGAACAGATTTCGTCAACTTTTTCAGTGGATATTGGTGTTCTGCAAGGTTCAGTGTTGGAACCCCTTCTAGTTTGTCTCTTCATAAATGATATCAATGAACTACCTGATACTCAGGGAATTATATACGCCGATGATCCTGTGTTCTACCGTAGTGATGCAAGCTTTGATAGTGCGATAGGTAATGTCCAGTTTTTGATTAATAGGTTGTCACAGTGGCTGCATTTGAACCGTCTTTTACCTAGTGCCGAAAAAAAGTAAGTTGAAGCTTTTCTCATCACTACCGGCTCGATTTCAACCTGATGTTTGTCTCAACGGTTGTGTTCTGCAGTGGGTGAACTCATTTAAATATCTAGGTATGACTATTGACAATAAACTGAGCTTCTCGACTCGTACAACTATTGGAAAGCCAGTTGCGTAAGGCGAGGGGAGCAATAAATGCTGTGAAAAAATCGTTATCTCACAAGGGCTTGTTTTATTATGTTACTCACTTTTGTACTCGCATCTTGTCCAAAATATCATTGTGTGGGGTGGTGCACCAGCACACCTTCTATGTCCGATTGAAGTTGCTATAAATGACATGTTAAGAGTTATTTTAAATGTCAAAGGAGATCACAACAATGTATGTCAGTTAACTTCATGTATTGAAGCTACGTTTAATAAAATTTAGGGATGTCTACGATTACTTTCTCTTAAAATTCATTCGCAAGGCTATGTATGAAGATGTAAATATGTTGCTAAATATTTTTTAAACCTCATACCGACTCACAGATAGGTATACGAGGGCACAAACTTAATTTACCAAATGTTAGGCTGAAAGTGCAGAAGAGATTTACGGTATTCTAATGAATTCGATGCTTTAATTCAGTACCTGAGGAACTGACAATACCAATGTAGGACAAAATACTGAAGTCTAAGTATAAAGACTATATAGAGGAGAAATATGGTGCATAGTTCTTTAGAGGAGAAGAATCTTGCTGGTCCATTAGTGTAAGGTGTTTTAGGATGTTGTGAGTTAATTTTAACTTATAGTGCAATAGATGATACAATGTCGGTCTTTTCAAAAGGTACAGCTAGCTATTAGAAATTAATGTCGTAAGTTTCCTTGTTAACGACATCGTGTGGGTTGTAACAGCTTTGAACAAACTGTACCAACTCATGACTTTTATAGCACTTGCATCCTTCTCGAATATCTTTGTGAAATATGAAAGGCACGTAAGTACCATTGTAAGCTTTGTTTCTTGTGCCCTGAAATAGTATTTTGTAGAACACGTTGTTATGCGTAATAGAATATCTGCACAGTGCACCATTGATGCCAACTATTAGACTTGTATGCAACCTTTATCGTCATTTTTATCTTGATAGTGCAAGTGATGTAAACTTAACCGTTTTAATTTTTTACGCTTGAATGTAATTTAGCTAGGTTCGCCCATCCTGTGTTTTGGAGACGGCGCTCCCGGGGGTTTGCTTGGGTTGCCTCGGCCACCAGCTAGACCTTCGGGACGTCTGTCTTTCGTGCCCGCTTTGCTTTCTACCTGGTTTCGTACTTGTGCTGATCTTGCTTCCATCTGTTCTTCCTTTTCTCTCCCGGCTTGTTGTTCCCATGCTCGTTGGTCCACCTTCGTGCGTGGGTTCCGCGTTACTGTCGATATACATCTCCCTTCTTCTACCTCTGTTGAATTACCATAGTTCTATCTAGGGAGGCTTGAACGTATAATGTAATAATAATTTGTTGTAATTTCGTTATTTCTGTAATTCTCTGTTGCAGGTATTGCTGGTATTTTTATTTCTTTATGGACAAGAATAATGTTAGTTCATGACATGCATTAGGCCTAGTTTGACTTCGATGACGATGAGTCCCATAAGTGATAGTCGCAATTTTAGTTGACTCGTTCTCCATTTTATACTGTACATAGCATTTATTTTATAATAGGGAAATTGTACTTCGAGAGAACAATAAAGGGAGATCAGTATGGTAGATTTTGTTGTAGTGACAAATCCTACAATTGGCGAAAACACACCACACAACAGCTAAAAGTTGATATAGAAACGCAGCGGCCAACGAAGATTGTTCCAATCCCACGAAGTTGAATAATTATGAAGCATACAAAGCTGGAATTTTAAGACATAAGCGATGCATCCTCAGGTAATAACTCATCGTAGTTGAGAAGATCGAAATTTCTTGTTATAGTTGCGATCATTTAATCAGAGTAGTTATTCAATAGAAGCGTTGTTAGGCCTCTGGTGATGATTAAAAAAACTCTTCAAGATGCAGCATCCGTATAAAACATTTGTAGTTGTCCTCTGCGTGCTGCACTCAAGTTGTCATGGCCCCGGCTTCTGATATCAAATTATTTTCTTGAAATGGCATAAATGTTTTGCAAAAATCGTAGAGAAGCAGTTGAAGGAATTTTGCTACCCACGACGCGCATTTCGCTGTTCTGAAGGAGTTTTTGAAAAGTCTTCAGGGTTTTCTGTTTATTATACCTCAAGCTTCCGAACTATTAAACATAGCCCGTCTTCAGGGGAACGAAACTTCAAATTCCATCAGCAGAACTGCAAACTGAGCATACGAAAGTTGTGGTGTCATAGCTACCGATCACGAAAAAACTAGAGATACATCGCAAAATAATGAAATTTAAAGCGTAAAAGAAAAGTTACGTTTTGTAAGGAAAAAGAACACGGCAGTAAGCTTCAGAAATGAGAATAGGTCTATTGAATGAATTTTGATTGCAATGTCAGTGAAAAGCTTTTAGAAGTCGTCTCGATCTTGGATTTGATTCACTGCATAATAATTTTGGAGACTTGACTACATATCATGATTACAAAATTTTACACGATTATTAACAAAAGATGCCTAAATGTTTTACCTCATTATCAACATGTTCTTTTACTCTTTTTGAGACTTACTTGTGCGTTTCTCCAATGTCGACTGCATCACATTATTTACAAGTAATCTGATAAACAATATTATCTCTCACTAGTAGTGGGCATTTATCTTTCCTATTCTTCAAAATTTTTTCAACGTATTACTGTAGTGGGTTTACTAGCAACTTAAATATTATGCCACCTTAGTATAGGATTTGTTTTCTCGGTGGCGCCTTTGATGTAAAATACGGATATGCATTTCATTTATTGTTATTTATTTTCAGTAATTCTTCGTTTTTTCTTGATTGTTGAGTTGATGAAATATCTAGCGTATCCGTTTTATGACAAGATGTTTCTGCCCTTCTATTTTTCAATTATTGTTTCATTTCCTGGTCGCATCTCGTTTTCTGCTTGTAGAGTGGTAACTAATTGTTGAACTTCAGATAGCTGTTAGAATTCGTATGTTGCCTGTAGGTGTCAAAGAGCACTCTTCCATTCATCTCGTGATATTATATATATACGTATATAAAAACTACAGTAATTTATATGGCATATATTGCAGGCTGTATTTGTTTATTGCATAGCATATTTATACAGCTATGATTATGCGCGTCAAACTATAGGTCCATTTTTTTATCATTTCAAAGAGACGACATAGCATGGATTGGCACCATCCACTTCAATACGTGGTTATAAACTAAAAATTGCACCCAATCTTCTCTTCCAGATGTACGCCAATACAAGACGACTCGTAACAAGAACAAATGTAAAAAAAAAGAACTAAACCACGAGCAAACCTGTGTTAGAAGTTGAGTTAATGTTTCGCACAAGCGCTGCTTAATCGGTGCCTTATTCAACGTAAATTATTCTTCATAATGTACCTACCGAACTAGAAAAATGCAGTTACGCGAGAACGTCCGCATCTATAATGCAAACTGCCTTGCGAGCGAGTATGCTCTGTTCCCCCAGTGGAATTGTCTCCCAAGATTTCCTCCCATTGATGCACTATCTCGACCAAAGGAACTGTTTCGCCAAGTCTCTTTAAAAGGAATATCTTATTCGCTTCTCCAGAGCATTGTACGACTCAGAAAACCTCGACAATGAATGCAAGGCTGAGAAGATTTCCAGTTACCGTCTGAATAGCAAACTCGGTTTGAATCAAATACTGATGTAGTTGAGAGAGAGAATGACTTTGTGAATTGATGTTATCTTTCTTAAAATTTGCTTTGAATATTGCACATATGAGGGAACAGTTTCTTTCACTAATCACTTACAGAAAATTACTAATAATTGGGAAGAAATATCTCCGTTACTAAGTTGTGTGCGGGAAGAGAGACTACACTGCTATGTAATTAACAAAAGTTTCAAATATATTATTGATAGTATAGATGTCAAGTAATTAATTAGGGATATAGATACATATTGATAATTGCAATTGATCAGAAACATATCATTCTTGCATGAATGTCTTGATTGAACTGCATAATAAGAATTGAATATTAAGGCGAGTATAAAAACTTAGCAATACTGTGTGAACAAACGTGTTTCTTTCGATAGTGCCAAAATACCGATATGCACTTAGTATGCTTCTCCATCTCTTTGCAGTGTCATATAGAACAGAGATATGATATCGTAAGACCAGAACTGCTAGTTATTGAAATTTTCGAACTATTTCATTACAATAATAATGAAATTTTTAATACGGAAGTGACTTCTAAAAAATATTATATCATAGAGCTGGATCATCTAACTCTACAATTAGTAATTTCGCTATTGTATCTGTTCTTTTTTCTTCACCATTGCCAGCTTGGATAGAGGCAAGTAGTAAACAAAATAAAGAACCTGCTGATGAACTACGGTACGATTTATGAATTTACAAGTCGTTAAAAGTAGTTCCATAATCAAGTCGTTTTAAAGTTTCAAAAAGTACTAGTTAAGTATGCTCTCCTAGAGAATATAAAAGTTGAGAGCTGTGTAAAGTTAGCTGTAGCATATGGATGTGTTTACCTCATACCATTTTTTCATAAGGTATTATTGTTAATATTTCATGTGGAAGGTAACTTGGTTTTTGAATTTCATTTATTATGCCCATATTTTAAAACATGATCATTCTTCAAGTGTTTATGGAATAAAACTTCACTAACATTGCCACAGAATTTGCTGCGTGCGTTTTTCATTTTATTTTCATTGGTGGTATATCATGGAACGTTACTATTTCAATTGTCTGACGACTTATTACTCGATAACTGCAATTGTTTCCTCTGAGTTTTGTAGAAAAGTGTAAATATTCGGACTTACGCGGTATCGTGTAACTTGATAAATATTCTACATTGATGAACATCATTCTCCCTAAGGGATATATTGCTTGAATTACATTTTTTTTATTATACTGAATGAAAACATAACAGTGTTCAGCATTATATGACTCACCTTAAAACTGTAACGCGATGTAGGCCTGAATAAGACAGACGTAAGCTATATTTTTGAATAAGAATGTTTCACGCCTTGTAGCACAATAACTTAAGAACAGGATAAGTACTTTTTTCTACCACGGTAATCGAAATCGGCTGAGCTTTAAATAAACACAGTTAATCGTATGTCTTAGGATAGGAAGCGATAATTCGATGTCGGAAAAGTGTAGGAATATTGAACCAAAAGCAATATAATATATATATTTGTAATTAGCTAGCGAACAACAACAACAAGCATTGCTATATACTTAGGTCATGAGTCCAGTTTTTTTTTACATTTACACCGATAGTGGCTTAATATCGAATTCCCTTTTCTGCACTTTTATTTTGAAGTAAGTCAGGAAACACCCGCAAACGGTACATAGAGAAAAATCTAAAATATCTAGTTACCACCAGCGAACAAACTGAAAGAAGTGAATATAACTGCCGATCGAAGTGAGAGAATAGATAATGTTTTCAACTTGTATATGTCTGTATAAACTTGTTTGTATCGAGTAAAATAGAGAAAATCCAGCTTCCATTTATTCAGTTTGGTTCAAATAATACGTTTTCTGGATCCGATTTTTCTTTTAACCAAGCTTGGAAACGACATTCACTTTGACATCGATAGCTTTGTTAAGATAAAAACACAACAACCAGAAGACGTATTTTGTTAGTGAATCTGATAATTTTTTTGTATACATTCACATTTGTATGCATGTTTTCCCACCCAAAATGTGTCAGTAGGAATTGAGCCATCATCACGACCTTTTGAAAGGAGTCAGGTTGGTTGACCTAGATGTGACAAATGGCAAAACTGCTTACTTTGGACTGTTAGGTCCCCTCCTCTATTCGCCGGTGATTGTGCTTACGCCACGAGAACTTCTAGTTTAATCAAACCAAGTAGTTCTGCATTACGAATTGGTTGCGAGAACGAATGATGAAGGGTCTTTGTACGTACAGAGCATGGCGCATATATCTCTACCTCTTAGTACTGGATACATGGCTGTTTTGGGTTTAGGTATTTGTCATGTTAACTAGAGACTTCTTCGTGAGCACTTTTATTAGTATGAAGAATTTTTTCTTTTAGTCGTCACAGCCATATACAGCATGTAAGATTGAACCATTTGGTCACTTAACTGCAGAATTCTCTGTGTATGATAATGACCCAAGTACAGTGAAAGCAGTCCCTGCGTTATTCATATACTGAGAAACACCCAACGTGATCTTCAACTTTTCCAGAGCTGGTACCTATTAGCAGAAGTAACTTTCGGAGAGAAGTGTTAATTTATTTTATTTTTAAAATGTTTTATTTTCAACAGCTGCTGGAAAGTTACCATAAGTAATGACTGCCTTATTTGAATTGAGTAATGCCAGCTATTTTTTTTTATTTTCAAATCTGTTTTTAGTTTACAAAAACATCACTGTATTATTTTACTACGCGGAGTAGTGCCAGCTGACCTCTTTCATTTTTTTTTTTAACAACAGCGACCCATTGACAAAAGTGATCGTTATATGGTATCACACCAGGTCCTAATAATGCTCAGTCTTTGAATCCTTCATGATTCTTTGGACGAGGTCCAGGTGATGTTATTCTCGACGCCCATCTTGTGCAGAGGTGTTGCTGCAGTCCATGACCAGCATGATGGCTAGCAGCGAGTTATCCCCACATTGCACGTAGCAGCTCACCGCTGGTTTGTGGGGCATTTTCAGTATGTATGCGTCCAGTAAGTTTTTTAATTTCGCCGTTTCAGTTTCAGTTATATTTCGAATGTGACGGGGCATTTTCTTAAACGACCTCCCACCCCGGACCGTGAAGCCACTAGAATACTTAGCAGCTATTGCATCACCACCATTTTTTGTCGGATGTCGCATTTCACAAGTATCTGGCACGAATCCGCCCATGGACATGGACAGTAATTCTTTCTAGAATTTTCCAAACATGTATGATCGCCAAGCGCTCGAATCTTCTTTAAATTGAGTACATACATTTGAAGGTGGACAAGTCTTTCGTGATAGTTTAATTACTCTTGCATGCCCTGAACTTGACAGTGAACGATTACTGGACAGCCTCGATGCGCTCTGGGTATTTCCTGTAGCTCGGTATCCTAAGGGATGAACAGTATTTCACCCTCCGTAGCACCCTCAGGAGCATAGAGTCGGCCTTAGGCTATAGGGTTGGTTTAATTTAGGTTCGCCCATTCTATGTTGTGGGGAGCAGCGCCCCCAGGACGACTCTGTAGGTTACCTTAGCCTTTAGCTAGGCCTTCAGGACGTCTGTCTTTCATGCCCACTTTGCTTCTTCCAATTTCGTACTCCTGAAAATAGTTTCGTCTGTTCTTCCTCTTCTTTCCCCACTTACTGTCAAAAGATTAGACTTGGCACTGCTACGTTCAATTCAGACCCGCCCCTAAAGGACTGCTTTCGCTGGTTTGACCATACCAGTTGTTTTCATAAGATGAGCAATGTGTGTACCTCTTGTGAACACAATGTTCAAAGCACCCTTCGCTCCGTTTTTTGCCTATGGTAACAACCCGAGCCACGTGATCTTCAAAAGTGGCATTATCCTGCATTTTCACCCCCAAAGTCCCTTACTATATTTGCTTTCTGTCGATTTCGTTCCCATCTCTCTTCATATTGGACGTTGATTGAATTAGGGAAAAGTTTCTCTCATACCGTAACAGTTAGAATTTTGTTTCGTTGAAGATCATGTTGTTATCCGATATCCAGTAAAAGATGTTGGTTAAATCTAATTACACATTCTTTACGTCTACCACTGACTGTACTTCTGCTAATATTCGTGTGCCATACGCGAACTAGGAGAGAATGGCAAACTTGCATTGATGCCTCACATCATTTATCATGATGAAAAAGAATAGACTGGGGAACAATAAAATTTCAAATTTCTGTTGCATTGGATTTTTTACCTCTTTCTGAAGGATTTTTAGCAGCTGAATTCAAATCTGAAATCCTTTTTTCTCTGCAAGCTCTAGTTTTCATGCAACTTGAAATACCTTAAATAGTTTAAATATGAGCATATCATTCTTTTTTCAGATCAAACACGGCTTCCTCATCGAGACATCATTGTAGAAACAAGCCTGATGCCTTTTGTCACATCTGTGGTTGCTACGCACTCCATCATCCGAGGCGTAACATATCCTTGTTTGTGAAGCGAGAAAACAAGGCTTATTTTGGAATTCATCTTGGTGACAAGACAAGAAATGGGCTCCTCATGTTGTGTGCCACAATTATTGTGAAGAAATGCTCCGAAGCTGGACCAAAGGGAAACGCACAGGTCTGCCTTTTGGAGTTCCAATGATTTGGAGAGAATCCACCAACCATGTAATTGATAGCTACTTCTGCATGGTAAACACAGTGGGTGTGGGCAAGAAAAACAGACATGAAATCGTATATCAAATCATTCCCTCAGCTAGTCGGCCTGTTCCGCATTCTGAAGAAGTTCCTGTTCCGGCTTTCAAAAATTTGCCTTCATGAACCCAAAAAGAAATTAGACATGATACGAACGAGGAAGACAGTTCTGCCTATGGACCAGAAAGTGAGTGGGAACAATCCGAGGTATAATCTTCAGAGGCAGAAACTAGCCCAGTGCCCAAGCCTCTTCACCAGACTGAACTGAATGATTTAGTTCGGGATTTAGGCCTTTCAAAGAAAGCACATGAGCTTTTGGCATCAAGATTACGAGGTAAAAATCTTGTTGATCACTCTGTTAACGTGTCATATTACAGAAAGCGTGACCAACTTTTTGTGACCTTCTTTTCAGAAGGCAGACATTTGGTTTACTGCCATGATACCCAAGGTCTTCTCTAAGAACTAGATATACCTCACTATGATCCAACTGAACGGCAGCTGTTTTTAGACATTTCCAAACGCAGTCTCAAGTGTGTTGTTCTTTTGCATAATGGCAATGTTTACGGGGCAGTCCCTGTCGGTCATTCAGTGCATCTGCGTGTTATTATATGTGTTATTAGATAACAATAAAGCATAAAATTGTATTGTTTTGTTTCTTTTGACCTGTTAATTATTCTGCTTTGTGGCTGACATTGCAATATTCTATAATATTGCTCGATTTTTCATGCATAATAAAAATCAAAGATTACAAAATATCTGTAGCTTACAGAAAAAAAAACAACTTCAGATTTGAACTACGCACCCCTAAATTGACTATAAACAAGTCTTTCTTTAAATGTAACATTTGAGTTTTCCCCAGTGATATTGGACCAAACACAGTACCTTGTGGGACTTCACTGAGTACCGGCTGTCGTTTGGACACTTTATCATTTATAATTACACTTTGTGTACGGTTTCTCAGGAATGCTTCGATCCATCGCAGGCAGTTACCACAGAGGCCCATATTAGAGAGTTTGAGTAATAGTACTCCATAGTTAACTCTGTCAAATGCTTTTTGCAAAATCTAAATATATCCCGTTCACATATTTGCCTAGGCACAGTAGGTCTAGAATAGAGTCAAAATGCTCTAGTAGATGAGAAGTGGCACGGTAAATCGTTTCTGGCGAAAGCTTTGTTGATTCGATACCAGTAGGTTATTGCTCTCGAAGTGCTGTACTGTTTAATAAAAACCGTTTCAACCGTCTTCACTACATGGCTAGTTTGGGAACAGGTCTATAGTTAGCTGGATCCATGCATTTTTAGCTTTGGGAGTTGGTGTTATAAATGCTTGCTTGTAGGTGAGTGGAATTACTCCTTCATCCATTGATTTTCGCCACGTGGAAGCTAATTTTCATTTCTGGTTGCTGCAGCCCATTAACTATACCATTCACTGCATTGTTTCACTTACCGGTACATGGGAGGTTTAAGTTGATTTTTTAATTATTGACGACTCTGGCCAATCAACAACTGGAACACTCTACGAGCGCATACCTCCGCCAAGCAAAGCAACGTTAAAGAAAGTTCCAATTTATTCAGAAACTTTGATTTCCTCTAAATCAGTACCAAAATCTTGACACTGTGCTTTTTTTACATCAATAACAAATTTTTAAGCTTTCTTAACGATCCGTCTGTAACTTTTTGAGTCATATTCCGACAAATATAAGTCAAACACACAAACGAACGAACCGATCATAACCAGAATAGTGATCATTTTCGTCTTAAACATTTCAAATAATAATCATTGCTGCAAATTGCATGAAGATCTGTTCATGACTTTTTGAGTTTTATTGCGAACAAACATAAAATCAAACATGGAGACAAACAAAGGGTCGAGGAGGTAGTCACAAAAATTTACTCATTTACATTTTGTAATATATATATATATATACATACACAACAAATCATGCTGATTTCATAAATATCCTTCCTTAAACTTTTTGAATTATGGTACCACGAAAAACAAGAGGCAGACAAACAAACGAACGGATGAACGGATCTTAACCAAAAGTTAATCATGTATTTCTCCTAACATGCCTAGCAATCCCTGTAAATTTCGTAAAGATCCGTCTATAAATTTTTTAGTTATCTTGAATACAGACGAACACACAGACAGACAAACTCAACAAAAACATAACCTCCGCGTTGGAAGTAATAATAATCATCATTGTATTACTTCATTTACGTGGAGTGGGGCAAATTGATTTTCTAATTTTCAACCACTGCAGCCCATTAACGAAAGCAGTCACTGTATTATGTCAGGTCCGGGAAGAGTGCAAGTTGATTTTAATAATAGAAATCTGGGACAGCTGCGGCCCATTAGCGAACCAATTATGGCTGAAGAGGCCTCGAACGGAGGTCCATTTGCTAATGAAGTCAAATAGTGAGGGACTTTTGCCTTTCTGAATAAAGATATATAATTTTCCACCGCTTTGTAATTATGCAAATTACGGATCGATGCCAACAATCTGACGATCATATTCGGAACGTCTTGTGCCTGCAAGAATTTTTATGATGGCATATTTATTTAATGAGGTATTTTTATACGGGTACGTCTTATGCAGACTTAAATTTGGCTCAGACGTATTGGAAAATAGGACAAGCTGTCTTGTGACTACTTTAAATGTCACACTAAGTTAACTGTTATGTTTTTGTGATTTATTTTGTGGCTTTGTGTCAGTCGAATTTTTTTATTTACTTTTTTATCTATTTTTGAGACTATATTTGAAAACTAGAGTGCCCGCGCTGTCAAGACGATAGCGAGGAATTTATGGTGATACTTCTTCAATGATCATGTTTACGTTACTAATATGCTTCTGAAGGATACGCTGCAACGGTCAGCTCAAAATATAGTGAAAGATGAGTGCGCTCTGTGTTTCAATTTATCAGAGCAGCGCACTCCTTCCTTCCCTTAGATGAAATGCGTAAAAAATAATGTTATATTAGCAAGCAGTGAAGCATCACTGAATGTACTTAAATTCTCCACCGCGTATTACTTTTACAATACGTAGATACACCTTCAGTACGTCGAAATTTTGCACCCCAGCGAAAACTGCCTCTTCAAACGAAGAAAGCAAGCTGAAGAAAGTAACAATAATTCTGCGTCTATTGTATTTTGAAAAATCATCTCCCCTATGCTTTGTTGATCATCTACTCAATTTGCATATCATGAACTGAGAGTAATTATAGTTTCAATGTAGGAAGAAAGTAATAAAAATTAGGCTGAATGGCAGTGCTAAGAGAAGCTGTAAATAAATTTATAGTTTGGATTTCAACGTTGGCCTCGTAAGAACTCTATTTAGATGTAAGGAACATGATATTCCCTCCCCCATTTTCTGCAACCTGGTCGAATTTGTTGCCTATTGATATCCATCAAGTTGCCACTTAGTTGCAAAATCTGTAACCTAGCCTGTTTTCCGTCTATCTACGTCGTTAAGAAGATGACATGAAAGATAAAAAACATAAACTAGAGCACTCTGAGAGCGCATACCTCCGTCAAGCAACGCAACGTAAATGAAAATCTGAATTGGTAAAGACACTAAGAATTTCATCTCTGTTAGCACCAATATCTGATCATTAGTGCCTTTTGAAAGTAATCTAACCTTCTGTACTTTGTAATTATGACAAACATTAGTCAAATATGCAAACAAATGAGCCGATCGTCACCCAAAATTAATCATTTTTATTTTGTTTAATATTTCTAACAATTTCTGTAAAATAGAGCCATCTACATAACTTTTTAAGTTATGTTGCTAACAAACATAAAATAAAACATAGGGACAAATAAACAAACGAACTAACATACCACAAACATTTCGTCATCTACGCTTCGTAATATACCTAAAAACTCGAGCAAATTTCATTACATTCTGTTCATAACTTTTTTGAATTATTACCCTAAGAAAAAAGAGGCAGGCAAACAAACAAACGGGTGACAGGATCTTCTCCAAAAAGAATCAACTGTTCCTCCTAACATGTCTAACAATTTCTGAAGCTTTTGTAAAGATCCACCCAAAACTGTTGAGTTACCTTGTTAACAGACAAATATTCAAACCGACAAGTATGCTCGACGAAACATAACCTCTTTAACGGAGATAATAAAATACATAAACACACGACGATATTATTGGTTTGACTTGTCTGGACATCTTGCTCTCGCGATGAATTTATATGGACTGTCATACTTACTCATAGGTTTTAATTTGAAGATAACGATGGACGTCTTGTGGTTGCATGAACTTTTTATTTACTTCTTCGTAAGTGTTTTTTTTTGTATTCAGAAGGGAAGTTTTACTGTATGGGAGAATATCCAGTACCAACTTTTTTCACTACTTTTCCACCAAAATACGAGGGCCGTTAAGCGAATGTTTGTGTGTGTGTCAATATCTTCCTCAAATCGAGTCTTATGTCTGCAGGACTATTAATCCTATCTGCACGAGGCTGTAGGCATACGAGAGGCCAAAAAAATGGTTGTAGAAAATAAGGTTGGCAAGATTTCCAGCGATTACTTTATTTTTGCAATAGCTCAAACATGCGATGAAATCCACCGATGATCCTTTCGCACAATATACTGTATGCATATGGAATTATTTTCGCGTCAGTCACTGTTAGTAGGAAGCCAGTACTCTGCCAGTAAAGGTAAAATTGCCTTCACTGCACAGTCAACTAAGAAACTTACATTCAGTGGCTCGGGCTGTAAATAAATTCCCTTATGGGCCCAGATGAGACGACCATACTTTGTCTAAGCTATGGTGTCGGTGATATATGTACTATCAGTTATGGAAACTAATATCGCATGTGGGCCATAAATATCCTGATTTTCAGTTCACCCTAAGGAAAGAAAAGTTTCTTCAGATTACAACAATGTCAACGACTTCAATATCTTAGCTGTACGCCTGTAATAAATTTACGCTAAAAAAGTATTTCTATCGCTACTTTCGAAAATAAACTTGTTTCACTAGATATTTATATTGAAACTGATTTCAAAAATGTAAACTTGTACTAGCCTCATAGCCTAGACTGCAGGAGTTCCCAACCGCTGGTCGCATCCAACCAACATGAGGTTCCCAACCGCTGGTCGTATCTAACCAACATGAGGTTCCCAACCGCTGGTCGCATCCAACCAACATGAGGTTCCCAACCGGTGGATCGTTTTGCTAGAAATGGCTTATATTCACAGATAAATGTTTTGTTAGATATTTCTTTTCTTATCATTTATAGAAAATAAAATGCTATTCAAGCTGCTGATAGCGAATTGCTGTGGCTTCTGGCTTTTTGGTAGACTGTCAATAGTTGAAATACGGTGAGCACAGCTGAATTAGGCCTCTACGCTGCACTGAAAATAGCTTGTAGCGATGAAAAAATTTTCATGTCGAAAATATTCAGGCGATGCACACTATGTTCATTTATTTTCCTGGCTCTTCATGACACATTCTACGAAACTAGCGCTCTTTACCGACCTTACTAACTTATAGACGCCAGAAATATTGTAATCATTTTATTAACATTTAGGATTTTCCGCGATCTATCGCGTTTATCGACAGTGCAAATGAGGAGATTGCTCTTAATTTCTAGTTTGTTAAAATTAGGGTGTCTAAACCATCATATGTTCGACTAACTTATGAAAAATCTGATCTGTAATGACATATTGTTTTAAAAAAATCTGTTAAATAATATTGTGTTCGCACGACAGTTTTTGTCATCTCACGTACTACTCAGAGCTACTATTCGTTAGTTATATCCTTGCAAATAAAACTATGTAGCCACCAAAATGAACTTTGCTAAAATGTTACTAGCCACATCAATAGACTTGACGAGTGACCCAACCAAACTTTTTGGATGTCTGTTAAACATGTAGTGTATAGGCTATAGCACTCAGTCGCTGTACAATTTTCTGTTGTTTACGCGAGCATGTAAAGCATTCGGACGTTACATAATACGACTGAGCACCAAAAAATCGAAGTGTGAGCTCGCCTTAATAATTGAGAAGTTTAATCTCTTGTTAATTTTGTCATTTTCAGTGGATCTCCTTCCAGAAATTTTTAAATTTGAGTGATGATGCATTATTGCAAAGTAGCATTTATTGTAGCTTACTACGGAATGAGGTGAATCCTACCTAGGTATGAAACCATGAATAAAAGACCGAATAAACGACGTTTCTTGGAAGTTCACCTGAATTTGGTTGAACGTAGAATAAAAGTGAATCTCAAGTACGCATGTGTTTGTTATATAGTAGCAGAATAAATTGAATCCACCTGTATGATAAAATCATGTAAAAGCGACACAAAAACCATATTTTAAAGTAATCTTAGCCGTGTTAGTGCGGAGTCGGTCAACTCGTTTAAAAATCGTGTTGACATACATTGGGAGTGACATCCTCCACATCTAAGAACTCCTCCTCCACGAGTCGCAAGCACTTAATGGTCAGAGCTTCCCACGCCATTTTAAGCTGACTTCTTATCACTTCCGCTCCATCTATATATTTAAGCTCCGCATATCAGCGGCTTTCGATCATGTTTGCGTGCATTCATGACCATCTCTTTGGCGGAAATTTTTGACCCTCTTTTTTATTTTTCTTAATCTTTTCTCTTTCGTCTTCCATTTTTTCTCCTCTCGTTTTCCCAGTCTGCTACATCCTACTAACATAATGGCAATAGCTCATAGAAGGCCGGGGTGTAAGCTCCGGTGTCTCTTTGGGAACGGGGCCTCTTGGTTCGTCTACTGCCGCCTATCTAATCTAATCTAGTTCAATGTAGAATGTAATGAAGTTTTCTAAAAGCATGAAAAGAAGATGCCTAATAACTACTTTTCCTGGATATCCAGTTCAGTTAGTTCGAATACAGAAACGATAACTTTCTGTAAAAATGTGAGAAAAGACACAAAACCGGATATTCTCGAAAGCCATGCGAGTTAAGATTAATGTAGAATAAAGATAAAGTGAATTTCTATAAAAAAAAACATGAATAAAAGACACCAAAAAGGGTTTTCCTGGAAGTCCATCTGAGCCGGGAGTGGCGTGCCAGGCTGCCTATGATTGATTGCTCCAGCTTCGTTTCCCGCGAAGAGGAGACCAAGATTGCGGCTTTCTTCCACTAATCTCGGAATGAAATCTATCATCATCAATTTGTGCCCTAGATATTCTGGGAGCTGTCGTCTAAATAAGTCTTCAGGAAAGAAAGCGAACGTAATACTTTTGTAAAAGATACAACTACCCTGAAAAGAAATAGCCAGTGTTGGTACTGATACTTGGTGAGGGCTCCAAAGAAACCGTGGGTAAGGAAACTACAATTTTTTTTAGGTAATATCATCTAGAAATAAAGCATAGAGAAAAAGCAGTAGATTTTATGGGACAATATCCTGGACAGATCTTTAGGAAAAGTTGAAGCTACACTGAAGTTGTTGATGAAAAAAAAAACTTTTCAACACAAACACGACCGTGAAATATTTTAACTCGCTTCACTCGGGTTCCCACAACAATCAACTGAGTGTGTTCTGTCAGCTGACCGGCTAAATGTTTTGCGGTGTCCTTGTAACCACAATTATTATTGTGTGGCTGCCACTGCCAGAGGATTTTGTAAAAATCATTAGCAATGAAATCGGTGAACATAGCCAGTGTCACTAGTACAGTTGAGTTTATCTCTTCAAATTTGGATTGAATAAGCAGTCAGAAAAGCTGCATTTCCCTCTTCTACTTATAAACGGCGGCAGCAACGCATTGGGCCGCTCGGCTGACGAAGACGCTCAGTCGCCTGTCGTGGGAACCCTCCATTAAGGATGTACAGAGAACGTTTCCCAGTTTCGTAGCCATTGCAGACTGTTAACCCTTTCTGTTATCAATTAATTTTCCTCTCTCGAAGGAATAGCACTATGTGATATGTTGTACAGAGACCACGCTATGCGGTAAAGGGTAATACACTTTTCTCACCAACACAGTATCTCCAGGAAGCTTGTTCCTCAGTCCGTTCTTCCCTTGCTCTGCACTCCACAGTCTTATAAGGGAAGAAAATATCACCCTTACTTTCAATTGAAGAATACCGTGAAACAAACATCGATAACATTGTCCCGTAGGAAAAATTCAAATTTACTTGCACTGTAATCGTGATTCATACAGTAACAAGAAAATCACTCCAAACGTCCTTGAATATTAGGTATAATCGTTTTTCACAGCAAAAGCTCACTGAGAGATCCACAAGTTTCTGTTCTTTAGGGAATAAAATGAACATATTCGCCTGCCACATATGACACAATAATATACACCTTTGACGCAAGTACGATACGATAAAAGACTTGTAATTCATTATATCAAGTTACGAGTTAAGCCGTTACATGAAAGTCATTAATATACACGTCTAACGCAAATACTATACCATAAAAGACTGCCTAATACTTCATCATAACAAGCGTCGAGCTAAATCGTTGTGCAAACTATTTCTAGATAGACATATAAACAATTATGTTGATGGTGCTTCAAGCGAAGCCGCTTTGTAGCAAGAATACTTTTATTCTGCACAAATTTGTGTCATTTGAACAGCAAACGCTCACCTAAACCCTAACAAATTTTAAGGCCGGAGCAAGGCGCTACACAGAAGCTTCACTGTAATAGTGTGAAGAGTTATTTTTTATATCTTAGTCTGTCTTCTCTTTTGGTAGTCTGCATTCGTAGCGGTTCCATAATCTGCAATACTAGAGATGTTCGTTCCTATCTGATACTCATCTTTTTCATAGATATTACTAGGCGTAGGTGTGAGGCGCTGCACCACCTTCAGTCGTGCGACCCTTGACCTCTTCAATGCACACCGGGCGCACTGGTGGTATATGGGGCAGGCCGTAGACCTGCATTCGGCCGGGTCTATCGCCAGCCTATTGCAATTATGAGATGTACTATTAATATGCCGTAAATGAAATATGTGAAAAATATTGACAAATTCATATACTGTAGGATAGAGCTATAGTTATTGTTCTTCTATTCACAGGCTCACCTACCCGACTTTATAGGGACTGAATAGGGACTTAACCGTGCCTTGCTAATAATATGCATCACTTCAGTTGGATTTTGTCTTAGGCTGAACTAAGTTGTTCTTTGTACGAGGTGCTAACTCTGAAATTTTGTTTCACATAGTATCTGCGCCCTGTACGCTCTATGCTGCAGTGCTTCGATTGGGTAGATAATAAACTGAAACTGAATTTTCACCGTGCTGTACTTCTTCCTCAAAGCAGCTGCACGCGGCAACATAGTGCTATAGCTACACCGCGTGCTGAACCTATAACAACATAACGGTTTTAGCTTATGAGGAGCTTCTGAGGCGACCTTGATATTTGGTAGAGGAAGCAACCATTCAAGGCCAAGGGAGTTAACTACTTTGGTTTACTTTCTATGTATAATGAGTTTCTGTTAAGCTTTAATTAGTTTAAGTAACTGCGAAGTTACATGCCTGTTCGCGTTCATGACGAACTGTCAAACACACGTTCACAAAAATATAACCGTCTCTTATATAAACATATATGCCTACTTAGCAAAAAAAAAGAGACTTAACATTAATTTTAGACACCAGTTGACACCTACGACCGTTTTGAAAGGCACAGTTCTTCCTATCAGTATTAAAATTCATATACACTATTCATTCTATTATTTATTTGTGTATTAAAAAGAAATATGCATAAAACTTTTGACTGAAAAGTCAATGGTAGCCAAAGAACTTGCAGAAAAAAGGGTTACTTGTGGAAAAATGTAGCGAGTAGACAAAACTTAACATATCAATCAATACTTGACACGTAACCGCTTCAACACATACACACCAATTCATAACATGAAATTAACAACCTAAATCTCATTAATACGTTACAATAAATAATCCTGACTCAGATATTGCAAAGCACAACTGACATGCGAGAGAGACCACCAGTCTACAAGGGAAAAAATTATGTTGAAATTTCTTATGGTATAACAAACGACATTATGAAATGTAAATCAATTCATGAGGTTTGACACGAGCCGCCTGAGTGCTTCACAGCCGGCTAGGCGAAGGCCTAACGTGGCTCTATCGGCAAAAGTGCAGTGTGTGCCCAATGGGAGCGTATTTGGGCCTTCTTCATCAAAACGTGTTTGGAGAAGAGCGGCTGCCAGGGGAGTTTTATATTATGCCCTCATTCCATACAGTGCAACGACTGCTGCTGCCCGTGCTTGCGACACGTCTCTCCCCTAGATTCCACTCATTTTTGTATCGGCGGCCGCCATATAGCACTTGCCTTTTGCATCATAGTAAACTCCTTTCACGTTGATGGAAAAGACAAGTGGTATAGAGTGGCCGCCGGCGCAAAAGTGGGTGGAATCTAAGATAGGGATGTGTCGCAAGCACGGGCATCAACATCTGTCGTACTACAGTATAGGTTAAATGGGCATTAGGCACCATGCATACCTGTACTCGTAAGTTAATAATTTTGTGTTATACAGACGCTGAGCCGCTTGCCTTATATTAACAGTAGTAGCGTTGTCTTATTAATAGTTTTTCTTCCCCTTTGACCCTTTTTTTAGCTATGCTGTCAGGCCAGAGGCCCTCCGGCCTTTGTCAGGTAGGCAAGTTTAGTCACGACCTGCGCCCGTTTCAACTTAGAATGCCAATAATTACTATATAAAAAGAAAGAAAAGTTATTGGAACTTGAGGCGGTGCGGCCCGGTTGTAAAAATATATATTCGTACTGTAACAACATAAGAGCCGCATGGCCGCTGATCGCAATGCACATGGATCGGGAACACCGACCGTTTAGTTTAAAAAAAAAATAAAAAATACAGAGTATAAATAAAACTGGAAATAAGAAATTGCTCCCACAGGGCCGTGTCTTGCTTTGAAAAGGTTGTGATTCTAAATATTCCAGCATTTACAGGTTAGGTATATTCTGCAAGATAACAGATACTATATCTATTGTTAATAGTCCCTGAATACCAGACATTAAGCCCGATGCCCAAGAATGAACTTTCGTTGCCACTAGCAGCCTAAAGTGGTGGCAATAATGATAACACATTTTGAAATTTTGAAATAAGTTGAAAAACACTGCATCAATATAGTTGAAGTTTTAACTGAATAATGTTTCTTCAACTAGTTACAGATTCCTTATAATCATTATTGTATTCGTTGTCTTTTCAAAATTTTACCACGACAATAATACTTTGTGGGTGCTTATCAGGTGGAAATAAAGATAGCACATATAGAAAAAATTGTATTTTAGAAAACAATGAGAGCAAAAAAAAACATAATTCTTAATATTTACAAGCGTTGCCTTTTGATTGCAACACATGTACACATCGGTTATTCATATAATTAATTATATTAGCGAGCATTTCTTCAGGGATAGCCTCCCAGCATTCATTTATGGTCTGCCACAAGCTTTCTTTATCCTGAAATTGTCTCCCATTAGCGTAAACATGCCGTGAGAGTATCCCCCAAAGATTCTCAATTGGGTTTAGATCGGGTGACTTCGCAGGCCAAGCTAACGATATCATGGGCATTATGCCAATTTGTGGTCAACCTCGCTGTGTGAATGGCGGCATTATCTTGCTGGAACACCGCTTCTTGCTGATGTTTATCAGCTCGAAATGGGAGAAGACTAGTTTCTAAGACCTCTACGTAATTCTGAGCATTCTGTCTACCTTCCATCATCACCAAATTCGCCTTGCCCTTGATGGAGAATGCTCCCCAGATCATAAGAGATCCGCCATCAAAAGGTCGTTAGCTGAAAATTTTGTCCTCCTTTCTAAGATCATGCCAGTAGTATTGAGAACCGTCAGGTCCGTCTAGATTAAACTTTTTTTCGTCGGAAAAAAATAACATTAGACCAATTTTCATGGTTCCATTGCACTTTTTCTCCATTTTTTGCGTTTTGCCTTGTGTGCTTTCGTGAGTGCTGGTGCAGTTTTTCTCTTCTTATAACTGAAGTTCTTAGATGAACCCAGGATCTGTCGCACTCTTCTCGTTGTAACATTTAATTGCAGGGATGTCTGCAAGCCTTTTGACCCCTCTCCTGTCCGAGACGCCTCACGGAGAAGTCGGCGGCGGGCTGTAGGGCTCAATTTTGAAAGACGGCCAGGAGACTTCTTCTTTCCGTATTCTTCTGGGTTCTACAAAAAGTTAGTTACCACCTTTCTAGATCTGCTAACCTTCCTAAAAATCTCATATATAGTATATACTTCTTCATTTAATGCGCTTATTCGACCCTTTTCTTTTTCAGATAACCCACACTGTCTTCCCATGCTAAGAAATGGGTTAATTTCCATATATAGCGGTTACAAGATGGGGAGCAACTGTCCAATATGGCGACGACGGCTTATGTTTATATTCTTCTTCTCTAATCTGGATGTAGTAACGCGAAATTTTTTCAAGTTGTATTATCTTAATTTCCACCCAAACTTCAACACAAATTTATACTTTTCATCATAAAAGTTTAATCAAATACTTTATAGGGAAACTATGATAAGAAATAGGTAACTAGTTGAAATAAGGTTTTTATGTAAAAATTGAACATGATATGGCATAGTATTTTTTAAGTTACCGAAAAATTCTGAATTGTGCTACCATTATTGCCACCACTTTAGGCAAACTCAACTTATCCGACTGCGTGGTCGTAGCCGTGACGTCTATGAGTCTATGAACATCGTGCACTAATTCTTAAAATATAAGTCTTTGTATACTTAAACTCCTCATGATTAGGAGCGATAGTTGAAAGTTCACCATTGCCACTTATTATGCCGTAAAACTTGTAGTAGCGACTGAGATTTCGGCAGTTTTGTATACAGTTAAATTTTGAGCAAGCTGAAGCCTAGTCGCGGCTATGCAAAGGAAATAGTTGAGTTGCTTCTATGGCGCTAGCGGCAACGAAAGTTGTTACGTGAGCACCGAGCTTTCAACAAGAGCTTGGATGGTACTAGTTAATTGCTAACATATTATTAAACTAGAAAATCACAGGTTGTTAGACCAATGAAAAATCCACTTTGCCCTCATCCACTATCCTCTTTCGCATGTCAGTCATTGTCGGCATTGACTATTATTGTTCATAATATAAACTATTCATTCAGGTACTATGTGCTTCATTAGTATAGAAGTGAACCTATGTGGCAACCATGAGTGAATGAAATCGGTCTCAATTTATATTTAATATACGAGAACATCATATAGTAAATTCATGTATCAATAAATAGCCACATTTTAAGCATTGTTAGTTTTTACTATTGCAAGGAGTTCAACATGTATGAATATTATCTAGGAAATCGCTACACAACATAATACAGTAAGTAATAGTAATTAAAAATACATACATTAATAAATAATGTCACATTTGTCTTCCTCATGCCCTTAATTAATCGCAAAAACTAAAAGCTGTTTACAAGAAGCTACAATCTTCAAATGTATTGATAATGACGACACTGCTGATCAGGAACATAAATTATTACGTAAAGATCATCACAACTAGTGTTCTCATCATTCTCAAAATAGTTTGAAAATATTTTCACAGTTGGAATTCACATCATTAAAAAAGTATTATTTAACCACCTTTACAATCAGTAGTATGACTCCTCGTAAAATAAATATTAAATATTTCCACAATTACAGTTCTCACATTAAGCAAAACAATGTGAAGACATTTTCCAGGTAGTGATCTCACCCTAAAGAAATTATCATGTAAACAAACATTTAATCAAATAGTGTTCAAACCATGCGCAAAATAATGTGCAAAGATTACTAAAATTACTGTGCCGAGAATTTTGAAAACAAAAAGAACACGAGATTCCTTGTGCTACGTACAAATTTTCGTTAAGGAGGCCACGAGATGTGTCAGACTAGTACATCAGCTTTTTAGTACCCATGAGTACCATTTAGCCACGTTTCGTGTAGTGCCATTTCAACGAAAACTTATATTTAACTGGGACTTTTGAAGCGTAATACTCTTCAGGATAATGTTGTAATGGTTCTCCGGTAGGACCAGCTGATTTTTACTGATACTTCAAACGAGTAACTTCAACAAGCACCGTGTATTCATGATTCTCCAGTGTTACTACTTTTACGAAAACTTATTCGTAATCATGACGCTAAGAGTAGTCACGCCCATGAGGACAATAAGGCACGGGTCACACGTACAGTAGTATCATTTCTGTAAAAACTTGCTATTAAGCTCGACATTAGAGTTTAGAAGCCAATACAGTATATCCTTGTTCAAGTAGCACTTCATATTCGCAGGGACGGGATGTTTAGAGTTTTGCGCTTGCATGCTATAGCTCCCGAGTTCGATTCTCCGCCAACGCGACAAGCAGGTTAAGTCTGGCAATAATTGGCTGGCGGTCGGCATTCACACGCCACTGCGGTGGGTACTGACGCTAACCACAAATGGGGACGGTTGGGGGTCGCAGTAGCCATATAAACCTTCCGTCTCTGATGTCATAGATCTGACAATCTGCAGCTGCGGCACGAACCAGTACGTAAAGACTTACCAGCTGGGGTTGACTTTACTTCAACTTTTCTCATGCAAGCCTATATTTAAATATTACATCAAATGACTAAAAAGTTAATGCGTTTTACAGTACATAGCGACAGCAACAGCGCAGTTTATGAGCATAATAATAATCATAACGGCGCCGGATATAATCACGGTTTTATGACTGGAGCAGGAGGAGGCGCGTGAGGAGATAACGCTGTCATCACGCAGAGGCCTGCTGTGCTGCGTGTGGAAGTGGGGCTGCTGGCCTGAGTCCATTTGCGTGTGTTTCGTGGGCCACAAAACTTGGGAAAAGTGCGATTCGAAATCCTTGCGCCGGGCGTGTTTCTGAATGCCCTCGTGATACCTGGAGGTACCTGGGGCAAAGAATACTGTATGTTATTAGGACATGATCCAATGGGATAGTTTTGTCGAGATAAACTGTTCTCCTTGGCTTAAACTTGTTCTAGAATTTAGTCATGAGGGTGTTGGTTCCGCGACTTCAGATCGATTTTTAAATGCTAGTCTCCAAAAAGTTACACGCAAGACTGCCTCAAGTGATGGAGTGTGAAGCCGTCTGCAAAGAGATCGGTTGGGGATTACCGAATGTAATTCGATCCAAAGTAGCGAGACCAACTCGCATGCATGATGTTCCCCACAAATTCATGCTAATGAGTTTAGCTTATCTCGAACAGAAACGTCCCAGTCGAAATCCCACTTAAGGCTTCAGCGATTGGCGCGGCAGAATCGAGCTAAGCCAAACCCATTTGACTTAACTTGTCCGACATCCAGACAGAGATGTTGGCCTCGCCACAGTGAGTCTTGTTGCAAGTGCTAAAAGCAAGCCAAGTAGGCTTGAGACGGTTGGAAGCCCAAATTTAATATGATATTTCAGATCGCAATTCAGTTATTTGACCCAATAGACCATACTTTGTTTCACAAATTTAATATATTTCAATTCCAAAGATATTCATCAGTACAAATCGTATTCATTACACAATTACAGACACTCAAAAAGTAAAAAATGCTATTAATTCATAAAATTTTGAATTATGAGACATAAAAATGTAGTAAATTCTATTTTACGCTAAAGAAAAGGAGATAGAGTTACAGTTTTACATTAATGCCCTAATAATTGATTTTACCTTATGCAATGTTATTTTATCTCACAAAACAACACTTGAGGCGAGACATACATAGCTGCATTACTCACCAGGCTGCAGTACAGTTACAGCAATAAGCTGAGGAACAGCGTGAGGGGCGTGGCATCCGAAGGTGCCGCTGTCATTCACAGTCAAGTCAAAAAGTGTTAGTTGAGAGACAACCCTTCCTTCCTCCCAGTCTTCATATACTTCCACCTGGAGATGAAGAGTTCGTGTTATTCCACCAGCATATTTTACATGCAACACCCGTAGTTTTTCAAACTGTAGTTAGTTTAGTCGCTTGTGTTGATTGAACAGTGCAGCTTTTTCAAGAAAAAACTATACTTCATATCAATACATAACATATGTCTTAATTAAAGATTGTGTTATTTTTTCATTTTGAAATTAACGATTTTTTAGACAATCATACTTTCAACAGCACGAAGATTAAAGCCAATTTGTAGATGAAAATTGTTTCCAGCATGCGTTATTAGACTAGTAGCTATAGTCTGTACTCTATACAATGAACTAACACTTGGCAATAATTCCAATATTATCCAAAAGATGATATTGCACTAATAGGAAGATAATATTAATTATTAATAATTAATTAATGCCAATCAATAGTAAGTCATGACTAGTTCCTACCAAAATAATTTTAAAAGAAAACACGTTGCAACAATTTTTACCTCCGCCAAGGAGGTTATGTTTTCGTCGTGTTTGTCTGTCTGTCTGTCTGTTTGTCTCTTTGTCTGTCACCAGGATAACTCAAAAAGTTATGAACCGATTTGGATGAAATTTACAGGGATTGTTAGGTATGTTGGGAGGAACAGATGATTAACTTTTGGTG
>LQNS02000141.1:19414073-19428536 GCA_001587735.2 Parhyale hawaiensis | reverse complement strand
AGAGTTTAATGGAAACCTGAGCAAAGTATTTTCTTTGGAAATAGCCCAGAGTATCGGCAGGCGGCGAAGTTTAGCTAATGAGTTGCAGCTTGCACAAACTAATTAATAAGGATGGAGAGAGACGCCGTTTTTAGGCGTTTTTAGGCAGCTTTTAATGAAGCCTCGGGACTCCATTAATCGACCGGACACAGGAAACTAGGCAAAACAAATATGGTTCACAGGGAAAAACGAAAACTGGTTTGTAATAAATGATGAAAGCTTGCTGTAGTAAAATAAGGATTTTATTTTACGAAAAAAGCCTGGACTAGAAGTTGATGACGTCACTGTTGGAAGAAGGTGTAGTAAATTGTTGCTTACAACAATACTAATAATCCTTCAGTAGGTGGCCTGATATTAATGATTAATGATTAACTTCTTTAAATAAAAGAAAGTAATAATAATCAATAAAGAATAATGCCCATATAATGATAAAGATTGATAAAATTATCTCAAAATAATTATTATTTATTACAGTAATGTTTTTGCGTAAAAAAATTGAATTAGGCAGAGATGAATCGAGTTAGCACAGAAACTCACAGCTCGCAGTAGGTATAGCACAACCACCCACGACAATTATCAGACAGGCACTGAGAGCAAAATAGCTAGTACCCGTGCTGTCCAGAGGCGCACACACGATGCTGTTGCCCATACATTCTCGCTATTATTCGGTTATAGCAGGTTGTAAAAAACAGCGTCACATAAGTGCTACTGTAAATTACCTGGCGGAGTTTAGAGCCAACTTCATTAGGCTGTGAACATTTTGGACAATATCCCCAAAATTTGATTTTTTCCGCTTCGATTATGCGATTTGGGAAACTTGAGCCCCATGAGGACCAACTAAGATATCGGTTTATCGTGGGAATGACACTGCTGTTATGTTATGTCTTCTATGGAGGATCGTGGACCATAATTATGGAGTTGAGCCCCGTATCGGCGAGTATATACATGATTTTACTCAAGTTTCAAACAATGCTATTCCTATGAGAAACTGACTTCTCCTACAGCAATATAAGTATTTATCTATTTTGCAAGTCTACATGGGGTTCATTCATTTGTTCCTTCCTTCGTGATTCCGTATTTTGCGTTTTCAAAATTAGATAGGGGAGACTGGCGTACTATATATATATATATATAAGGGTTCGAGAACACTAGGTGTCGGCGTGAAGCCTATAAGGGTCAACTAAGGCATCCATTCCTCGTTGTAATCTAACTCTAAGAATGACCTTCTTGTGTTTATATATTTATTTATATGTTCGGTGTCACGCTCTTAAGAATAGATAGGAAAAAAATTCATTCTTTCTTTTCCAACGTTGAAGTTCACTCAATGCAGATACATATATACAGCTTCTCTAAGCACTCCGTTGCATCGTCGTTCGTACTCTCCTCTGAGGTTTCCTTCATCCAATACTTTTTTTTCGTGTTCGCTCTTACCGAAATAGATATGCGAAAAATAGGCCAGGATGCAGATTGCGTAATCAACTATGACGAGGTTGCAGAAGGTTAAAGTGAAATCCTTACCCTTTATTATCTGAATGCATTTCTTTCCCCGTTGGAAATTTTGGCGATCCTGTTCGCTTCTGATGGGATTCAGTAGGTAATAAACCATATTGCAAAGGAAGGCTAAATTTAGAATACGGTACTGATCGCTATTAACAGTGAATGCAGTTCTTGCTCTTCCAGCTTCTCTTGCCGTTCCCGTGGAGTCTGATATTCATTACGTTTTCTCTACATCGAAATTATATTTTCTTTTGATTTGCGATGTACATATTTTGTAGCAAATCAGCGAAGCGTAGAGGAACCGACTTTTTCCTGTATATAGTAGACGTAGTAATTCTTTATTCCAACTTTTCGGGAGCAGAAATTTAGTTCTGATGAAACTATCTCCCTGTGTATTCTGGATACGCATCGGAAATGAAATTCGGTGATGTTTCAGCGCTTACAATACAGTTAATTTTTTGCGTGCCATCTAAAGAAAGGAAGGAGTGTGCTGAAGACGAACTGAAGTGTACTGCTCGGAAGAAAGCACGGATCTCTTACGATAATAAATTCAATTGGCCGTCGTAGCGTCTCCTCTATATCTATTTTAGTAGGGAAAGTTCAATCAATGAAGAAGTGTCATCAGTCATCACAAATTTCTTGTGATGAAGAAGAAGCAAGTCAATGAAGAGAAGAATTTGCACCGGCCTATTTAAAGCAATTAGATCGATAATTGCATGAATTTTTCCACGCGCGGGTCCACTAGTAACACATGTATGTATGTTGAAACATTGTTTGAGAAGGAATGCGATCCTTTTAGAATGACCTCCTACACCCCACAGGTCATACCCTAAAAAAATTAAGGTCGCCTTACATAAATCGTATTATGGTGTAAGCACAAATTAAAGAAAACACAGACAGGCAGTTCTTCAGTGTTTTTGCAAAAAAATGTGTCTGAATATCGACGTCATAGTCCTCACTTTGCTATTTTCATCATAACTTGGTATACACGATACAAGTTTCATCTATATAGATCCAGCCGTCCTAAATTTGGTAGATTGTTTAATGGCTATACAACTCTGAACCCAGGAGTCTTTTTAAAATGAAATCATGCAACGAGTCTTCTATTTTTTAGCAAGGTAAGAATACGCAGTGCATTTCAGTGATTAAATTGACAACTTTTTAGTTTTGCTCATGTTAAATATTTTTCTCGACGTAGGAAATGGTTCGTGATGTTTGAATGATGACGTCACAGGAATCTTGAGGTAGAGCTGAGCTGTGCTTGGAAGCTGTCCGTCTGTGTTTTCGTAGGTCTGTGGCACATATTCTCAAGAGATCTCCCCCCCCCCCCCTAGTAGCAACGATTTTAACCTTAAACGTTTACAAAAGCGGCCTCTGGACCATGTGGAATGCGATACTTCAACGGCTGACGGCTATCACACAAATGAATACATGACGTCATTCAAGGTGCCGCCAGGGTTTATTGAACCTCCTTGGGTGAAGCCAATTGCCAACCTGCAAATACCATCACTTCATCACCATCACGAAATTTTATCACCTTTGATTGGCTGGCTGTAATTTTCGTGAAGTCTAATGAATGATGGCTTATATTTCATAGTACTTTGAGTTTATAGAATATGAGTGACTTTAAAACATTCAATAACCTTTTCTGAACATGCGGCTGCCAAAATTTAATTCGGCAACGGAGAAATGGGATTTTCTCAAGAGCTATTCTTTTCCCCTCATCTAATACTGAAGAAAAAAATTATAAGCTACCCAACATTTTTCTTGGGAAGAAGGTATCTTGGATACGGCGGGGACGCACTCGGACGCTTTCCTGCATGACAGTATTTGGACATGATCATAATAGCTCTGGAGAATATCCCATTTTTCCCATTTTGGCGGCCAGCGTCAGAGGCCACTTGGACCTAAGAGTCAAGTACTGTTGCTGTCTATGGTCGATAGTTTACGAATAAATACAGACTTGCGGTATTTTTCAAATTTACACAGTGGAATTATTGTGTTTCCAAAATTTATTCATTTTTTACTAATAATTTTGTATATTTCTTCTGTGTATGAATGACTGCTGTGCTAGCTCGCTATATTGTTCTACTAGTACTAGACTGATGGAAAATCGCTTTGGAGTAAGTACTGCCTTTTTATTTAGGTCTCTATTAGGCTATTATATTGATATAGTTTACTATTTAGTACATCAATGAATATTTAAAACGTTTTGGAGTACATTGAAATAATTGCTTTAGTTTACAGAGCATGTTTTAATCTTTCTTTAATAAAATGTCGGGTTAACTTTTTTGTTATAGTTAGTGTAGAAAATTTTCTGTAGTTTAAAATCGCATATGGGTCTACGGACTACGAAACATATATTTGACTTTCTCTCTCTATATTATCTCAAGTTCTCATGTTAGTCCACATTGATCATGATACTACTTGTTGCAAAAGTATGACACGCTTCACATTACTAACGCTTGTAGTCGAAATTAGTTATTCCTAAAGTGAAGTTCCCTATATGGCATTTATATCTCGGAGCCGGATTTTGAGGTTACTAGGGCCCAACATTTGTTGCCAGAGTTTTGGAACTCTCTGCTTTTCCGTCACTTACAGTAGCTGTGATTATTATTATACATCGCATGATGTATGAAAATTTACCAGAGGCGCACTAGGATGTGTAGTGGCACTAGGGCAGAGGCGCAGGCGCAATGGGTAGAGAGCAACATTGTGCCGCAGGCACACTTCTTGTGAAGGGTCAGGCGCAGGAGCGAAGGCGCCCTGACAAAAAATTAAGTGCGGCCACCCCTGGACGTAACACTACTAGGAAAGCATTAGCTGATACTCAAAGTCTTCCAAGTAATACGTATTTATTTGATAGTTGATACTGCAACTATTTCATTGCGGAAATTTGCAGATTTCCAACGTTTCCGGACACGAGATTGATCCCGCACAGCCACTTAAAGACATTTTTTCAGGTATTGTGGATTACATTTTCCGGTTAAAGTTACAGCACAAGTGCAAAATGGGAACACCTAATAGCAGCCTTGTGTATTAAACCTAGCTACTTAAGATTACATAATTGTCAGTTGCGCATCGAGAATAATATAACACATTTCGAGAAAAAAAAATCTTGATCGATCTGAAATTCGAAACCGTACTGATAGCCTTGACTTTGGTCATGAACAACTGGAGAATTAATATTGCGGACTTTGTTTTGAGTGTAAAATTCTTTGCTGTAAGTATTTGATGACTCGATCGTCTGCTTCAAAGCCTTGTGTTAAGTAGTGCATAGTGAATGAAAGTGCCGCTGACGGATATGATTTTATACTGTGTACATTGAATTCCTTCAAGGGCTTCGTACAAGATTTATATAATGTCATGTACAACACCCTGAATTTGTAGAGCATTTGTAATGTATATTTTGAGCATTTAACTTATGTCTGATCCTCTTGTAGCTATTTATTTTTCTTGCAGAAATCTGTGTCTATATTTATGTACGAGTCTGTTCATAAACAAATTATGTTCCTTTGTCACTCCGCACCACACAGTCAATGTAAACCACAGTCACCCACCATCGTCATCCCCTCACCTAAAAAAGCATTGAATATCATTGTTCCATAAATTCCAGGTAACCTTCACGTGGTTCAGTGGTTGGAGATGTTGCCTCATTCGTAATCACGAAGCAGCAAGTTCTATCCCATGCATGGGAAAGAAGTTTTGGTGCTTGGCCCTGCGTAGACAATATATATCTGGCTATCGTAGTTTACTGATGAGGGGGTTGGGTACTGACTTTACGGATGGGGTGCAGTTTTCGCATGAGCCTTTCGTCCATAACGCCATAGCTCAGATAATCCTTTGTCAACTGAAGATGTGCAGCATTCTAGGTCCTATAGAAGGGCTATATCTGCAGCACAGTGTGAACCAGTGCATGTGAGTTCCTTAGTTGTCGCTGGTAGTATAGTCAACTTTACTGCTACTTCAGCCACAGAACGCGTACTCTGCCATTGTTACCCACCAACGTTACTCTCAAGTCGAGAAAGGCATCGAATATCATCGTTCCAATATTATTGTAGCAACGCGTACTCTGTTCTTGTCACACACCATCGTGGATTCCAAGTCATTAAAACACCGAATATTCTCGTTCCACCATTACCTCGAGTATGCGTACTCTGCCATTGTCGTCCGCAATCGCTATTTCCACGTGTCTAAAGGCAAAGAATCTCTTCATTTTGGTGTTGCTCGAGAATCACTGACAAGCAAAAATAGCAACACTCAGCCAAGCAAACAAGCCATTCAATAAACTTGCAATATCGTGAAACTCTTTCAATATTCAAAGCCTCTGAATGGCTAATAACTTAGACAAGAATTGCTACCTTAGTTGTGCGTATGCAGCACAATGGCATAGTTCTATCAGGCTTGATGACACTTGGAACGGCGATATTCCCAATAAGCGAGATGCTTACCGCTCTCTCCAATGCAGTCAATAGGCCCTCTAATGGAGTTTAGCTTTTCCTTAGCTTTATTGCGCACAGTTCTGGGCATTGCGGGGTGACTAATGGATGGACTGTTTAATGGTGCTCTTGCGATACGTTGTTGTAGTCAGGATGTTTACTAAACACGTGGTGGAATGAGTTTTTCATTATGGGTATTGTGGTGTGTACTTTGTACTTAGTTTAAACGGGCTTTGTCGTAATACGCCGGTAATATGTAGTACTAGCAAAAATGTTTATAATCTGAAATTGGTAGAATATATACTTATTTTAGTCATTACAGAGTAATCTTTATGATACACTGCAGTAGAGTGACTATTTACGATGTGGTACATCATCATTAATGATGGGCATTGAAAAGCAAGCCTTATGTTACGCTGTAGTAGTCAGGATGTTTGCTACAGATGCAGTGAAATCATTTATTAACTATTGCATTGTGGGGTGTGATGTGTGTAGATTGTCTCACAATGCTCTTACGATGAGATGTAATGATCAGGTCGCTTATTACCTCCGCCAAGGAGGTTATGACTTTGTCGTGTTTGTGTATCTTTTTTCTGTTTGCTTGCCAGCAAGTTAACTCAAAAAGTTATCGGCCGATCGTTACGAAATGTACAGGAATTGCTTGGTATGTTAACAGTAACAGATAATTAACTTTTGATGAAGATCTGTTCGACCATTTGTTTGTTGGTTTGTCCGTCTATTTTTTTCTTCTTCATGCCTTAACCCAAAAGTTATGAATGGATTTGTATGGAATTTGCATGTGTTATTAAGTATATTACGAAAAGTAAATGGCCAAATTTTTGCAATGATTTCTCTGTTCATTAGTCGCTTTTTTTAGTTTTTAGTTGTTAGCAAAATAATTCAAACAGTTATTGAAGGACCATCATGAAATTTACAAGAATTGTCAGAAATGTTAAAGAAACATAGATTATCAAATTTTGGTGATGATCGGTTGGTCATTTGTGTGTTTGACCAATGTCTGTCAGACTGTTTCTTAGCAATATTACACAAAAAGTTATGAAGGGATCTTCAAGATAATTACAAAAGCTTTTATTACTGTGAAAATGCACGAATGATAAGATTTTGGCGCTGATACAAAGGCTATCATTGGTTCAGAACCAATTCTAATTTTTCGTTAACACTGCCTTACTTGACGGAGGTATGCACTTTCAGAGTATCAGAGTACTCTAGTTAAATATGTGGTAAAATCATTTATTTATTGCCTATAGTGATTGCGGAGTAAGCTCTACCTGGCCTGTGTAATGGTACTGTGACGCTGCAGCACATGATGTTGTCGGTTAAGGGCAGTACTTCACTGCGTTTAAGTATGTATAATGTTTTTGTTACTTCATGTAAAACCTTTAGTTAAACGCTGTTTTTACATCCATTGAAGATAGACGTGAATATTTTCAAACAAAAGTCATAAAGACTTTTCATATTACCTAATAAGATTAAGTGAACGCAGTTTCGTACAAAAAAAGTTCGAGGGCGCATATATGAACCGCGTCTATATACGAATACGCGTACGATGCAAAACCCATCACATACAGTATGTGCTAGTTTAACATTTTCCGTCCAATCTATTTTCATCAGCTTTATTATAACACTCAGCAAGTGATGACCGATGAGTGATGAGCAATAAGTACCCCACATTTGGATCTGAGGTACACGAATAATACCTCTCGTTACTGCTGCTGTGTCTATGCCTTGTCAAATTTATATATTTATTTCTACAGCTTCTTTTAATGCTGCCTTTTAATAGTAGGACAGGAAAGTGAGAGTAAGCACAATCTCTTATTAATTAAGTAGCAGAATTAAAATTCTATAATCGCCATCACTAACGAAACTATGACATCCTGCCACGAAAAGAGCCGAGCTCCAACAAGACCACCCCATGGAATGGAGCAGAAGGTGGCACATGAGCTTCAATGTCTGCAAATGCTCAGTAATGCAGGTAGGGCTGGTGAACCCTTAAATTCACTTTGAAAATGAACGAGACTGAATTGGCTGTTGTCACGCAACAACGTGACTCGGGAATCACTATTACAAACAAACTACAACGCAGTCAGTAAGGTGGCAAGACTGTGAAAATGACAATCAGAGTACTGGGATAAATTTTGAATACAACTCCAAGGACATCATCATTCCCTTGTACAAGGCGTTAGTGCGGCCACACTTAGAATTTTTGCTCAATTCTGGTCGCAACATCTGTGTAAAGATATCGGTAACATGGAAAGAGTCCAAAGCAGAGCAACGTAATTGATACCTCAGTTGCGAAATAAGCCGTATGAAAGTCGCGTAAAAGAACTGAGTCTGATCTCTCTCGAGCAAAATCGACTCAGAGGTCAACTTATAGAAAAATCCAAGTATTTGAATGGCTTCAGTGACGTACCTACAACAGGACTCTACAAAATAGACCTTAATGATCGCTTGCGAAATAACATTCAAAAACGCAAGTATGAAAATCGAAGAACAACCTTAAGTCAGCAGTTCTTTCTGTGCTTCATAGTCAGTATTTAGAATAGACTCTCTTCCGATGTTGTTGGTGCGGAGTCAGTCGACTCGTTTAAAAATCGTCTTGATATACATTGGGAGAGACATCCTCCACAGCTAAGAACTCCTAATCCAGGAGTTGCAAGCTCCTAGCGGCCAGAGCTTCCGAGCCCATCTTAATCCGACTTCTTCACTCTCCCGCTCCAACTACACAGTTTGACATCTTTAAATTAAGCTCCGCATATCAGCGGCTATTGACCGTGCTTGCGTACATTCATGAGCGTCGCTTTGGCTAACATTCTTTCCCCCCTCTTTTTTTCTTCTTTTTCTTCTGTCCTCTATACCCTACTGACGTAATGGCAATAGCTCATGGAGACCCGGGGCGCAAGTTCCTGTGTCTCTTTGGGAATGGGCCTCTTGCTTCGTCTACTGCCGCCTATCTAATCTAATCTAATCTAATCTAATCAAATCTAGTTGTAAATTCGTTTACACTAACATATGCTTTGCACGGACCCAAGTTCCGTATTTGGACTTTTGGGCTCCCGTTGCTCCTGGACTTCTCACGGCTAGTTTCATAATATATAGAATAAAAAATTAAGTTACTATACAGTTAAGTATACTATATTAATCTAATTGAGTAAGCGGTCCATTGTTCCTTCTGCCCAATTTGTCCTACAGAAGCTAAGGAAGTCTTGCTTCATCATCTGCAGTACATAGTGCTACAAGGAAAGCAATCGCATCTGAAAAGAGAGTATGGCTGAATACAGTGTTTGTTCAGAGTGTGTAACCTAATCTATAATACTCCAGCTCACGGAGTATCCGAAAGAATGCATAGTTTTCACCGTGTGTGTGTGTCGGTCCACCCGCACCGGGTGATGTTCCGTGTAGTTTCGACCACATGAATCTTTTGCATTCAAAGTCGTTCCCTTCTCGAATTTGGTGCGTTGCGAGGTGGGAGGTCCCGAGATGTTCTCAACGTCAGCTCCAGTTCTGCTTGTGGTTCCAGCCATCCAACTGTACTTTACACCTTTAGCTTTAGACAGGGAAAATTTAGAGTATCATTAACTTTAACAATGTCATTGCGCATAAAATTCGAAACAATTATCCTACTAACTCCACGGCTTTAGCATGTTTCCTCATAGACATTGATGGATCAGCCATGATGCTACCAAAATAATGGGAGTAACGCTTACGATCATTTCAGGCCTATATGGTACACGATGGGCAACCCCTGTTTCACCCAACTTGCCCAAAGGTAAATTTGGCCTCCCTAGTAACCCATTAAACCCATTAAACTGCGTCCAGTGCCTCTTGGATCACGTATCACATCTCTTCGCTCAAATCTAACGGACGAAAGTCCGAAGCAGAAAATTCAAAACATATGGTTGTGGGTAATTTACATATATCCAAAGTTGCAATGTTTCAAAACAAGTCTTACTGAAGTTATACGTTTATGAAGATAGTCTCAATTTATCCGTTCGACTTTGTGTATACCAACTGCAATGGAATTGCACATTTAAGTCCTGTGATATCACTGTTATAAAATTCCCAAATTCCCTAGCATAATAGTAATACAAAGAACAAAATTCACCGCAGCTTCTTATCACAGTAAGCTGAAGAACAAAATATCTATCATTGTGCCATATAGAAACACAAAGTAGAAAATCCCCGCGTTGTTGCTAACAGTAGCAAAGAGAGCCGAGTTTACTGCAGGTAATAACAGCAGCACAATAATAAAAACCTATCATCATTGTTACAATGTCGCCAAGAACAATAATTCTGTTAAATTAACTAACAGCAACACGAATATCAAAGGCTCTGTCATGTATTTAACGACGGCACAAAGAGTAAAAGTCCGCCGGTACTTACGGGAAGCCCAACTGTATAACGCAGGAAGAAATCATTCAAGAATAAGCGTTCTCCTTTATGTCTGCAGATCACGATAA
The DNA here is from genome assembly GCA_001587735.2 of Parhyale hawaiensis. Lineage (NCBI taxonomy): Eukaryota > Metazoa > Arthropoda > Malacostraca > Amphipoda > Hyalidae > Parhyale > Parhyale hawaiensis. The sequence continues at coordinate 19,418,083 of LQNS02000141.1, read as the reverse complement.
TATATGGCAATAGGGATAATAAATAGCAATTGGAAGGCTTGATATTCCCGAATTGTCGGGGTCATAATTCTGTGCTCTCAAGAATTACGGCGGTCCAGCAGGAGTGTTATAGCAGCAGGCAGAGCGAGCAGGTCCTCTTTGCGGATCCTTTTAGAGCTAAAAGTATTGTAGTAGCTGGTAGATCTAGCAGGTCCTTTTTGCAAATTCTTGTAGAGCTATAAATATCATAGCAGCAGGCAGATAGAGTAAATCCTTTTGCATGGATCCGTGTAGAATTCTGAACGTTATACCGACCGGTACGGTACATCGAGTAGCCCCTCGTTGTTCTTCCTACAGGGAGTTGGGAGTGTTGTAGCAGCAGGAAGATCAATCAGTTCCGCTTCGTGGGTAAAGGTAAAGTCAACTTGATCGTATCCCCTACTGGGGAAACCCACAGTTGGCCTATGCTGCAGACATAGGCCAACTGGCCCGTAAGATGTGTACGCCTGCAGTCGACCGAGGATCGTCAAAACTGTGGTGCAATCGATGAAGGGTTTTTATACAGCGACCCACGTCCCTTCCTACTCTCCCCATTTCTTAAAAAAGTTAATACCCTCACGGCAGGTATGCAGATATCCACCAAATGCTGAGTCAACGCGTCAAGCACGGGAAGAACTCGCCGGTCTGGGTTATCTTTCTAACATGTACCGTTCTCAGCTCTAACACCTTGTATCGCTCGCTCGTTCGATACTCCGCCAGACACTCGAGCTCTTCGCAAATCTTGGTGTGCCGACTCGTCAGCTGTGTGTGCATGCACAGCGCTGTGGCGGAACTGTCTTACTCAGAGATAAGGGGGGTTGGGGGGTCTCGGGTCATTTGTTCCTTCCGTCAAATTGGCGCCATAGTTCTTGGTGACCCGAGGGCGACATCGACTACACTTACTCATCTGGGGCCAGTGGGCCTATACTCGCAGCACAAACCAGTGCATGTGGGTTTCCCAGGTGAGGGTGTGGTCTAAGTTGACTTTACTTTTACTTTATATGCAGCCTCCAGTGTCATGAGTTCAGCACCCTAAGCTTCTGCTACCGTGGGTCCTAGTAGAACTGCCAGGATTATCGCAGCAGGCAGATCGAGAAAGGTCCTCATTTTGGATCCATTTGGACCTGGAGGTTTTGAAGTAAGAGGCCGATAGACCAGGTCTTTTTTTTTTTGCGGATCCTAGCAGATCTCCAAGTGTTATTAGCAGCAAGCAGTTGCAGCAAGTCCTCTTTGTGGATTTGGGGTGTTTGGAGTTCTAGAAGTCTTAAGGCAACGTGCAGATCAAGGCAGGTCACTCCATGAGGATCCTAAGAGATTGTGAAAGTAGGTAGAGCTGAAAGTTTCAAGCACTCCTGAGAATGAAAATGATTTACCAAGTATTCCATTTCAAGTTTAAACCACTTAATAAGTAACAATGGTGTAAAGACCACCGCGTATCCTTAATAACAGATAAGAAGAAAACCTGGAAACGAGGCTCTTCGTGTACTACATCATAGAGTTTATTCTTCTTTATACCACATACATGTCCATTTTCTGATTATAAAAGGAAATTATTAAGCTTGCAAGCCTAATCTATCATCAGATCTATTTGCTATAGGAAAGCATATAAGTATCCTCCAGGTAGCCGTGGCTGGCCTTGACAGTGACGCTGGCGGCACTGATAACCACTAAATCATGCATTGCTTCCCAAACTTCAATGTGCTACTGCCCCCCCCCCCCCTCTCAGTGCAATCGGCTTGAAACACGCGGGCCCCCTGTATTAACTTCGTAGAATATGTACTGAATAAAATAATACACTATATTTCTGCTGATGGTAATTCTATCAAGAGTAATCTAATTAATCCAAATATAATAAAATAAGCCATAAGCCAATCATATATGTAATTCCACACATAATATCACTACTAATCGCTTATAGTAATTCTTCACACATAACTAAGGGATAACCCAATTGCCGAACTAACACAATTTCGAAACAAGCAGTTATTACCTCCGCCAAGGAGGTTATGTTTTCATCGTGTTTGTCTCTCTGTCTGTCACCAAGAGAATTCAAAATATTCTGAACCGATTTGGACGAAATTTACAGGGATTGTTAGGTATGTTAGGAGGAACAGATGATTACCTTTCGGTGAAGATAGGTCCATCAATTTGTTTGTTTGTCTGCCTCATTTTTCTCAATGCCATAACTCAAGAAGTTATGGATGGATTTTTATGAAATTAACACCAGTTGTTAGGTATATAACAAAGAGTAAATGATCAAACTTTGGTCATGATCCGTTTGTTCGTTCGTTCGTTTGTGACTGTTTTTAATTTTATGTTTGTTAGCACAATAACTCAAAAAATAATGAATGGATCTTTATGAAATTTGTGCGGGTTGTTAGTAACGTTAAAAGACATCAATGATTAGATTTTGGTGCAGATAGGCTTGTTCGTTTGTTTGTTTGTTTGTTTGTTTGTTTGTTTGTTTGTTTGTTTGTTTGACTCATGTTTGTCATAACGTTTGTTAGCAGTATAACTCAAAACGTTATTAACGGATCTTCAAGAAAATTGCACAAGCTGTTATTACTATCAAAAGACACAAATGATTAGATTTTGGAGTTTATACGAAGAAAATTAGGGTTTCTGAGCCAATTTGAAATTTTTGCTACCGTTGCCTCGCTTGGCGGAGGTATGCGCTCTCAGAGTGCTCTATTTATTTGATAGGATTATTACATTCTCCTATCAAATATTGATGTTTGTTCGGAAATGGAGTTAGTTCGGCAATTGGGTTATTCCCATATCATGAATCTATTTTAGACTTGCCTGAAATGACTGTTTACATTGAATTAAAGTAATCTTATTTTGCGATCATCGTTATTGAAAAAATCTAACGGTTTCTATGAAGGGCGAAAGGGACATTAAGGGTAACTTTATCATTAGTAAGCTTTCAAATTGGAATAAAAATATTTCATTTGAACAAATTTTTCCTCATTTATATTCAAATGTTATTAATCGTCTCATCAATGCGGTATCAGCAATAAAATATTATTATAGAAACCTCAAACGACATGAACCAGTCGGAGGGTCCATGCGTGAACCACAGGACGTCCGTAGGTTCATATTAACCCCCTATGGGAAACACTCCTGGATTCCACCGACCTCAGTTCTGAATGACTACTAAATATTCTAACCATTAAAGCACTCCATCAAAAATATGACTGTCTTTTCTCTTAAACGTTATTACTAGGTTTACAGTCAGTATCATTATTTTTTGTTTCAAGTTGGCCAACAGTATTTTTTGGGACATTACTGCTGCCGTCATTGACGAAATGAACATGACATGCAGTGATAGCTTAGGCCCATTGGTGTTACGCAGCAAAATGGGTTGTAAAGAAATACATCTATCAGTTCCTGAGATACAATTTCGTATTACACAGTCACCAAAATTGAATCCATTTTCAAATACCTTAAAAAGTACCTATATGGCAACATAGGTTTCTAGAGACCTAATGTAGACAATAATGTTCTTATGCAATTAAGTTAACTGGTTGCCTGCTATACCAAAATATACATTATTCGATAGGCTAAATATACTTTTAGTTAACGAGTAAACCTGAAAATACAGTTCTTCAGCCAAAATAATATCAGTGTGTGGATATATTAGAGAATGTTATCTATCAGTTCATTTACATTTTCACCTGATACATTTGGTAAAATAATTCTTCACGCCAGATCTCGGTGAAAGAAGCTGCAAAATCTTCATCGCTTCCGCTAGTCAGTCCAGGCTCAATAGGGTAGGGCTTGCATTCCCGGTATTCTTGGCAACCAATCACAGCGTGTATTCCTGATGAACATTTACGAATTCCCTAAGCTTTGCCAGTGTATTCATAACGAGGTCTGTGTTTCTGCCTGTACTATGGAGCAAACATATTGCCCTGAATATGTTATGCATGGTTTATTTCCCAGGAAAACCTTGTATTGCACGAGCCGGGAAGTAACAACAAAGGCAAAAT
>LQNS02000141.1:19396754-19407350 GCA_001587735.2 Parhyale hawaiensis | reverse complement strand
TAGTAAATTCACTACTAATTTAATACCAATTGTCTCTTATGTTACTTTTTAGTATAATTCCTGTGTTAGTACTAAGCATGAAAACCTCAGGATACTGTGTCCTAACCTTGTTGGACGCAGTCTCCAGATGAGAAATAAATGGGATTATTATTATTATTATTATTATTAAACTACCTTGGTTGTCCATCTTTCGTCAGTCCAGTAACCAGAAGCCAGCTGGCCAAGATTTTCGAAGAAGACCTAGCACTGTTTTCAACGCCTACCACTCTCCTGGCCAGAAGCTGAAGGGCTAAGACTTTTGTAGAATAAAACCCATCTGTTTCCCTAGTTGACCAGTCTCGTGGCCAGAAGCAGGAGGGCAAAGACTATTATGTTGCAGAAAATCCAACTGTTTTCCACGTTGGCCAGTCTAGTGACCAAACGTCGGGTGGCTAAGACTTTTCGAATAAAAACTATCTGTTTTCCACGTTGACCAATCCAGTGTCCAGAAGTAATGTTGGTTGAGGCTTTTCGAATAAAAACCACCCGTTTTCTACGCCTGGTGAGAAGAAAACAAGCTCATCGGACGATCACTACAAACAACGGGCCCTGGAGCAACGCCGCAGCAGTCGTGATACCAAGTGAGTTGTGCCCCGGACTGCTGACGTCAGCCCTTCCTAGCAGATCCTCGCAGGAACGGGCTGTAGTTTACTGCTTCCTCCACTCACTAAATATATCTGAGTGGCCGCTGCTATATGCGCCGCCTAGAAATTTGGGGGGAGCTTACTGGTCATCTCCGGTGTCATTTAAAGCTTTCTTGAAGCCCTCTGGCGCAATTTCTCGAAATTGGAAAGGCTTTCTTTGCGCGTTCTTGACATTTGAGATGCCGTAATTTCGCCGTCGGCCCTCACTCAATCTGACGGTGAATGTGCCCATCACTGTGGGCAATAAGTGGCTTCTTGTACATTGCCTTTTTATGTACTGCCGTCAAAGAGGTAATGCAAGTGCCTGGTACACAAACTTTTAATCTCAACGTTAGCGTAAACCTGAATGGGAGCCTTAAATTTTTTTTTATATATAAAATTACCACGTTCAAAGTCTTCCTAGAAGTTAAAGCAAATTGCTTAGAGCTTCAAATAGCAAACTTCATAAAGGGAATGTTCGACTAGAAGGTAAAATTAGGACTTTGATTGACTTATCCGCACTTCAGACCGGGGCGTTGACCCTGACATGTTTATTTGGGTTCTTGAGTTGAACCTTAATCGTTTACTCGTGTGCGTTCGAAAAATTTAGTCTTTCTTCGTCTAATGAAGTTTTTGGCAGCTCAACGTAAATGAGTTGCTTCTAATACTTATAATACAGTTCACGTTGGCAAGGCCAAAGCCTCAATCCGGAGGGAAATTTTACCCAAGTGCAACTTTTTACTATTTTCAGATTCATCAATAGATGACGTTTATGGAGAAACTTTTTGTACTCGAGTTAACTGCTAATTCGCTGATTAAATGGTAGCCAATGAACAATGTCAAAGAGGTATATTCTGAACAAGGAAGTTTAATAGGACTTCTTGGGTCTGTGTGCATTCAACGTTCACATTGAGGGCTGATGCGGCGGCTGGACAAACGCAAGTTGGTGCTTTCTTTGGGATATTCCCAACATCTTAGCACTTCGTTAGGAATTTTTTCGGCTGTGTACAGCTGGTTTCTTTCCGGTTTTATTAATGTATAGGCCATCAGCTACCCATACGTATACCAAACGTTTAATATTTCAGAAAGCCACCGATAAAACCAAGCACGTCACTGTGCGTACAGATGCCACGATTGATAGCAGTTCGCTATCCGTATATTTTAATACCAAAGCCGCTGGCCGTAGGGTCACAAAGTAATCTCAATTAAATTAGAAATTAAATGGAGACGGCTATCTATTTAATCTCCAACTTACTAATTAAAACAAAAGATTCATAAGTAGCGAATATACATCAGTCGGGTCATTTTACTCTGAGTGACTATGAATGGTTTCCACTGTTGTTGGCCCTTATCGCCCCTACATTTTACTCTGAGTGACTATGAATGGTTTTCATTGATGTCGGCCCCTATCGCCCATACATACATTAAAACGAACGACGTTAATACATCTATTGTACTTGTTCATCAATTCATTTGTTCTTCAATCTTTTTTCTAAAGTCCCAAAATGAAGGCAACTGACGATATCGCGGGGGATATCCCAAGGTGAAGATACCCTCATGTTTCGCCAAGCGCCGCACGTACACTGTTGTACAGCACTCACAGTGTACTGTGCTTCACAAGGGCGGGCAAAGTTCGACGAACAAGGGGCAGAATCTCGGGGAAAATGTCCGTGATCATTGACGTGCTATTACACTAGCAGAGAAATTTCAAGGTCACGTAGCTGAGCAGCTTTAAGTTACATACTTTTCACATGAATATGATTACACAGGGACAAAAATCTGCAAGTTTTGGAGTGTCATAGCTAGTTGCACTATATTACAACAATTAGAAAGGTTTAAACACAACTAACATAGATGTTGGCCTTATAATGCACGTTGTTCAGGAGGCAAAGTTTGCGCAGGGAGCAAATCTCTGGCAGCAGCCGTTATCTGCCGTGCAGCGGGCCCAGCGCGCTGCCCGACGGGCGTCGAATTTTATTTTTCCTGAACCTTTCAGCAAATACAGTCTCAAAGCAGCCAAAGGCGTGGCAGGTCACAGGCCACAGCGGAAGGGGCGAAGGGTGATGGTGTGTGATGGTGTTTCACTCAGATGCGTACCTTGAAAAAACTATATAAATTCACAATTTGAGTGCCGTGAAATTTATTCCCATAATTAATGCGCATCAATAATTATTAAGGTGTGCGATGTACTTGAACTTCGTTTAGATGTGAGCAGCATGTGAAAATTGCTCGTATGTTAGCACTTTATATTGAGTCGGTGTGTATTTTATGTACATGTTACAGGGAGTAAATGTCATCAAGCATTGCGCGCAATGCCTAGCCAATAAGTGAATTGAATCACTCATACATTAAATGGCTAAGTTTGTTTTTAGCTATGTTAGACTAGGCCAGGTTCTATTGGTTCAATGGAGAGTAATGTTAAAGAGATGCGTGCATAACTATAAAAGTTCACAACGTTTACTTTCTGAAGTATTACATATGTTATGTTCTCAGTTCCGTACTCTCTAACTCTCTCTAACTCTCAGCCTAGCCGTACCTAATCTAACCTAAACCAGCGCAATCCTTGCTGAACCCAAAAACCACGGCATAACCTACGCTATCTAACCTAAACACATCTGACTTAAATGAACCCTTTTTCAGAAACGGCTGATTCATCTCACTTATTGCCGAAGCAGTACGCTGGGTTTGACTTATTCGTTGTAACATACCCACACATTGTATGTAGACAATGGTCAGTTGATACAGGAAATTGGTGGCACATTACGCTTACGAAGAATTAGGTTTTGAAAACTGTTAAGGCACTGTACGTTCAAATCAATCACAAAAAGCGTTCTATATGTTCTCATACCCTTGACGATGCACGTACATTGTAGTCACACTATTCATATGTACTATAAAGAAATAAATGGTTTCGATGTATGATGAGCGCTGTGCAACTTAACTTAAAGCGCGTTCGATTAGGGACATAAACTCAATGTGCTTAGCTTAAAACAAGCGGGACTAAGGGCGTGTTCGATTTGGAACCTAAAACTCGAGCTAAGCGAAGCCCACTTGACCTAACTTGTCCGGAACTGCCAACAGGAACTTTAGCTACTTCGATTCGAATCGTGTTGTAGGTGTGCTTGGTTTGACCCTCCAGCGGTCAGTATCAAAAGCTCAGCACTCTAGCCTGCCGCTTCCTCGAGTAAGAAAGCTACAAAAGTGACGGGGCTAAGAGTCTCAAAGTTGGCGTACATCCTACACAAGCCTAAATATGAGTTGTCAATCAAATATTAAAATATTGAATACAATAAATCTGCTACTAAGCGACACACATATCTTCCAAAGAAAAAAACAATATTTCATCAGTCAATTCCTTTGATTAAGTTCCATTAAGATAGCTAGTAATTTTATCGTATATAACCAACAAAGCTTCTAAAATAATGCTACTGTGCTCAATAATCTAATTTTTATTCCATTAATTCTAGTTAATTGATTACTAGGTTAGATTTATTCCTGATACTAAAGTTTTGTTACTCATTTAGTACTCTGTTCAATGCATTTGTAAGATCCAAATTACCTATAGCATAGTCCACAAGTTTCCATCTCCTATTAATCGTCAATTCTACAGCTGCAAGGTTATTGAACAAGGTAAAAGTTATAACAATTATTTATTTGCAGTTGGTTGGAGCTAAAGGAGAACCCAGGATGTTTGTTAGACTCTGTACAGTGAAGTTTGCCCTATTCCTGTGAAACTGTTCCCTTTGGAGAAATTGGGAAGAATTTTTCTTAGATCCATTTTTTCCTCATCTACTTCAACACATTCTAATGGGGCAGTATCATTATCTATTTACAAGGCAACTTCCGTGTTCCTTTGATGCTCCGCCCTTGTGTAAATTATTGATGTGCTTACATAAAGTGCCTTAGCTAGCTCTGATACAATGGTGAAGTCAAAATAGCTGAAACTCGAAACGAAATCTTTGCAATGGAGATTTAGATACGTTACTTTTTCCATTGGCTGCATACAACATGGTATAATCTATATTGTAACTAGTGGATCCGTGCGTGAAAAAATTTCGGCAATAATCGATATGTTTGCCAAATAACTATAGGCCACTGCGGAATCTTCTCTGACTTACTTCTTCATATACTTCATTGATCCTTTATCGTGATCTCATCCTTAGGTGGTCTATGTCGATAAGCAGTAGTAAAATCTTCAGTAAAACACTCCAATAAACTTGAATGCAACGCCAGTCAGGTTAGCTTATATATAATGTTAGCGCTACGTAACAATGATACCGTTGATACCGTCTTTCCAATTCAAATATCTGCTTCGTTTGAAGCTGTGAAATTTTGGCTTATGAAGAGAAAACTGCTTCGTGGAATAAGAAAGACAGTAAGCTAGAAGAAATAATTGTCTACTGCCCGTGAAACTTCGTCACCTCTAATGCGCTTCGTTGACCATCTGCCGAATTTATACGTCGTGACCTGAGAGAAAAAAGTTATGAATCGGACTGCAGAAGCTGCGTGCATATCGTTCCGATTTCAAGAAGTGTTTGAAGCGAGAAATGTCGTCAGATAATGGGATACGGATGAGCTTTCACCACCCTCTGCAACCTGGTCATGGATTTGCAAAATCTGCAACGTGGCCTTTTTTTTCGCCTATTTCCTTTAAAGAGGACACGAAATAAATAAATAACATCACCAAGCATTTTATTATATTAGGATTCTGCTAGAGGCTCCATCCGTCCATACGTACGTCCATCCATGTGTCTGTCCGTGACGCTTTTCAGTTTTAGGTACGGGAAACTTCATTTTGAAAGAAGCTCTGATTTTCGCTGGAATGAAGTTCAACCATAGCTCTCTTCCTTTGCACTTCTTGAAATATTTTCAGTCAATTTCAAAACAAAGACATGAAGACCATTTAACTCGTATCTCGTCTACCGCTTCTTTTTTCTTTCACAATATATTACGTTCGCTTTGCTTGTGGCGCTCGACGTTTTTAATTGGGCCGGCCAGATATGAAGATAGGTTGCGCTACAGGAGACTAGAAGAAGGAGTCAAATTCAAATTTTAGCTGCTACTTCTCGCAGGTCTTAGGTAGAAGATTCACTGCCTGACTCGCGACATTTTAAATTTTTCTATGCATGTAGTTCATCTACGGTAATATCTTTGATAGAGTTTTTGATCCAGTCAGGCATAAGCTATGTCTCATATTATTTAAACTAGTGGCCCGGGCCGTCATTATAAATGACGGTAGAAAATTAGTACTTCAGGAAAACCCTCGCCGTCTCCTGTGCTTATTACTGTTCAGAAGGCTTCTTTAATAAAAATTCAGCATTCTGCCTAAAAACTTGGATATATATATATATCACAAGCATAAGTAAGTGATATCTCCCGTAGCCACTCAGAACAATGAACATGTCCTGACACGATCATGCAGGCAGGCTCAGGTCCCTCAGCTGGAGGGTCCAAGTGCGACCCCCATATCCAAGATACCGTCTTCGGCATCTGAATTTTCTCCTATCTTATTCCAATAGAGCGTGACAGGAAAGATATAAATATAGTTGTAAATAAATAAAAACACGATGTGAATTATTATATATTACTGATTAATTTCTTCTTGGTAATTCGAGAAACACAGCCGTGATTTGGAGTTCCTTTCGTGCGTAATACCAAGGAGCTTCAATGGGAGGAGTACGCGCAAGGCTTCCCTGGGCGAGTAAGCACATGGCTTTGTCACGTGACTGAAGCTGGCGTTTGGAGATCTTAAACTGGCTGAAGTGGCAGTGGTCAGCACATATAATTAAGGAAGATACAGACAGGCAGTTTTTCAATATGTTTTTGCAAGACAATCGTGTTTGAAGATTTATATCCCACTGCTCACCCTGTTACTTTCATCATAAGCTGGTATACAGGATACAAGTTTCCTTTACATTGGCACTTCCATCCGCTCGGAATTTTGTCGATGGTTAATGGCTGCAAAAATTTGAGCTCAGGACTCATTCCTACGTGAGGCAATGGCTCACGTAGGCAATAACGCTCTCCGAATGGATAAGCCACTCAGCCAGTTTAAGGGAAAAGTTTACTCGCAACGCTCCCGTAGGATAAATAGATAGGGTGCACTCCTCTCTATTAGAACCTCCTTGCATGTTTTCATTTCTTTAGCTGAATCTCTCTGATACAGCTGAAACTTAACGCTGAGCTGACACTTTTCCATATCGAATTCGCAGCTCGTGGTTCAACTATCGGTTGGTATCCAGTATACAGTACTGAACATTTCCGGTGACTGAACTATATTTTCTTGGTGCTGCTCAACCTTTTTTCCCATTTCCAAGCCAAGCCCAACTCGCCCCTTATCTTGTAGGGGGGATATTTTGCTCTGGCAAAACTAACGACTGTACAACTTGCGTTTCATTAATAGAATATTACTCCTGCAGCGATGAGACCTATTTTTCAGCAAAACCTATACTAGGAACCGGAACAATAACAACGTAATCACAAAATTACTGAAGTCATTTTTGATGGCGATGCCCTCTGACTGGCGTTATTTACGGGATAGGTTAGGTCAACAGAGCTGCGCAAGGTCAAATGAGTGATAACAACGTAGCTTAGGATTGCTACATTTTACAAAGTGAGAACGTTAACTAATCGTGGTATTCTCACGGGTCACCTACAGGTTACGATAGCGTAGACAATATAATATTTATGTTAGGGTTGACTGACATTGTTGAGCTGGAATGAGTTCGTCAGGGATAAATGACGAGCATTAACTAATACATAGGGTGTGTTACGTTGGAAGGGCTGCATAAGGTTAAACTCGGGTCAATTGCTGTAGCGTAACGTGCGCGTGGCGTGGTCTAGCTAATTTTGGAAGGTATAGACCTTATTCAGCAATGGAATTTCCACTGGTCCTGCTAGTTATCAATATTTTGCTCCGTAAACACTGTTTATAACTAACAAGTAATTTAATTATTCGATGGTACGCCGTGGGCAAGCTTTAACAATTGAAGGTAAACTATGAATTCATAACTATATACTAATTTTAGAAGTCCAAATATATGAGCTCGTATACAAACCAAAAAAGTTATATCAAATTAGGAAGATGCCGTCATGTACAGCGGCGTCTGTATATATGCATCTGGGCATTCAAAAGCAAAAGTATCACAAGCACTCATAACTCGGCGCCATTTAGTCATTTGCTTTTCAATATTGCCGTAGAGGGTCGTGTTTCTCTCTCGTTTATGGAAGGATAAAGCAGCGTAAACAAATCTTTGGATCAGAAATGTTTGCCGTCAAAACCATTTTACATCTGCCCCTCTTTCAGTGCTGCTTACATGACAAGAGAAGGAGAGCCTTGTTTTCTGATACAAAACAAAATGAAAACAGCAAATACGCCGTATTTCTGACGAGTAACTTTGTCCCCTTTCGTTTGACGAGATCTATAGCTTAATTAAACGCATTAATGTTAAATGAGCTTGTGGGTTGGATTAGGCTAGGTTCGGCTGGGCTGAATTAGCTTGGGTTGTTGTATTGTGTTGGGTGGGGTGCGATTGGGTGAAGTTGAAAAAAGGCTAATGTCCGTGTATGGCTGTGATGAAGATTGAAGCTTCTGGCAAAGGCTTTTCTTCCATGATATGGTGAATTAAACAAGGTATCGTAAATTTAACACCATTTAGTTTAATGAATGAGGAGATCGAAACATCTACGTTGTGCGTGTGATTGCCATGTCAGGCAGGAGGAAAATAACTCTTTAGCATAATCGTGATGAAGACCGAGCTGACGTCGAAGGGAGAAAGTCGCTTTGTTTTATTTTCAGATTGGCACATCAGTCTACAACCTGTGGAAGTTAATAGGTTGGCATATAAATATAAGAAGTATTAGCATGAGATTAACATAACTTGAAAACTTGGTAAGCGCTACGAAGCCCGTACTTGATGTCATCATATTAACCGATATGTTGTTGGATACCTTTACTGATGTAAGTTTTGAATTACTTAGGTATAAAAAGTTCAGTTTGTATCGTAATAAGTTTGGAGGTGGCATCTCCGTGCATGTTCATGAAAAGCGGAAGGCAGATCGCCAGGAAGCTTTGTGCAGTGTCGGTATTATCTTGAGCTACTCTCATTATCACTTTCTGCTGAAAACACCAACTTTTTACTTTCCAGTTTTTACTGATACCCGGCCTCCTTTATTTAGAGTTTCAAGTATTTTTTAAGATGAACACTATTTTCTCAATGCTGGTCGCATTGTCCCCACAATTTTATGTAGCGATTTCAAGGTCAATATTTTTAATCCAAGCAATCTGAGCAGTATTCGTGATTGTTAGGGCATAATGGGAAGACATTCATTCTTTCCTCTAGTGAACATAACAACTAGAATCTGATTTGCCCCTGAGAATCCCGTAACACAATATTCGTTACTAAATCATATATGGAGCAACAATACGTTTGATGGAGTTTTTATGGCTGGTGTAATTGAATATGATATTTCTGATCACTTGCCATCTAATGCCATATTTCATAATAACAGTCTAATGCATCCTACAGTGTGATGCCGTAGAAATTTCAAGAGTCAAGGGAGCTTAGAAGCATTCTTAAGAAATATTGAAGCACTTGTCCTTCCAAATATAATCTATGCGATAATGACCCGTGCGAGGCCCTTGAAACTCTTATAAGGAAATTATATGGCATGTATTACAAGGCTTTCCCATAAATTCATTGTCCTACACAAAAAAAGCACAGTTCTAAATGGATGACCGATGAACTCAAAAATCTGATTAAAAAGAAGCACAGGGTATTTAAGCTTTATAGACGTGGAGCTATAACAAGAAAGTCATATTCCTTCTTCAAAAATATTCTAATTTCTGTAAGACGTAAGCAAAAACACCTGTTCTATCATAACTTACTCTCGGCAACATCTATAGATTCTAGTAGAACGTGGAAAACTATCAGTGAGTTATTGAACAGAAGTAAGACAACACGCGTAGAAGCGATGACTGTTGGCGATAGAAAGCTCAGAGGTGTGAAACTGGCAGATAATTTTTACCGTCATTTTGCTACTGTTGCTGCTCGCTTGTCAGATCGTTTCACAGCCACTGCAATTCTGCATAAGTTTCACGATCTCGTATTGCCGATTCCTTCGTTTTTTACCAGATTCTACCTTATGACATAGTGAACAATGTGAAGAAAATCAGATTAAAACGCTACCACAAAAATGAAATACAGCTCCGCCATTTACTAGCTATTTTGCCATTTGTTAAGGTTTACCTGTGTTCAGTATTCAATAGATCTGTAGCAGCCGGGTAGGAAAAGTCCTACCCGTAATACCCATTTTTAATCTGGTAACTAAATGGATGTTTGCAATTATAGGCCAATTTCAACTCTGAGTATTTTCAACAAGATTTTTGAAACGCTTATTCATTCGAGATTAATGCAGTTTATTGACAAGCACAACGTTCTAATCCCAACGCCATACGGATTCAGATGCGGTAAGAGTACCACTCACGCAATGGATAACTTAGTGTATGATATCTTACCAGTTTTTGATAATAAACATTATATGATTTGCTAATTTCTTGAACTTAAAAAGTCATTTTATCCGGTAATGTAGAGTTATTACTTGGAAAGCTGGAGCACTATGGAATTCGGAATAGTACACTGAGGCTTATTAAGACCTACTTGTGCAGTCGTAAACAATTTGTTGCCATATGTGAACAGATTTCGTCAACTTTTTCAGAGGATATTGGTGTTCTGCATGGTTCAGTGTTGGGGCCCCTTCTATTTTGTCTCTTCATAAATGATATCAATGAACATCCTGATACTCAGGGAATTCTTATGGCAAAAAATGTGATACTGAAGGGAGTAGACACGAGAGTGAAGTTTTATATTTATTAACTAAATGAAATTGCAAATGAAAATCGGATTTTTGAGCGTGGTGGTGTCCTGACGGTGAG
>LQNS02000141.1:19349134-19366141 GCA_001587735.2 Parhyale hawaiensis | reverse complement strand
AAGCGGGGCGTATGTCATCCATTTTATCATATGACAAAATGGTGACCTTGCCGCCCGCACCACGGTTGAATCAAGCAGTTGGTGGGTACTTGAAACACCTAGAAAATATTACACTAGTAACGGAATACAAGTGTTAAGTCAATTACGTTATGTGATCTACTAGCGGTTAGTACTCACTTCACCAGAGCTCACTCACCATACGTCTTGACTCACCGACATCCAAATTCCGACCTGGCGATATTTCGACAGCCTCTGCATATTTCCACACTCTCACCCAACAACACATGAGAGTCTCACAAAATACCCAAAGATCCGCATCCACGGATATAAAATAAATGACACCAGACCAATCACTAGAGTAGAATTTATAGATCCAGAGAGGGGGGCACCCAATTTCCAATGACGCACACAATTTTTTAATGATAGCTATATGATGCATGCCTCTGCTGCGATATAGTGTCTTCTGGTTTGAAGATGGCAAAAAAAAAAAAAAAATCTTGAATTTGTCATAACTAGCGTAAATACCTGCGGTACAATTTGGCTGCAACGTCCCATCAATCTATCCCTAACATACACCTATCTGCCCTATAGAAATAAACATTATACCTCATATAGTTTGGTACTTGCACGCAAAACTCAAGATTTTTCGACCTCTCAAATCGGGGTGGAATTGGCGAAGAGCAGGGGAGAAAATGGTGAACCACAAAAAATAAAAAAAATAAAGAATGAACAAAAATTAGATATATACCATATAGAAGCCTATAATATAGTCTAATAACCAACCAAGTTTCATAACTGTAGTTAGCATGTTCTAAGTAGCGTTGGGTTACTCAACTTACGAACGCGGCCTCCAGCGCGGCTCTTTTTGGCAGTGACCGTTGCTGTAGCCAAAATATGCCAAGAGTTGGGCTATTTCGTCACCCCGGGGGCTATTTCACTCATTTTCCTGTTTCCGCTATTTCATTCATTCTTTCAATTTTAGTCATTGTGGTGAAAGTTTTAACATCACATAAATGGTACAAGGTCCATTTCAAAGGTTACATAATTGTCTTGAATTTGAGACAAAAAACAAGCCATTCAGACTAATATTAAAGAGTCAGTTGGCCGTCAAAGTTGAGTTGACGGTAATTAGTAGAGGCGTTTCCCACGGACACTCATGTTAGAGAATTTGAGCAATAGTTCTATTTTATAGTGAACTCTGTGGAAGGTTTCGCAAAATCTAAATATATAGGGCGTAGCTATAGGAATAGTCTATACGCTAACTGAACGAGCGCTGCTGGAAGGAGCGCTAATGGAATGAGCGCTAACTGGAACGAACGCTAACAGGAATATGAGCTAAATGTCCGATACCGCTAATTCTTCGAAAAATTTAGAGCGAACTGGAACGAGCCCTGCGCTCTTTCCAGTTAGCGCTCCTTCAGTTAGCGTATATTCAGCCCCCAAAAAATATTATGTCAACATTTTTACCTTGATACAGTAGGTTTAGAATAGAGTCTTAATGCGTAAGCAGCTGAGAAGTGGTATATCACTTATTGCGTAAACCAAGTTGATTTAATGTAAGTATATTATGGCTCCCTAAATTATGTACTATTTTGACGTGAACACTCGTTCAAACGTGTTCAATACGCGGCTAGTTAGGGAGACAGGTCTATAGTTAGCTGGTTCCATGCTATTTCCAGCATTGAGAATAAGTGTAATAATTACGTGTTTCTAGATGAGTGGAATGACTCATTCATCCTTTGTTTTGTTTCCGCCACGTAAGGTATAGGAGGTAAGCAGCGTAGTAGTAGTAGTAGTAGTAGTATTCTCCTAATTTAAACCTTCAGTATAGGGGTAAGAGATGCGATTAGCTTGCACATCTTAAGGATTTTTGAAGGCGCATCATCTGATTCCGCTCCGCTGTGACTTTGACTTGTAGTATAACCTTAGTTAGGGCTTTTAACTCAGCCGAATGCTCCCCACACAACTCAGAACACCATAACCTCAGCCTATAACCCAAGTATCCTCTACGTTTCCCCCAAATCTCCTGCAAGAAGGCCCTGACACCCGACATAGCTTCCTCTGTCATACCCCCCTCCAACCCCAACACCACAGCTATACCCCTATCATCCCTACCAAACCACCCATATACCACCCCGCTCCCACACTCCCTCCTCAACTGATCAATCAAGATACTCGTATCAGACTCATAGCAACTACATTCAACTATCATATGTTCAACGCTCTCATCCACCCCCAACTCACAAACCCGACACTGCACACTGCTTACTAGCCCACATGTTCTACCTATACGTCCTCTCATTTACCTCCAGACTTTTGGTTCTGGCCTTGAACAAAAGTTCGCCACCAAAACTCCCATCATAAAATTTCTCTGGCATGGGGCAATTATTTTTCCTATACGGTAGGTAATGCCAAACCAAGGTAGCTTTACCAGACATCCCTTGTCTCCACAACTGTAAACCAATATCTCTCACCTTCCTTTCTAAACTATTCTTCCACTTTGCTTCCTCTCAGTTCAGTCTCCCACCACTTTCATTTGCCATTCTCCAACCACTGGTGAATTCCCCACTCAGAGGCACTCTCCACACAACGTGGAAGTTGCACTTCGCCATCATTCGTCGAGACATAGCATCCCACTTTCCTCTCCCATCCACCCACCTACTGACCCTCTTCACTTATCTAACCTCCTCCATTTTATCCATTCTAATCTTAAAATTTAAGCATCTCTTCATTAGTCTCTCCCAGAAGGTACAGTACTCCAACCCATATGTCCCCTCTCACTGCCTCCACCCCTCATACACCTGTTTGCCTCAAGAGCCAACCTCCCCAGCAAGTTCTACACAGCATCCAACTTATCCCAAGACAAACAAAACCAATATCATTTATTATCTCGTATATAGGGTGCAATGGATACACCGAGGTTTTCTTTTTGCCTTAATTCTAGAATTTTGAAGATCCAGTAGTGTGAAGAGCAGGAGAAGCATTCCGTGCTGAGAGTCAATTTAGGATCCCTCATCGTGCATCGCCTGGCCTCTCGGTGCTGGAGTGCTCCACGCAGTGTAAATCCGTAGCGTGCCGCCCAGGGAATCGAACCCGGGCCTCCGTTGATGCGNCTTAATTCTAGAATTTTGAAGATCCAGTAGTGTGAAGAGCAGGAGAAGCAGTCCGTGCTGAGAGTCAATTTAGGATCCCTCATCGTGTATCGCCTGGCCTCTCGGTGCTGGAGTGCTCCACGCAGTGTAAATCCGTAGCGTGCCACCCGGGGAATCGAACCCGGGCCTCCGTTGATGCGAAGCCGAACCGTTGTCACTTCACCACCGAGCATGAGCACTAATTGGCAATGTACCTAACCCATACATCACGCTTGGCACCGCCATTTCTTTCCACACCCCCTGATCACCTCGTACTTATTGACCCTTGTACTTGCTGCACTTGCAAGTCTTCCATACTACTGATAGGCCCCACTAATTGTCATATTCACAGTCTCTGTCATTCCAAACTCATTAACTACCATGCCCAAGTATTTATAGCTATTGGTCCTCCGAATCTCCTCACCTCCCAACATCCACGCATCGACTCCGTCACCCTCTGCATTCACGGCTATCGCCTGACTCTTAGTCTTGCTAAACTTCATTCTGAAAGCTCTTCCATAGTTTTTCACATCATCCAATACAACCTGCAAATCATCCGCTCTCTCATTCATAACAACCACATCATCCGCATACATCAATATGTTGAGTCTATCCTTTCCCACCTTGATTCCACGACCGCACCCATTTACTCACACTGCCAGCTCTTCAGTATACAAACCAAACAGCAAAAGTGACAATATGCACCCCTGCCTCACTCCCCGAACACTCCCTGCCCATTCAGTTTCTATGTCTCCCAGCAAGCATTTTGCCTTGGACCCCACATACATACTCTTCATTATATTAATCACTTTATTACTAAAACCACATCTATTCAACACTTGGAAAAAATTTGCCTATCTACCTTGTCGTATGTTTTCTCTATGACTAAAAAAGCTAAATATACACTCTTCTTCTCTCTCTAAAAAAACTCAATCACTTCCCTCACTATATAAATACATGTTATCCTCACCCCTCCTACCTGCTCTAAACCCATTCTGTTCCTCTCCCATAATCTTATGGCTTTCCACGACCCCCTTCAACCTTTCATTCACCACTGCATGGAATACCTTGCCTACAGTATAATGTTGCTATGCTCGTTGATGGGTAGTTCAATGCTGAGTATTGAAACCGGCAAAGTCCGTTTAGTGGCTTGCAGTTGAACCAATCCGAAGAATTTCTAAATTTTGAATTTTGTCGCTAAAGACTTTGATATTGACGATTTAGTATTTCGTTCCATTTCATGGTCATTTTCAACAGCAGACCCCATTTCACTTAGATGTAGCCCAATTTTCGATCTTACCGAAGAGTTGTGAGGCTTAAGGAAAAATAGTTGCTATTGGTTTTTGCTTCCCGGTGGCTTGCTTTTTTGTTTCTTGTCTTTCTTTATCATATGACCTGGTGAGCTGACGTTCTATCTCATCTAGCTTTTTTTTTCTCTCAGCTTGCCTTTCTAACCTTGTTGATTGCTGACATTTGATTAATTTTGCCCGTCTCTCAAGAAGTCCTTACCGAAATTTGTGGTGTAAACTTTCATCAATTAATATTTTCACCGGACTATTAAGGTACTCCATGCATTTTTCCAACAAAATGCTTTCGAACATCTTATTCATACTTTCACTTTCGATTGCAAAGAATATTGAATTATATTTCCATCCAAGTAATAGATGTTCAAAACTTTACTATAGGCACTTGCTGAGCAAATTGAACTGACGGTTAACTTGTTAACACTTTTTTCAAATAAATTCAAAGCTGTGATTACGTAGGCTCAACAAAATGTTCAGACAATTAGCTGAGGAAACTCGTTCGTTTGATGGAGCCCGCTGCAGACAAGAGTCCAAACACGGGAATGTTTCTCTTAACTCATCCGATTTTGTCGCTACGGGACACAACGTTGGCTTGGCCAAATTTCAACCGTCTAAATGGCTACTAAAATTTCTTCTACGACAAGTGCCAACTGCGCCATTTCGAAAATCTCTTTTATTTTCAAATTAGTTTTAACTCGCAATAACGTACATTTTATTACGTTCATTTTATTGTAATGTTCAAACACGTTAAGATGTGGTCACATTCACAGAAACTTTTGTTCCAGGTAAGTGAAACGTTCATGTTATTCGACTCACTCGTGCAGCGGGCTTTACAATGTATACCAGCCATTAGTTTTCAGAACGTGTTCTCACAGCAGGTCGTCTTATAACCTATTGTAGCATGTTGTTGGCGAAACCGTTTGACTACCGCAAAAGAGTAACAACACCTTTGCCCGCAAGTCAGTTCGCTCGGCAAGTGTCAGTAGTGAACTTAACAATGCCGCTTGATGTTCTACGTAAAGTAAAGTCAAAGAACTCAAAAGATAGTGATGTATTGTCTAAATGACACACCAACGTTTGGGACAATCAACTGAAAGAACTGATCGAAGGTACTCAAGGTCGGTCTACACTTTAGTACTTTGATGCGTTCGCCCGTCCGAATGTGTTACAGTGCCAATTTTATAGGATACTAGAGAGCACTCCGAGAGCGCATACTTTCACCAAGCAAGGCAACGGTTACGAAAAATTCAAATTGGTTCTGAAACCACGATTTTTACTTGTATCAACACAAAAATCTAATAATTGATGCTCTTCGAGAGTATTGAAAATTTCTGCAATTTTCTTGAAGATCCGTTCATAACTTTTTGAATTGGGCTGCTAACAAACATTATGACAAACGTAAGTCAAACACACAAACGGACCATACGATCGTCACCAAAATTGAATCATTTATGTCATTTAGCATTACTAATAAGTTCTGTAAATTTTATAAAGATCCATCCACTACTCTTTAGTTATTGTGCTAACAGGCATAAAATCAAATACAGCGACAAACACACGAACCAACAAACAGATCATCACAAAATTTGGATATCTACTAATCGTAATATACCTAACAACTCATGTAAGCTTCATAAAAATCTGTCCATAACGTTTTGAGTAATTAACAAAAATGAGCCAAATAAAGAAACGGATGGACGGATATTCACCAAAAGTTAATCATTCGTTACTGTTAACATGCCTAACAATCTCTGTAACTTGTATAAAGATCCGTTCATAACCTTTTGAGTAATGTCGGTGACAAACAGACAGCAGACAAATAGAGAAAAACACGACAAAAACATAGCCTCCTTGGCGGAGGTAATTACTGTCTATATCAATCGGCGGGTTATGGGCAGATACTCAAACCGTAATGGTCGGACTAGCGTAGGAAGTGACAATTCTGATCAGAAATGGTGGTAATGCAGTAGCCAAAAAGTATGGTAATAGTTTCACTGTCCGGTGTGCGAGGTCGTTCAGTAAAATGCCACGTCACATTCAAGACGCAACAGGTATTGAAGTTGTGAAGTATAAAAACTTATTGGCGACATACTTACTGGAAGTGCCAGATAAACCAACTATATACAATGCTGGGCTAACTCACTAGCAGCCCTACTGCTGGTCACCGGATGCAGCATCACCTCTACACAAGATGAGCGGTGTGCGTAACACCACCTGGACCTCGTCAGAAGATATATCAAGGTATCAGGGTGTTGTAGAAACAGTAGCAGAAAAGTGAACTGTTTTCTGAGTGTTTACTTTACGTCAAATTTGAAGAGATAGCCGTAACACGCCTGGTGACCCTTGCTGAGGCAACTCATTTTACCGCTAACAATTTTTCTAGCTTTTCTGGTGTTCGCAAAGTTGTGTTTTGAAGGACGCTTTGAAACATTCGGACGATTAGATGCAGGGAGCAACAACAGTGGGAGAACCATACAAACATACACAAAAAAAAAAAAAACGCACGTTAAATGACGTTTTTTCGGACTCAGCAGCCGCAGCTAATATAATAAATTATAAAATTATATAACAATATTGCTATGCTCAATCTATGATTATTTTATGGAACGAGGAATTAGTTCTCTCGGACTGCATATTATACTAAAAATATACATACTAGTAAAAATAATACCTATGCAGGAAAATGAACAACGACCGTTACTATTGCTGGTTCGATAAAAAAAAGTTTTTTGACCCAAATTCTTTTCCTTCGTACGCTTGTCTGGTTCTCCAGCTATCATAACTCCCGGATTGGATGAGTGAACACGGTCAAAAAACTAACGTGTAAACCGGCCGTGTGAATCGGCTTTAGTTAAGGTGACCCTGCCACAGAGTAAAGAAAACAACCCTGAGCTTGTGATTGTAGCACGTCTGAACATGCTTTGGCGCGATCGTATCAAAATACGATCAATCGAGAAACTGGAGGGCTGGCAGTATTTTCTACGAACTAGTTAAATAAACCCTGTCGCCACGGAAACTTCCCTTGTGCCAAAGTGGGGTTTTACGTGCAGCAAAGAATATTTATTTTTGGTCAGGTGTACGTGTATAAATTCGAGCTTCAAAACGTAAACAGAAGTCGGTGTAAGGTTGCGCGGAACTCGCCGTTGGAATTCACCAACAACGTTTAGAAAAATGACTGGTTTTGGGAATCAAATAGTTGTTGCTCGTATCTATCAGCATCGAAGGCAGAAAAATCTAGCAAGGGTGAAGGTAAAGTAAAACGAGATTATAAATAAAAATACTCGTTTTGCTAAGATTACTAAAACACAAAGTACTAGTAAAAATCTTGCAAATTGACTATTTCTATTTCCTCTAGCGAGCTTATCGCTCTACTATGCTTAGTTCGATCAACTGTTCAAATGATAAAAAACTTCATTAAGATGAGTTACTACAACCCATATGCTGAACAATTCACAAACCAGTCGGGTGTGCTTTTATGCAAATGCGTGAGACATAAAATCTATTAGATTTGGTGCGTTTTTATAGCGCCTCAAATTCTATCCTTTGAATATTAAACAATTCACGATTTTGTGCGTGTGTTTTAGCTGCCGCTCATAAAAAGCTCCGATTGGTCGCCGCCGAAATCCTTTTTAATGCATTTCGGCGACAGTGACAAAACGCTCCGAAAATTCTGTAATATTCGTGCCGGAAAAAAAGCTGTCTCATTGGAGGCGTGCATTAATTATTACCTCTCATTGCAACCGCTTGGAAATTTGTCAATGTTCGGATGCGTCGATACTGCGCAGTGGCGGCTGGAAATTCATCTGAAAGGGCGACTGGAAGCATAGACAAGCCGTGCGTAATAAATGAGTTTTTTTATTCAGTCATTCGATGGAACTGTCTAAATCTAGACAGCAGTTAATATTTTCCAGCTCTGCGGGGTGAACGATTGATCAGAATTTTGCGAGATGACCACGTTATTATTGAGGTCCATTAATTAATCAATAGTATTGACAGAGTCTACATACTGCACATTTTTTTCTATTTCTTTATTCGAAAGGACTGGTTGAAGTTTGTGAAAGTTGTGTACATAGTAACATAAATTTTTATTCTTGTAGTGGAAGTGCGTCTAACCTGTACTGAACTTGCATTACAATGTCAAATGTAATAGTATTAAGCAATGAGAACATCCTCTTCGGGGAAAAGTAAATAAAGGGGCTGTTATTTTTTTTTCTTCTGGAGTCGAAAGGATTTCTGAAATAGAATTGTGCAAAATGGCATAGTCACATTTGACCTTTGTTGATCTTCGGGCAAGGTTCAGGTGGTGTTACTCGCGTCACCTCCTGTTAGTGACTTTGGCTGATGCCGGGACCTCATAATGCAACCACAGACACAACTTGATGAGCGAATGTTCAGCTCGTACGTTTTCCCGATACATATCAAAGTCTTCAACATTTGTTGATGCACTACCATGAACTACGGCTAGTTATGCAAATTAACAACACTCCAAGAGTATTGGGCAGTCCAAGAGTAAGTTACCAATTGAATTGTGTGAATCTAAAAAGCTTGCTATTGTCCATTTTTTATATTTGGGACTCGAAAGGTAGTTGAGAACTGACGACACTATGGTAGCTACAGAATGTATGATTGTTTTCATACGTCGGAGTAGGTACAATTTTTTTCTCTTTCTAGAGTCGATAGGACACTCTGCGGCACAGAGCCGTACATAGATTAGAGTCGCTTATCTTTCATGGAGTACGGGTTTGTAGTTCTCAACTTAATAAATATATGTAGTTTTTTCGATCTAAGTGTCAGAGTCTGGGTACGTAATAATAATTTTTTAAGTAAGCAGTACACAATTTCTTTATTTCTCGATCACCGAAAGGCATTTGATACCGTTAATCAGGACTTACTACTTATTAAGCTAAAAAATATGGCGTACTACATAATGCGCTCAAATTGCTGCAATCTTATCTTACCGACCGCGCTCAGTATGTCACTTACAATAGTGCATGTTCAACTGATAAAGCCATACCAATAGGCGTACCTCAAGGTTCAACTCTTGACCCTTATCTTTTCAATGTATTCATAAATGATCTTCCTTCCTAGAATGACGCAAATTGTGTACTGTTTGCAGACGCTGCCGTTTTTTTAATGTTACCGACAATGATTTTAATACTAGCTGTTAATAGGATAAAAATACTCACTGAGCACTTGACGTCTTGGCTGGCTCGGAACAAGCTAGTTCTTCATGAAAGAAGCACAAAGCTACTGCTTCTCACCACAAAAGATACTCTTCAAGTTCCAAACTTTTTTTTTTAACGGCGTAAACTTTATTGGGTGAAAGAATTTAAATACCTAGGTGTCATTTTAGATGCAAAGCTATCTTTTAATTTACATATAAATGATGTTTACGAAAAAACTGAGCAAAGCACTTAGATTATATTATTGTCTCTCTAGCAAGCTGCCTGTAAGTACGTTAAAAGATTTGTACTATAGTGTTGTCTATCCCTATGTAATATATTGCATTGAAGTATGGGGTAGTGTATACCTAACCTAGAGGGTAAAAAATATCAATATTAATGGATAAAATCCTACGTGCAGTACTTAAAGTAGAATCAATAGACCATGTTCCTGAAACTCATACCGGCGCAATGTATAAAGCTTCAGATTTATTACAGTTTGATGACATTTATCGATATTTTTTAGTAAAATTAGCCCATAAGTTCCTCTCTACTGACCAAATATATTTTAACATGTACCTTCTGCCCCATCAACCTTTGAACAATTATGAAATGCGGAGATATTGATTTAGGATGCCTCAAGTAAGACTGGAATTTGAGAAGCAGGGGACGATCAGTTGGTAAAACTAATTAATGAATTAGATGAAGATTTATTTATTTATTTAAAAATCAAATAGAAAACTTGCGCATGCTCATTACTAGATAGTAGTGTTGTTGCACTCTTGCATGGTTTTAGAAGATAATTGGTGTTACCTGCAATTGTAAACTCATTTCATTTTTGCTGTAACGGCTGAATTTGGTCGTGGTTTTTCTTTTTTAATTAATTTTGTTTGGCCCAAGCAGCGATAATGCTTGGAGTGGCCTTTTGTCACCTGTCTGTAAGTTTTTTGATTGTGTCTTCTGTTCATAACTGTAATCTGTGACAAATAAATTTAATGGAATTTCAATTTTCTTTTTCACTAGAGTCATGGAGCGATTCATTAATGCTTCGCTTACCGAATAGTTTTCCCTGTGTACAGTGTTACCTTTTTTCCTGATGGCATATAATTTATGCATAGGTCCAGAAATATGTTATTCCTTAGAGAAATCAAGATTGAAAGTCTACGTGACTGTTAAGATTGACATGATGAAGTGATGAACTCGATAACGAAAATTTTCTTTATATTCACTCAATAACCTCCTAAGGTCGTCATTCACACGTCATTTATCTCAACACGTTTAATCATCCATTCTTCGGCATGTTTTGTAGCATCGTTGTCAGCACAATCTTGCGTGAGCAACAAAAAATTATAAAAAAAATGTTAACCATCGAATCAGTTTCCTCTGCAAGGGTCACTTAAACCAAGTAGTGAAAATCTCTTCAGATTTCGTGTGAAATAAGACTCTGAAAAGCAGTGCAATTTTCTTCTATTTATAGGGTAGAATAACACATTCGACAAGTGGCTGAGCGAACGCCTTGATATGAATGACGTGTGAAGTTTCCCTACTCTAGGCAGCTGCGGTACAGATGCACTTGGTCTAGTTCGTTAACGGAATAAGAGAGTAATTTCTGATTATACAGGTAATGATGTGATAATGCAGCAATTGAATAGCAACTGAACTTCTGATGACTAAATTGCAAAGCCCGAGTTCTAGTAATATTTAGAGTGGCAGGAAGCGTTATAATATCGACATTTTCACTGAGTGTGATGTATAATAGCCGTTTAAAACAACAGTAAGTACAGATGCACAAAAATCGAACATTGCAGTAACAAGAAAAAAGTTAAAATGAGTCTTATTTGCTCACTCACATAGCTTCCTAGTGTGTTCCTGAAGTATACTGCCTAATAAAAACTGTGCATCAGCGTTTGTTTTACAATTTATTTAGAGTTGTCTCCATCTTCCGAAAGGTTGACAGACTTTCACTAGTCAGTTTACTTAAAACAATGCGAGAATAAAATTTTGCTACGGCACAGATCAGTATATTAAAATTTGACACAACGTTTCGGTCTATTACAATGGCCATCTTCAGGTGTAGCTAAAGATTAAAACTTCATAATTTGTACTTTTTACTATTTATCCTATGTACCATATATACTACGCAATAAAGTATTTTTAGATCGTCCTTTTATTGCACAATATATTCAGGTACTTAGAAAGCGATTCGCACCGGTTACTAGCACACTAACACCGCGACAAGAAATGACCTCACTCTCTTGCTGCTGGATGCTAAATGGCTGTTGCCCAATGGTGCAAGTCCTATCTATAGCTTGGATCTAACGAGAAAGTTCCGGTTAGAAAAGTTTTAAGAAATTCATACCCTGGTCGTATTTCACGTTAATGTATGGTCTCTCTTGCTTGATGCAGAAACTTCGATAAACTCTTTTTCAGTTGCATTCAGTAACCATAACCTTTTGGACCTGAAAATAGCTGAAGCAATTACCATCAAGCGAGAAAACCCATACATTAACGTGAAATACGACCAGCTTGGGCGGTCGAGGTCCGAACGTGGACCTCGTCCGAAGACTCAATGTAAGCTAGGCAAGGTAATCAGAATAGTCAACATTTCGTGATGGTGATGAAGACTTAGTGATGGTACTGCAGAAGGGCCATTGGCCAGCAGTCACAACACTCGTGTAACGTCACACAAGTTTTTTTTCTCATGTTTGAACACGCCTTTAGAAGTCGCTTTTCAGATATACCTTCCATAAACTTATATAAGCTCACTCGTACTGCTCAGCATCCACATGCCCTGCGGTTCTCTTATATACACAACCGTTTATCTACCAAATGATGCGCTAAAATGTGTGCCGTTAAGTCAGCTAGCTTAACGAGCTTTAACCGTTTAATGAATTAAATCACATTAAGCTTCTATTGTTTCAGCGGACACAGTGACGTATTCGGACGCTCAGTACTGTGTATGGGGACCAAAAGACTTTTGTATGGCTCTGAATAATAATTCGCTACGAGAGCTCTTTCTCCCATAGGAGTGTAATAGGAAACCTTGTAGTGAGACAGCTCAGTCTGATTACCTCCGCTCAGGAGGTTATGTTTTTGTAGCGTTTGTCTGCACGCTTGTTTGTTTGTTTGTTATTGACTACGATAACTGTAAAAGTTATGGAAGGGGCTTTATGAAGTTTTCAGTGAATGCTAGGTACCTACGTTAGCAGGAACAGATGATCCAATTTTTGTGAAAATCCACTCAACCGTTTGTATGTTTACCAGTTTTTCTTGGTAACATAACTCAAATAGTTATGTACAGATCTCTATGAAATTTGTAGGAGTTGTTGGGAATGCTACGAAAAGTAACTGGCAAAAGTTTTGTAATGATCTATTAGTCCGTTGGTTTTTCTTTATTTTGTTTTATGTTAGTCTGAATACAACTCAAAAAAGGTATTGATTGATATCATGAAATTTACAGGAAATGTTAGAAGTACCAAATGGCATCGATGACCAAATTTAAGTGATGATCGGTTCTTCCGTTTGTGTGTTTGACTACATGTTAGTCTTAGTGTTTGTCAGAACATGACTCAAGAAGTTACTGGCAGATCTTCAAGAATACCTCAGGAACTGTCATTAATGTTAAGAAGTACAATCAGGATCAGTTTCAATTTTTCGTAAACATTGTCTTACTTGGCGGTGGTATGTGCTATCAGAGTGTTCTAGTTAAGATAGGATGACGGTTAATCTCACCGTTGAGCTGACATATTGATTATTCCAAATCTGCTTCGCACAAGATCATAGAAATGCTATGCTACAAGCTATCAAACTTTGTGCAGTGCACTACATATAAAAATTACTCCGAAAATTATTATACCCAAAGAATAGAGACAGGAAAGGGGAGCCACCGGAATAACAGTAGTGCAATTAATCCACAACAACAAGATACGAACATCTCCGGAACATTGTTTACAGCCTCACCAACATGGAGCTCATTGCTGCAGCGACGTTTTTAGTTCCGTTCTAAAGTTGATGCTAGAGTCGAGTTGATTAGGATACTCTTGCGTTGGACCGCACAAGCTCCACCGAACGGCTCGGTCGTCCATATGAATTCTAAAGGAAGTTCGGCGACACGCGTCACTGAAGAACAACAAAGCGCGAGGCATGCCATCGTTGACCGCTCGATTTGCTTTCATTGCCCACCAAAGCCATTCAAATTTGACGCCTGGAAAAAACGCGGCAGTTGGTTACCGTTGTGTACAACACTTTGAAAATGTCTCACCAGATGATTTAACTGAGCTATGCTTCTACAATAGAGGTGTAGTTAATCTAGAAACTCTGTGCTTAATAGCCCTGTCAAGAAATAACAGCTAGTGGTTTTAATTGTCCCGGAGAAGGTGCTAAGAATGTGAACAGTTTATTTGAGGTTTGTACAACAGAAAATCAACTATCGCTTGTCACGTTACGAGATATTCATGATTCTCTAAGTATCACACGAGGGAAAGGGAGATAACAGATTTATTATATTCTATGTAGATAAAGGTAGAAAAACAAGTACAGTTAATGACATTTGTAATGTTCTGGTAGAAATTCTGCATTAATGCTAAAAAAATTAACTCAAACACATCGAACTAAGGCAACATCAGAACTTGCCTTGCCATTTCGTTGAATCATCAGCAGAAATATTGCTGTATGTGCAGTTGGAGTTGCTCAAAGTTCTAGGAGCATGTAAAGAAAAGCTCAGGAACGCTGGAATCGTTAATTTTAATTTTATTTTTTTTATGAATCAGTGATCAGGGATGTTGATTGGCACTCTGAAGTTATTACGAAAAAGCTGTCCAACGGTACGCTTGGAGCTGTTTTACAGGGTTGGAGAGTGATGTTACGAACAAAGTCCAATCAAAAATCTAAAGCTGTGAAAACACCAACGCCTGATATCTGTTCCCATCGAATAAAATGATCAGGCGTGTACACTGTCATTCGAAACTTAAATGTACAAACTATTACGAACAGTGCAAAAGCTAGCCTTAAAAATATATTGGAAAAATGATTCAATCCGAGGATCTCTCAATAAGGAAACTTTAGGGCTTGTTTTCGCTTCCCTCGAATATACGATCAGGCGTTGCTGCTATTTATAGAAGGCCTCTGATGAAGCTACTTGAATACTGTTGCTAACTGCGATGTGGTACTGAG
Organism: Parhyale hawaiensis; assembly: GCA_001587735.2. Taxonomy (NCBI): domain Eukaryota; kingdom Metazoa; phylum Arthropoda; class Malacostraca; order Amphipoda; family Hyalidae; genus Parhyale; species Parhyale hawaiensis. The sequence goes on along the minus strand of LQNS02000141.1, from coordinate 19,351,372 downwards.
AAATGTCAACAAACATCTGACACTAAAAAAAATATCAGAGTTTGATTCCCTAGCGCACAATCAATAGCTTGGCGCATATTTTCAGAAATTTCTAGGGAAGCACATACGACGACGTAGCTGGAATTAGGTGGCCGGTTAAGAAATGCATCACTCAAGTGTCAGAACGTGAGGCGCAGATCGTGTCCGCGACAACGAGGTAAATTTCGTGTTTTATGTATTCCAGCCAAATTCCTGGAAAGAAACTGGAACGGATGAAAGACATGTCACCTAACACAAATCAACTTGGCTGAAGCACACGCGGCAAAAGTGCAAACTCATAAATTCTTTAGCCAAAGGTTCACTTAACAACTACAACTTGGCAAAATTTACGCGAAAAATCTCCTGACAAACCTACTGGTTTTGTACCTAAAATCTAACTCAGATTTAAACCAGTTTTTTGCTTCCCATTCATTCCAGAGAGCACGTTATTTAATCATCGTACTACCATAATTAACGCTTTTATGACTTCGTGTAACGATTCAATTTTTTTTAAAATTTACTTTTCTATATATATCCTGCTTCATTTAGTCCTATTTTTTATTCTCGTACCTTACGAGTCTCATTCCCCTACTTCATAATTGAAAGAAGTCAGCTGTGTTCATCAAATTCTAGAATACGGACAATGCTGAACAGCTACAAATGTATGATGAGATTTAACTTCTCATTATTAGTTGCATCTTTTGCCTGCAAAATTGATAAAGCGGAAAAAATTAAACTGTGGCATTTGCAGCGTAATAAACTGCATATTTTTTAGAATTTATACTATTTCCTTGGAGGTCTAGCATCAGTGGCGGCGCCAGGGGAGGAGGGTATGGGAGAGCTCAAGCCCCCTAATAATAAGCCATGCTCACCCACAGCCCCCTCCCCGCACTATTGCGACAATGTAACCAACATGCATGCATGCAGTGCGAAACCCCACCACATTTCACCTTTTCAATGCACATTTCCTGCCCCCGTCACTGTTGGGTACACATGTAGTGCAAGCAGTTTATGTACAATGGGGTTTTTCTAAACGGTTTAAAGCAAGCCGAAAGTATTAAGAAGTGTGAAGAGAGTAACTTTGAAATATATACATACATGTACGCAACAAAATTGAATGGTCTTTTCGTACTTCGGAAATGTTCTGCCGTTCTACTCCCAGATATCAACCAATTAAGTATTGCATTATCCAGCCAGCCGAAATAGGTATTCTAGCAATAGGCTGATCCATAGGTAATCTAATATTGAGGATAAAATAGGCTGGCAAGGCGGGCTGCAGAACGAAAGCTTGGGATTGCTAAGAACCCATCTTGAGTTTTCGTAACATTTGGTAAAAGGAAAATTTTTCAGTTTCTTCACCAAATTTCACTAACAATTGATCAACAGTAATCCAATAGTGTTCGTTTTTTTTTGACAAAACCATTAATTACGTCGGTATTTATCTCCTCCCAAAAAAAAGGTTACCTGACACAGACTCTGCACTTGGGCCAGGTTTTCGGTTTTACTATCGACTTACGACCATCGAGCGGTTGACCTTTGATGAGTAAATTGGCAGCCATTGACGCTAAGCCCGCCAACTGCCGTGGCAGACACGCACAGACTCGGCGCAATAAATTAAGGAAATGAAGCCGCAGTAAATTTCTATTAACCGCTAGCTGCCGACGTCCTAATAACAGAGCGGTGACTTGAAGCTCTGAGTCAGACATCGAAAATTGAACGTTTTAGCTTCCAGTATGTGCGATGACTGGCAACGAAAATGAAGATGCATCAGAATATTATTCAAGCTTTAATTATATTCAGGAAGCGAAGCTGTAATTAAAGCTAAAGCTTACACAAGAGATAAACAAAAGAAGACTAATAACAGTTTGTAGAAATGACAGTGCAAAATGATGCTAACTTCTGTGAGCAAAGCGATAATGTAATATCAAACATTGTAAACAGAGCGCTGTGAAATGAGAAGATTAGTTATTATTATTATTAAATCACACCAGACTGGCGACGTAGGAACGGAGAAACTCTAAGAGGTTAACAAACTCCCACGCAACCAGCCCAGCAGGTGGAGAAAACAAAGAATGAAAAAAAAGAAGATCCAAGATCACAGAATAGCTCTGTGTACAGATCGTTTATAGCTGCCAATACCAGCACCAGCAAAGACAGAGCCATCAAGACCATTCCAAACATCCACACACGATGGAAAAAACGAACGGGAATACTGGCCCG
>LQNS02000141.1:19305790-19326184 GCA_001587735.2 Parhyale hawaiensis | reverse complement strand
ATAGACAAGCCGTGCGTAATAAATGAGTTTTTTTATTCAGTCATTCGATGGAACTGTCTAAATCTAGACAGCAGTTAATATTTTCCAGCTCTGCGGGGTGAACGATTGATCAGAATTTTGCGAGATGACCACGTTATTATTGAGCTCCATTAATTAATCAATAGTATTGACAGAGTCTCAATACTGCACATTTTTCTCTATTTCTTTATTGGAAAGGATTGGTTGAAGTTGGTGAAAGTTGTGTACATAGTAACATAAATTTTTATTCTTGTAGTGGAAGTGCGTCTAACCTGTACTGAACTTGCATTACAATGTCAAATGTAATAGTATTAAGCTATGAGAACATCCTCTTCGGGGAAAAGTAAAAGGTGCTGTTATTTTTTTCTTCTGGAGTCGAAACAATTTCTAAAAGAGAATTGGGCAAAATGGCAAAGTCATACTTGACCTTTGTTGATCTTTGGTCAAGGTTCAGGTGGTGTTACTCGCGTCACCTGCTGTTAGCGGCTTTGGCTGATGCCGGGACCTCAAAATTCAACCACAGTCACTGCTTGATGAGCGAATGTTCAGCTCGTACGTTTTCCCGATAGATATCAAAGTCTTCAACATTTATTGATACACTACCATGAACTACGGCTAGTTATCCAAATTAACAACACTCCAAGAGTATTGGACAGTCCAAGAGTAAGTTACCAATTGAATTGTGTGAATCTAAAAAGTTTGTTATTGTCCATTTTTTTTATATTTGGGACTCGAAAGGTAGTCGAAAACTTAACGAGACTATGGAAGCTACAGAATGTATGATTGTTTTCATACGCCGGAGTAGGTACAATTCTTCTCTCTTTCTAGAGTCGAGGGGACACTCTGCGGCACAGAGTCGTACATAGATTAGAGTCGTTTACCTTTCATGGAGTACGGGTTTGTAGTTCTCAATTTAATAAATATATGTAGTTTTTTTTCGATCAGTCAGAGTCTGGGTACGCAATAATAATTTTTTAAGTAATCATGTTCCACTTGAGTCGTGAAGTGATTGTTCAACAAATATAATTTTTATCCACAGAACTGTCCAAATCTTGGCATTGTGTTACCAATAATTTCTGAAAGATTTATTGGCCTTTTAAACAGATGTATTTATATTGGCATTTATCCTAATATTTTTAAACGCGCAAGAATGTTCCCAATTTTTAAGAATGGAAATGCAAATCTAGTTGAGAACTATAGGCCAATATCGACATTGTCTGTATTCAATAAAATAATCGAAAATATAATTTTTAAGCGTTTAAATTCATATTTCAGCTCGAGCAATCTATTATTACGTGCTCAATTTGGTTTTAGGAAAGGCTCGACTACTTGTAGTACAATATTGTCTATAGTCTCAGATACTCTCATCGCTGTTAATCGTAAGCAGTACACAATTTGCTAATTTCTCGATCTCCGAAAGGCATTTGATACCGTTAATCCGGACATATTACTTATTAAGCTGAAAAAATCTGGCGCACTACATAATGCGCTCAAATTGCTGCAATCTTATCTTACCGACCGCGCTCAGTAGGTATGTCACTTACAATAGTGCATATTCAACTGATAAAGCCATACCAATAGGCGTACCTCAAGGTTCAACTCTTGACCCTTTTCTTTTCAATGTATTCATAAATGATCTTCCTTCCTAGCCTGACGCAAATTGTGTACTGTTTGCAGACGCTGCCGTTTTTTTATGTTTCCGACAATGATTTTAATACTAATTGTTAATAGGATTAAAACACTCATTGAGCACTTAACGTCTTGGCTGGCTCGGAACAAGCTAGTTCCTCATGAAAGAAGCACAAAGCTAATGCTCCTCACCACAAAAGATACTCTTCAAGTTCCAAACTTATTTTTTTTTTAACGGCGTAACCTTTATTGGGTGAAAGAATTTAAATACCTAGGTGTCATTTTAGATGCAAAGCTTTCTTTTAATTTACATATAAATGATGTTAACAAAAAAATTGAGCAAAGCACTTGGATTATATTATTGTCTCTCTAGCAAGCTGCTTTTAAGTACGTTAAAAGATTTGTACTATAGTGTTGTTTATCCCCATGTAATATATTGCATTGAAGTATGGGGTAGTGCATACCTAACCTCGAGGAAAAAAATATCAATATTAATCGATAAAATCCTACGTGCAATACTTAAAGTAGAATCAATAGACCATGTACCTGAAACTCATACCGGCGCAATGTATAAAGCTTTAGATTTGTTACAGTTTGATAACATTTATCGGTATTTTTTAGTAAAATTAGCCCATAAGTTCTTCTCTACCGACCAAAATATATTTTAACAAGTACCTTCTGCCCCATCAACCTTTGAACAATTATGAAATGCGGAGATATAGATTTAGGATGCCTCAAGTAAGACTGGAAGTTGAGAAGCAGGGGACGATCTATTAGTTGGTAAAATTTAATAATGAATTAGATGAAGATTATTACACCCCATGCCTACTCACTCTTTGAAAAATCAATTAAAAAACCTGCGCATGTTCATTACTAGATAGTAGTATTGTTTCACTCTTGCATGGTTTTAGAAGATAATTTGTGTTATCTGCAATTGCAAATTTATTTCATTTTTGCTGTAACGGCTGAATTTGGCGGTGGTTTTTCTTTTTTCAATTCATTTTCTTTGGCCCAAGAAGCGATAATGCTTGGAGTGGCCTTTTGTCACCTGTCTGTAAGTTTTTTGATCGCGTCTTCTGTTCATAACTGTAATCTGTGACAAATAAATTCAATGGAGTTTCAATTTTCTTTTTCACTAGTCATGGAGCGATTCCTTAATGCTTCGCTTACCGAATAGTTTTCCCTGTTTACAGTGTTACCTTTTTTCCTGATGTCATATAATTTATGCATAGGTCCAGAAACATATTATTCCTAAGAGAAATCAAGATTGAAATTCTACGTGACTGTTAAGATTGACATGATGAAGTGATGAACTCGTTAACGAAAATTTTCTTTGAATTCACTCAATAACCTCCTAAGGTCGTCATTCACACGTCATTTATCTCAACAAGTTTAATCATCCACTCTTCGGCATGTTTTATAGCATCGTTGTCAGCACAATTTTGCGCGCGCCACAAAAAGTTATAAAAAATGTTAACCATCGAATCAGTTTTCTCTGCAAGGGTCACTTACCAAGTTGTGAAAATTTCTTCAGATTTCGTGTGAAATAAGACTCTGAAAAGCAGTGCAATTTTCTTCTATTTATAGGGTAGAATAACACATTCGACAAGTGGCTGAGCGAACGCGTTGATATGAATGACGTGTGAAGTTGCCCTACTCTAGGCAGCTGCGGTACAGATGCACTTGGTCTAGTTCGTTAACGGAATAAGAGAGTAATTTCTGATAATACAGGGAATGATGTGATAATGCAGCAATTGAATAGCAACTGAACTTCTGATGAATAAATTGCAAAGCCCGAGTTCTAGTAATATTTATAGTGGCAGGAAGCGTTATAATATCGACATTTTCACTGAGTGTGATGTATAATAGCCGTTCAAAACAACAGTAAGTACAGATGCACAAACATCGAACATTGCAGTAAGAAGAAAAAAGTTAAAATGATTCTTATTTGCTCACTCACATAGCTTCCTAGTGTGTTCCTCAAGTATACTGCCTAATAAAAACTGTGCATCAGCGTTTGTTTTACAATTTATTTTTAGAGTTATCTCCATCTTCCGAAAGGTGACAGACTTTCACTAGTCAGTTTCCTTAAAACAATGCGAGAATAAAATTTTGCTACGGCACAGATCAGTATATTAAAATTTGACACAACGTTTCGGTCCATTACAATGGCCATCTTCAGGTGTAGCTAAAGATTAAAAATTCATAATTGGTCATCTGTAAACGTAGAAATAACTATTGATTCTAAGCACAGACACTGTAGTAAAATTTTTATAACCCGTCCTATTATTGCACAAGATTACAGTTACTGAGAAGATAATTTGTACTGGTTACTATTTATCCTATGTACCATATACACTACGCAATAAAGTATTTTTAGATCGTCCTTTTATTGCACAATATATTCAGGTACTTAGAAAGCGATTTGCACCGGTTACTAGCACACTAACACCGCGACATGAAATGACCTCACTCTCTTGCTGCTGGAAGCTAAATGGCTGTTGCCCAATGGTGCAAGCCCTATCTATAGCTTGGTTCTAACGAGAAAGTTCCGTTTAGAAAAGTTTTAAGAAATTCATACCCTGGTCGTATTTCACGTTAATGTATGGGCTTTCTTGCTTGTTGCAGAAACTTCGATAAACTCTTTTTCAGTTGCATTCAGTAACCATAACCTTTTCGACCTGAAAAGAGCTGATGCAATTACCATCAAGCAAGAAAACCCATACATTAACGTGAAATACGACCAGCTTGGGCGGTCGAGGTCCGAACGTGGACCTTGTCCGAAGACTCATTTATGTAAGCTAGGCAAGGTAATCAGAATAGTCAACATTTCGTGATGGTGATGAAGACTTAGTGATGGTACTGCAGAAGGGCTATTGGCCAGCAGTCACAACACTCGTGTAACGTCACACAAGTTTTTTTCTCATGTTTGAACACGCCTTTAGACCTTTAGACGTGGCTTTTCAGATATATCTTCCATAAACTTATATAAGCTCACACGTACTGCTCAGCATCGACATGACATGCCCTGCTGTTCTCTTATACACACAACCGTTTATCTACCAAATAATACGCTAAAATGTGTGCCGTTAAGTCAGCTAGCTTAGCAAGCTTCAAGCGTTCAATGAATTAAATCACATTAAGCTTCTCCTGTTTCAGCGGACACAGTGACGTATTCAGAAGCTTAGTACTATGTATGGGGACCCAAAGACTTTTGTATGGCTCTGAATAATAATTTCGCTACGAAAGCTCTTTTTCCCATAAGAGTACAATAGGAAACCTTGTAGTGAGACAGCTCAGTCTGATTGATTCCGCCGAGAAGGTTTTTGTAGTGTTTTTTATTGCAGGCTTGTTTGTCTGTTATTTACCAAAATAACTCTAAAAGTTATGGACGGAGCTTTATGAAATTTTCAGGGAATGTTAGGTACCTACGTTAGCAGGAGAAGATGATTCATTTTTTTTTTAAATCCGCTCAACCGTTTGTATGTTTACCAGTTTTTCTTGGTAACATAACTCAAGCAGTTATGCACAGATCTCTATGAAGTTTGCAGGAATTGTTGGGAATGCTACGATAAGTAACTGGAAAAAGTTTTGTAGTGATCTGTCAGTCCGTTGGTTTTTGTCTATTTTTGTTTTATGTTTGCCAGAATACAACTCAAAAAAGGTATTGATGGATGTTCATGAAATTTACAGGAATTGTTAGAAGTACCAAATGGCACCAATGACCAAATTTGAGTGATGATCGGTTCTTCCGTCTGTGTGTTTGACTACATGTTTGTCGTAGTGTTTGTCAGAACATAACCAAAAGTTACTGACGGATCTTGAATTTTTCGTGAACAATGTCTTGCTTGGCGGTGGTATGTGCTATCATAGTGCTCAGTTAAGATAGGATGACGGTTATTCTTACCGTTGAGCTGACATATTGATTACTCTAGATCTGCTTCACACATGATCATAGAAATGCTATGCTACGAGCTATCAAACTTTGTGCAGTGCACTACATATAAAAATTACTCCGAAAATTATTACACACAAAGAATAGAGACAGGAAAGGGGAGCCACCGGAATAACAATAGTGCAATTAATCCACAGCAGCAAGATGCGAACATCTCCGGAACATTGTTTACAGCCTCACCAACATGGATCTCATTGTTGCAGGGACGTTTTTAGTTCCGTTCTAAAGTTGATGCTAGAGTCGAGTTGATTAGGATACTCTTGCGTTGGACCGCACAAGCTCCACCGAACGGCTCGGTCGTCCATATGAATTCTAAAGGAAGTTTGGCGACACGCGTCACTGAAGAACAACAAAGCTCGAGGCATGCCATCGTTGACCGCTCGATTTGCTTCTATTGCCCACCAAAGCCATTCAAATTTGACGCCTGGAAAAAACGCGGCAGTTGGTTACCGTTGTGTACAACACTTTGAAAATGTCTCACCAGATTGTTTAACTGCGCTTTGCTTCTACAATAGAGGTGTAGTTAATCGAGAAACTCTGTGCTTAATAGCCCTGTCAAGAAATAACAGATAGTGATTCTAATTGCACCGGAGAAGGTGCGAAGAACGTGAACAGTTTATTTAAGATTTTTATGACAATAAAACAACTATTGCTTGCCACGTTAAAATATATTGTTGATTTTCTGAGTGTTACACGAAGGAAAGGGAGATAATTGATTTATTATATTCTCGGCATATGAAAGTAGAAAAGCAAATACAGTTGATCACATTTGTAATATTCTGCTAAAAATGCTGCAATAATGCTAGAAAAATTTCAACTGAAGAACATTGAACTAATGAACATTAGAAATTGCCTTTCCGTCGCAGCGAAGCGAGGGGAGCATTTATCGTTCGAAAGGTTCAGCAGAAATATTTCTGAACGTGCAGCCGGAGTTGCTAGTAGTTCCCAAAGGATGTAAAGTAAAGCTCAGGACGCTGAAATCTGCAAATTTAATTTTTGTGTTTTGATGCATCAATGATCAGGGATGTTCATTGTCACTCTAAAGTTATAAAGAAACGGCCTGGAGCTATTTTATATGGTTGGATGGTGATGTTACGAACAAGGTTCAATCAAAAATCTAAAACTGTGAACACACCATCGTCTCACGTCTGTTCCTATCGAATAAAATGATGAGGCGTGTACAATGTCATTCGAAACTTATATGTACAAACGATTACAAGCAGTGCAGAAGCTAGCCTTAAAAATATATTTAAAAACATGTTCAATCCGAGGATGTCTCAATAAGGAAACTTTAGAGGTTGTTTTCGCTTCCATCGAATATACGATCAGGTTTAGCTGCTATAGATAGAAAGCCTCTGCTGAAGCTACTTGAATACTGTTGCTAACTGCGATGCGGTACTGAGAAAAATCAACAAGCATCTGACACTAAAAAATATCAGAGTTTGTTTCCCTCGTATACAATCAATAACTTGGTGCATGTTTTCAGAAATTTCTATGGAAGCACAAACGACGATGCAGCTGGAATTAGGTGGCCTGTTTAGAGATGCATCACTCAAGTGTCAGAGCGTGAGTCGCAGATCGTGTCCGAGACAACGAGGTAATGTTCGTGTTTTATGTATACCAGCCAAATTCCTGGAAAGAAACTGGAACGGATGAAAGACATGTCACCTACCACAAATCAACTTGGCTGAAGCACACGCGGCAAAAGTCCAAACTCATAAATTCTTTAGCCAAGGGTTTACTTAGCAACTACAACTTGGTAAAATTTACGCGAAAAATTTCCTGACAAACCTACGGGTTGTGCACCTAAAATCTAACTTAGATTTAAACCAGTTTTTTGCTTCCCATTCATTCCAGAGAGCACGTTATTTAATCATCGTACTACCATAAGAAACGCTTTTATGACTTCGTGTAACGATTCAATTATCTTAATTTACTTTTCTATATATATCCTACTTCATTTAGTCCTATTTTTTTAATTCTCGTACCTTACGAGTCTCATTCCCCTACTTCATAATTGAAAGACGTCAGCTGTGTTCATCAAATTCTAGAATACGGACAATGCTGAACAGCTACAAATGTATGATGAGATTTAACTTCTCATTATTGGTTGCATCTTTTGCCTGCAAATTGATACGGCGGAAAAAATTAAACTTTGGCATTTGCAGCGTTGTTAGCTGCATATTTTTTAGAATTATACTATTTCCTTGGAGGTCTAGCATCAGTGGCGGCGCCAGGGGAGGGGAGTATGGGAGAGCTAAAGCCCACTAATAATAAGCCATGCTCACCCACAGCCCCCTCCCCGCACTATTGCTACAAGGTAACCAACATGCATGCATGCATGTAGTGCAAAACCCCACCACATTTCACCTTTTCAATGCACATTTGCTGCCCGCGTCAATATTGGGTACACATGCAGTGCAAGCAGTTTCTGTACAATGGGGTTTTTCTAAACGTTTTAAAGCCAAAAGTATTAAGAAGTGTGAAGAAAGTAACTTTGAAATATATACATACATGTACGGAACAAAATTGAATGGTCTTTTCGTAATTCCGAAATGTTATGTCGTTCTACTCTCAGATATCAACCAATTAAGTACTGCATTATCCAGCCAGCCGAATAAGGTATTCTAGTAATAGGCTGATCCATAGGTAATCTAATATTGAGGATAAAATAGGCTGGCAAGGCGGGCTGCAGAACGAAAGCTTGGGATTGCTAAGAACCCATCTTGAGTTTCCTTAACATTTGGTAAAAGAAAATTTTTCAGTTTTTTCACCAAATTTTACTAACAATTGATCAACAGTAATCCAAATGTGTTCGTTTTTTTTACTAAACAATTGATTACGTCAGTATTTATCTCCTCCCAAAAATAAGGTTACCTGACACAGATGCTGCACTTGGGTCAGGTTTTCGGTTTTACTATCGACTTACGACCATCGAGCGGCTGACCTTTGATGAGTAAATTGGCAGCCATTGACGCTAAGCCCGCCAACTGCCGTGGCAGACACGCACCGACTCGGCGCAATAAATTAAGGAAATCAAGCCGCAGTAAATTTCTATTAACCGCTAGCTGCCGACGTCCTAATAACAGAGCGGTGACTTGAAGCTTTGAGTCAGACATCGAAAATTGAACGTTTTAGCTTCCAGTATGTGCGATGACTGGCAACGAAAATGAAGATGTATCAGAATATCAATTAAGCTTTAATTATATTCAGGAAGCGAAGCTGTAATGAAAGCTACAGTTTACACAAGAGATAAGCAAAATAAGACTAATAACAGTTTGTAGAAATGACATGGCAAAATGATGCTAACTTCTGTGTACAGAGCGTTAGTGTAAGATCAAACATTGTAAACATAGCGCAGTGAATTAAGAAGATTAGTTCTGATAACATTATTTTTTTGCGAAGAGAATGCTGTTTTATGGGCGTTGGTCTTGTTCACAAGAATTGTTGTTGAGCGCAGAACCAGCAGCAGTAATTGATTTATGCAGCGAAAACAATTCAACATTAACTGGCACTGTATAAGTTTACCTCTTAGCGTACGACATGTAAGTTGGCTCTGTAATTTTAGGTTCACTGAAAAAACTATCGCATATTAATTCAAATTGAAAACGGCCCAGTAATTTTCGCTCACGCAACTTGTTAGACTTGCGCATTAGTGAGTCGAGGGAGAAGAATTCTCGGTGTATACAGAGTGTCCACTTCATCTTAAAGCCAAGGTTTAGTTTCACGTAGGAAGGATTGATTTGGTTTGATACATCAAGAATAGTCGACGTACAGTATGTTGGGGGAAGGATAAAAAATAAAACCAAAAATTTATTGAGGTTGGCACTACTCATGTATACATGGGCGACATACACTTTTATAACCCCAAAGGTCTCTATACTGGCCTAGAAATAGGTAAGGCATTGTGGAAAAGTAAATGAAAGATAGAGAGCAGAGAATCGTAAGAATTGATACGTGCAAAAATTCAGACAAATACGCTCGTCAAGGCAAAGATTAAATGTATAAGCAGTTGAAATATTCTGATGTAGAAGTCATTATCACAATCATTCACTTATACCTTGCTATAAGAGGCATCTGCTCGAACATTTTTTCTCTTTCCTGTTTTCTTCCTTCATGATATTTTTTCCTACTCTTTCTAATGTGCAGTTTTTCTTAAATGCAAAAAATTTAAAGGTTTCCAATCTATATCAATACAGAAGCTGTAGCCTCAGAAGAGTAGAATAAAGGTAAAGTCAACTTGACTACACCCTCACCAGGAAAGCTCACACGCATTGGTTTGTGCTGCTGATATAGGCCCACAGGCCCCAGAGAGTAAGTGTGGCTCTATAGTCGACCACGGGTAGTCAAGAACTATGGTGCCATTTGATGAAAGGTTCAACGACCCGCATCCCCTACACCCCCTCATCTCTGAAGAAGGTACGCACCCTCACGGCCGCTCTGCAAAGCTACCACTGCCGAGTCAGCACAACCAGATCAGATAAAAGCTCGCATGCCTAGGTTGACCTCGAACCTGCGATACAAGGAGCGTGAACTCATAACGTAAGAGTGCTGCTACCGTAGGTAAAAGCTACTACTAGTAGATACTATTTTCCATTAGGAGTTTTCCCTCAAAAGTTGTTCATCGATTATTATTGTTGACAGAGTCTTTCCCTGTCCAAGTCTAAGCTAAACCGTTTAAGTTTTGGGACCAATTACGGGATAAAGAATGCACATTAAGCCTATAATTAGATACCTATTTGTGCTCCACTGAAGCTTACACCAATGACTATCTAGTTTATAAGTCTTTCGCTATAGCTATATTTGCTCCTGTTGAGTGCTTGCTGATGAAATCGACCACAGTAGCAGGTAATCAGATTTAAAAAGCATCACAACGCCGAGAGTCATGTTTAATTATTTACTCTCTTTGCGTGTGTTTTTCCATTTTTCTGACACTTTATATGATTAGCAGCAGCCCTGCAAGCCTTTACAGAGCCATTAAAATGATGCTTTCTAGTAGCAATGGCATCATTTCAACCGTCATTTTTTTTCGACATATTCTGGCGCTTATCGTGTTAATCCTGCCTTTGGTCAGGTTTCACATAAAGTAGAACTATTCTCAGGAAAAGTTCATTTTGATAAAACTTTGACTTTTTACCGACCACGTGGAACAATTGAGCAGGTTTCAAATAGCGCTATTTACCCGAAATTTCATATTTAATGTGAACATTACACTTCTACCAGCCAGGCGGACCAAACAGTCAGGTATGAGATAGTGCCACTTATCCAAAAACATTATTTTTTTAATTAGAACATTAGCTGTTTACTAGCCGCATGTCGCAACTGACAAGGTTTCGCAATAGCAATTCCCTCGAAAACGCATTTTTAATGAGAGCATTTAGGGGTTAACGATTAACTTCCTTCCTTCTGATCTCCAGGCAGCGGTCACGCTCACGCTATCCATCCATCACGCTATGGCGGCGCCACAAAGGGTGACATCGCCTGTACAAAAGGATGCCAAGACAACCTGCAGAAATCTTGCCACCCTCATTAGCTCGCTAACGAGAAGCCTGGCAAGAGGAAGCATTTCTGCAGCGCCTTCCATATAATGAAGGCGCTTTAATCGCTCTGTTGCTGAAGGAAAACACGAAACATGTTCCCCATTTTTGTCCCAGATTTTTGATGCAGTTCGTGAGAAGGGCTATTTATGTGTTAAAATAAAATCGTGTCGAAATTATTGTACGTATTATCCTAGAGAGAATTAATCCGAGACTTTTGATGCAATTACTGGGAAAATATAGAGTTGCAACCAAAATTACGGGACAAAAATTTAAAGTTTGTTATATGTAAAACTGCTTAAGTTGCCGAGAAAAACTACCATTTCGAGAGAATGCACTGATTGTTTTACCGTTACGTACGGTAAATGTTCAAATTGATTTAAAAGCTGGAATAAAAGCTGTTACTGAATAAATTTGAATACCCAATTTACTTCGGTCAAATTTAAAGGATAGCTTGGAAAATTGACTCGACAGTGCTGTCAAAACAATTTCTTTGATGTGCAAGAAGCACTGAGGAGTCAGCTTATGGACAGTGTTCGCTACCGATGAAAGGAAAAAGTGCAATTATTGCTGTCATGAGCTTGTAAAATGTTAATAGTGTATAAAAAACATTGAAGTAAAGCGAATAAGAAGAGGCAGATAAAAGGCTTCTCCTCTGTAAAGGTAAAAATGTGTAGTCAACTTTGACTGCACCCTCCATTGGGAAATCCATTCGCACTGATAGACCAACTGGCCCCAGAGGAGTATGTGCAGCTGCAGCCGACGACTGGTCGCTAAGAACCATGGCGCCAAAACGGAAGGTTCAACGACCAGCCACCCCCCACCCTGTGGCAGGTAACCCCACGATAGCTATGCGCACAAGCAAATGCGGTGACTCAGCGCGCCGAATGTCTTGAGAAAGACTGCGCCTGCTGTGGGGATCGATCCCGAGTACCTCGACACAACTGTGCAGCGCGCAATGTCCGCAGCTACCGTGTGTAAGTCCCGTGTTACTCCCATGATTAAGAGGCAGTACATTAGCAGAGTTTTAACCAGAAATGTGATGCTGTCCAAACCAGGATGTAAAGAGTTTAACGGGAGGACCTAATTGTGACTAAAATAAAACTTTGCCGTTACCGCATGTACCCGAATGGCGTCACATCGACGTGTCGAAGTATGTATTTGAGTGTGAGACCTTTGGCCTTCGTAGCTTGGGTTCTTAATCCTTACCAACAAATATAAGCAGCGTTACATTCTGTACGAGAGAGAAACCACAGTAACAGTTATTGCCCGAACTTTCTGCACTTAGCGACAAAATTTTATCGTGTTTTGTAAGTGGATGCAGCTGAAGTAGCTGGCCAGTCAGGAGCGGGAGATTGAATGAACTAAGTCGAAAAAATACTGTGATATATTTAAATATGGTCTGTGAAAAGCACCGTGAACTGAATATGAAGTGTAAATAAGACTTCAGTTAAAAAAAGAAATTAAATCATGTCGCCATACCGGCTCAAATTTTACCGCTAGTGCTGTGAAAGTTTCCACCAGCCTCCACTGTAATTTTCTATACACAATTGTTTATTGCTCAATTAATATATATTCTTTTAGTTTATTAATGCGCTTAAGAGACAAAATTCGCAATTGACGACGATTTTTATGGCAAAATAAGTTAAAATACTCATGGGCTGCTCAGACATAGTTTCGTCGATGTTACACCATTTATGACGTCACTTTTCGATGCTAGTTTCTCATTAGCCCTCCCGTTACTCTCTTTGCTTCCTGTTCCAAACAGAGTAAAGTCCAGAATTGAATTTTAAATATTTACTACTGTACTGGGCTTCAAATAAAAAATTTATTGCTAAAATACCGCAATGGTTTAAGTTCTTGCCACTTCCCAAAGTTCATTTATACCTTATTGTTTTGCAGACTAAAGGAATGAGTCCAACACCCATTTCTTGCCGTCATACTGACGGTCGTGTACCATAAAGGCGAGTTCACACTAGCAACTTCCGCTTCGCTTAAGTCTATCAGTCGTTCAGTGAAAATGTTGACAGAGTAGTTAGTTGGGTTCACACTTCATTGTGTATGTGACCTGTACGTACGTTGCTTCTGTGTAGAACGTTCTCCTTACCATATTTACAGAATAACCATTGGTTCGCATCGTAAATTGGCTGCAATTTACAGAATATATATACAGAATAACCATTGGTTCGCATCGTAAATTGGCTGCAATTTACAGAATTACTAGTGTAGTTGTTTCAACTACCAACATTTGGAATTGCAATATTGTTTGTGTCAAACATCATAAAAAGCAGTATGGCTGCAACTTGTCGTCGACAGGCGCCTTAACAGCCGTGTCTGATGATTTGTTCTAATATTACGAAAGGTTCTGTCTGTTCTATTTTGCATGCGCTAAAAAAACTACAGAAACAAGTAATCAATTATAAATCTTGAATAAGTCTCCCACTATCAGGAAAGTCTTTATATATCTTGCTGGTGTCGTTTACAAAACGAAAAATTTTTTGGTTAGGTTCGCTTTATAAAGTATCCAAACTAATTGGTTTTGAACTAAGATTTGGATTGAAAAAAACAAGAATTTACACATTTAAGCACTTCTTTTGCCTGCAGAAATCTAGTTAGGCCAGCCTGTATTGGTATTCAATTATTTTTTTTTTTAAATTAAAGTGTGTAACAGACTCATGTTTGCGCACTGTCTGTAAAATGTTTACCTAAGCTAAAAGCTGTGGTATCATGGCTGTGGCGTGAAACGTGTGTTACGTGCAATTATTGTAAAAGCTCACCGGAAGTTCGCGTCGTCGGCGTCAAAACTATGTCCAACCTGCAGCATTCTGCCGTCGCACATCCTACCTCTATGGCCGCGTCTACACGATCCATCTTTTCGTCGAAGTTTGTGTTCGCGGAACGATTCTGATTGACAAACAACTGTGCCTGCGCAAATCTCTGCACAGCTTTGTGTGCCCCAGGAAAGCTGCCGGAAATGCAGTGGCACACCCTGCAGGCGAATACTTATAAAGAGGAGTTTCAACAGGGCTCCTCAGCTCAGTGTCCGCCAACCAATCATTGTGAGTAGAGCCAAATAACCTCACACCGGCGGAGTAATCCTGCATTGTGTTGTACTAGATCCACAAGTACATAACCTGTTACTACACCTGAGTCTCATTGAACCCCCAGCTTTAGGTACAGTGTACGACCGGTTGGCCAAAGGACCCTTAGCCGCACATAATATATAAACACTAGACATTGAGGTGTACTGGCATAGAACAGCAAGCACACACACGCGGCGAGCCTTCGAAGTTTGTGTTTTTTCTTGGCAAATAGAGCTGGAAAACTTCAGCACGAACACGCGGGAGATTGTCAAACAGAAAGTTCGACAATTATATTTCTCTATATGAATATATGTATGTGGCTTCATTATATCATTTAGTAATTAAAACATCATTTTTCTTTAAATTAATTCGCATAGGCAATTTTGTTTATGTTTGATTCGAACTTCTGCTCAACGGGAAGCATTTGGAAAGTACAGGTTGCCAATTACTATTAACTATAACATATTCGTCTTGTTACATCTGTTTCTTCTGCTTTTCATTATTAAGAGCTACAATGAAGCACGATTTATATTTTAAAGGAAGAAACGAATGTACACAGGGTGAATTGCAATAGAAATTATAGACATTATTAAATAAAAAAATGAGAAATTATTGTTCTATTATCTGCATCTCCGAATGTGAGGGGATGCCAGTGAGTGAATTTTTAGGCCAGGTTGGAGACCATGGCGATACTGTCATAATGTATAAACAGGTAAAAAATTGACCAAGTTGCAGTTGATAGCAGAAGAATCACGGATGCAGTCTTATACCTGAATGCAAAACTTGCGTTACCGAAGTTGAAGTCTAAGAAATAAAGATATCCACAGCTTCTCTTAGCTCTCTGATGCATCGTGATTCTTAATTTTTTCTCACATCTAAACTTCAACTTGTCTGAGTTGACGCTAAGATTAAGTAGGCCAGCTGGAACTTGTGGAAATTCCGCAGAACAAAAGCAATGTTCTTCAGTGATATCTCCGACCCGTATCATCCTACATTTCCCCTACCTAATACTGAAGGAACCTGTGGAAATTCTAAGGAACAAAAGCATTGTTCCGCAATTATGATGCTCTCGGGCCCGTACTATTTTTGTTGTTCCGGTTCCCAGTATAGGTTTTGCTGCAAAATGGGTCTTATACCTTCAATCGTGTTCTGCCATTAATGAAACGAAAGTTCTACAGCCATGAGGTTTTTGAGAGCAAAATATCCCGTGCAAGATAAGGCCCGGATGTCAGTTTGGAATTGGTCAAACGTTGAGCAGCGCCCAGAAAATGTAGTTGTGTCAAAAGACATTCTTCTAAGTACCGTAAAAAAAGCAGAGCGGGTGAGTTCGCTAAATTTTTGTTGCATCAATTACTTTTTTTGAACTTTTGACTTATTCCTTTGATGAGACAAATTACAACATGCGCGAAGAAATTCGACTAGCATGTTGTGATATCAAGGCGCATCAATGATACCGAGTCCACAATTATTTTGAAGAAGTATCAACAGAAATTTTTTGCCGTCATTCTTGACTGCCAGCTTCGCTAGTCTAATATATAAGAAAGATCAATGTGTATTTAACTGTTAATTTGTTCATTTTCTGACACACTTTAAGAAAACATCTAAACGACAATTAGGCTAAGTCTGAGAGTTTGACAACCCTGCTATGCTTTGTTGAAAATAGGCGGAAAGTAGACTATGGTGCAGACTCATATTTGAAGTATGTCTCAGAATCAATTGTCGAATTACTTGGAAGAAGCTCATAATACAGAATACCTCGAAACACAAAGCAAAATTTTCGTAGAATAAAGACCCACTTTTGAGGTGGCTAAGGGAGACTCAGGATCGTTTTCTCTGAATATTTCGGTAAATACTCCACTTCTCATCTTCTGACACAATTTGCTTTAAACAAGGCACATTTTCACTCCGTTTATGAAAGCAAATCATTGATGGAAATGCGATGCAAAAGGTTTTTTATCACCCAAGTCATGTGGCACCAATCGCAGCGACTGACAAACCCAAGTTTATTAGGTGCTCACATATGGCGGATTTTGATAGGTTGGGGCTTCGGCCTATTTTCGGGTTGTGCAATGTGGATTATTCTCAGTTAATGACCTGATTTGGTCATCGTCTGTAGAGGATGGTCTGCTTGATAGCTTTTTATCACTAAGGCTACAATCTCCAGCTCAGAACCTCGCGAACCGCTGCCCGTCCAGTCTTTCGGAATCACCTCCGGATACTGCGCATATTTTTTGGTTGCTAGTGAGGCATTCTTTCCTCAATGGAAATAGGAAAGAATCAAGTGCTGAAAGCAGTTTTAACTTTCATTCCGAAAGGTCACTGATTTAACACAGGTTATAGGATCTCGAGCCTTCTTTCACGAAAAAATAGCTTGAAGTGCACTCTAAATGGAAGCATAGTCAAATCCTAGTTTCCGGATTCAATCATGTTCGAAAATAAGTCGAAAGGTATACTACTTAAAATCGGCGCGAACTTTCGGAACAACCCAATACAATGGGGACGAAAGCTTAAAAAAGATATTTTAGATAATACGAATGTTCCTTTGATTTTTAGACTTGGGTACGGCCCACAAACAAATGAAGACACAGACGCACAACGTCTAAGCCCGCCTCAAATCGACAGTCAAGTGTCAAGTGTGAGTCGTGATTGTTTATTACATAAACGTTTGGTAAATTTGTTCAGTTGCAGTTTATTGTGCTTTTCATGTGTGTATAACATTCTACTTTATAACTTGTTGTAATGCAAAGTTTTCTTGGTGAACGAAAATTGTCTAATTTTGTCTTTTTAAACTCACACGAATCATGCTATTCCGCGCAAAGCATTTGCTGCAACTTGGGCAAACATTTTCAGATAATTTTTTCAGTTCTTTTTATGGCATCAAATCTATGGTCTATTATTTTCCTATACTTATGTAATTAAGTATGTGGCCAGTATTGTTAGTTCCAAATTGAGGTAACAAATGATAAACATTGATATTACTCCACTGCCACATTTTCGTTGATAAAACTGTCAATTTAACGGAACAAAGAGATGAAGGTTCTCGGCTTCGGACTTGCGCCAAGTTACAAAAGCCTTCTTTTCTTTCTCTAACTTGGAGGAAAAATTATTACGTCTACAGTGAGTCAATCGTCATACAAAATAATAATTATAAGTCAGTATCATGCATCCAGGTTGTATCATATAGGTCGAAGTTTTTTCGCTCAGAGAAAAAGCTGTTCCGTTGACGAATGAAATAAAGTTTGGAAGTTGTTCAACAAAATTATCTGTGGGAAGAAACTAGGAATCAGGATGCACAGGAGTGATAAGGGAAGATTCATATATCTTTAGTGCTTCGATTCAAACTTTGGCAAAATAAGAACTGGATTCAAAAATAAGGTTGCCGTATACGTTTGCCGTCGCCTGCAACTTGGCTTATTTTTGCCCCTTGCTTTACATCAGAGCTTGACGGAATGGCCACAGTCTCCAACCTTGTCCAATTTTCTCCTATCTGTTTTTTCAAGCGTGGCAGAAAACGTGCAAATAAACAGGTAAGCACACAACAGTCTTCATTATATTCTAGATAGTAGCAATTGCTGAAAGATTTCTAAACTAATACAGTAAAATATTTAGGAAAATTTTAGGTACCATATATCTGCTCCTCTATGTTTAATATTATTTTACTACTCCAACCGACAATAAAAATAAAGGTAGATTTAATGAAGAGCCGAATTAATAATTAAGAACATTTGCCAGATACTTATAAACAATGCATCTTGTGACGCTTCTTTATCGTTTGTCAGCACCACAGCTGTCGTCGACACGATTTACTGTTTCATGTTTGGAAGTGGAACATGATGAAAATTTGTCACTACTAGTTCTAATCAAACGAACACACGAATAAAGAAATTCTCCGATAATTGCATTAACTCATGACGGTCATTATTATTTTGGTTTGATGTGTCAATAACGTGCTCTCTGGAATGAACGGGGAAAAGATTGTGTAACAAGTAAATTAATTCTTAGGAGTAATACCCGTAGGTTTGTCAGAGAATTTGGAGTTTTGTAGTTTTCTACGCGCGTATTTCTATATGCGAGACCTTTTTTATTGACATTTTTGCAAACTGCTATAGTTTCCCTCCATGAATTTGGAATAAAGAGACACATCGCAGATCACAAACCTGAGTGCGTGTGATTAATGTCTGAAACTTTTCCTAGGTAGCTCATCTAATGTTCAGAATCGAAGACCTAGACAAGTTTCACACTAATTAAATGAGCTTGACTAACTTGAAGCTGACATTCAAACACGCCTTAAATGTAAGTAGCCTACACTGTCTTGTGATCTGCTTTAAGATTTAATTACGCAGAAGCAGGATTATTAATTATGAGTGGCCCCATTTCGCAGTCACGGTAGGTAAACTTAGGATTTAGTATGTAGTTCATTAAGGCTTTCAGCGTGCCATTATTGCGAGCACACAGCTGACGGACCTATCGCTACTGGTCTAGCATCATTTAGTGATCATCATGGCTTACTCCAATTAGCAACTTCCGGCATCGGGAACAATAAGTTGCATTAATTAGGCAGCTCTGCAGGGTCTCATAACACACGCAATGCTCGGCAGTTGGCTCGCCACCGATTAACTTCAATATGTATTGACAATAATATCCTTCTAACGTAGCTAATGGCAGATATGTTATGATGGGAGTTTCTACTAAGGGACAAATCACAAACCCACAGTAATAATAATAATAATAATAATATCGTGTTTATATTCGTATATACATACAAATATATTTATAGATATACACATAAAGATCGCTGCAGACGATAGTCTTTTGTTCTGTGTTTTCACATCACAGCGTTCGAATGGTTTGCTGTATCTATGTAAACAACAAAAAAGAGCACTGCTTTCTGAGACGACATTCGGTAAAATTTTTTAAATGACACGAGGCACTGCACTAGTTACGCTGGGTAAGCCAGAGAATACGACGGTAAACATGTTATCGAAACTTTTGGTAGATACACAGTAGTGTGTGTGCAGGGACAGTACGAATTACTCGAGAACGCTGAAGTGAAAACACAGGGCAAAAGACTATCGTCTGCAGCAGGCCTTAGAGGTTGAAGGGTTCGAACTGGGGACGTAAAGTACGTACAGTGCGGAGCAACCACGAGGACAACGCCAAGAGAGCTAAAAGGCGCTTACAGCAATAATTTTTCACGAAAATGGGCGTAGAACCCCAGAAGCTGCTGTATAATATTGAATGTACGCTAAATTGACAGTAAACATGCAGTCCCCCACTACCTTGAGATAATTTCTTACGACATATCTGTAAGACAAGCGAACTTTAGCGTTAGCTGAAGTATGACTGTATTAGGAGCAGCGTGTCTGTCTATCTGTGTTTCTGCACTTTGGAGCTGTCCTGTTGATGGTTCATATTATATTGAAACGTGGTTGTCTAGGCACACTCTACTCTAGCCATTATAGTGTGTTCACGAGGGGTCACGCCGCCGCCATTTCCCCTGAAGAAGATGGCGTAGGTGGCCAAAAGAAGTACAAGAGGTTGAGCAGAGCGGAGTTGGGATCTTGTTCCGGCCTGCGCTGAAGTTTCTAATGAGCTGCAGGAGTTGAGTTGTTTGTAAATATTGGCGTAGAGCGCAAATGAGACCTCCAGTGGTAGCTCTACTTGATATGGAGCTGCGCTAATGAGTAATATCGTACGGAGGATAAACTCTGGTAGCTCTGATATGGAGCTGTGCTAATGAGTAATATTGCAGGGAGTATAAACTCTGGTAGTTCTGATATGGAGCTGTGCTAATGAGTAATATCGTACGGAGGATAAACTCTGGTAGCTCTGATATGGAGCTGTGCTAATGAGTAATATCGTACGGAGGATAAACTCTAGTAGCTCTGATATGGAGCTGTGCTAATGAGTAATATTGTACGGAGGATAAACTCTAGTAGCTCTGATATGGAGCTGTGCTAATGAGTAATATTGCAGGGAGTATAAACTCTGGTAGTTCTGATATGGAGCTGTGCTACTGAGTAATATTGCAGGGAGTATAAACTCTGGTAGTTCTGATATGGAGCTGTGCTAATGAGTAATATTGTACGGAGAATAAACTCTGGTAGCTCTGATATGGAGCTGGGCTAATGAGTAATATTGTGCGGAGGATAAACTCTGGTAGCTTTGATAT
>LQNS02000141.1:19224864-19237942 GCA_001587735.2 Parhyale hawaiensis | reverse complement strand
CAGGAGGCATCGTATGAATATGGAGAATTAGGCAAGACAGTCTCCGCAACCGCAGCCTGAGGACTTGATGAAATTTGGAATTAGGACTTCGTTGTATGTGTTATTTGGGTAGTACTATACGCTAAGATATTACTGATAACAGTTGATAATATCATGCAACACACAGGCTGGAGACACAATACTCTAGCTCCATATATACTGGCGTTATTTAGTCAGATGTATATACAGTACACCTACATATATTAACGAAAATAGCATAAAGTGCAATATAACAGCTTGGTAATTTTCAGATTCATTATGCTGCAATTATATAAGGTAGAAATTGCAGAGAAACTAAAAGTAAGTAGAATATTTCGATCTGGTACTCTTAATATCTACTTTATCATAATACTCAGTATGTTGGTTGGTTGCTTGCTTGCTTGCGTAGTTGGTTGGTCTTTCCGTCCGCATATGGAGGGTAAACTAGAAGAAAAGTCATTTTTTAAAAGGAAGTGAGGCAGTTGTAAATGGTGGTAACAGTAAGGGCACCTAAAAATCAAAGGCCCTTTTGGCGTTAGCAAGTTTCATGCCCATTGGATATAAATAATCTTAGTGGTTTTCTTTTTGGTGCACTTTCTTCATTGGATCGAATTTCCATACCCGTAGTTCATAATCCAGTTAGAGTATTTTTTTCTTTAGATGAATTTCTTCCAAAAAGATGAAACTTTACGCTGAGCAGAGGGCAACTATTGTTGCTTCTTATTGTCATCAAATTTTGATCCTGACGTGGTTGAGGCTGGTATCCGCAATACGCTGCTGAGCCTTTCCGCTAAATTTTTTTGGTTAAAGTCCGTTTTTTCTTACTGCTGCTTGACTTTTGAGCATTTAAGGTGTTGAATTCTGCTAGCAGGAAGGAATTCTGCTGCCTCGAACATAATGTTGGCATCGTCCTCGAGTTTTGGTAGCAAAATCAATACCACAAGCAAGAACAAAACAGGTTCATCACAAATTTATTGCTGTCATATTTGACGGCTAGGTATAACAGTTTGCTAACGTTTATATACCTAGATATTGCAGAAAAACAACAGTAAATGCAGTTTCTCTATTTGATGATCTACAACTGCAATTTGACTTCAACAATGGAGCGTTATAGCATTATAACTCCGTGTAGAATATAGGTTGTGTTGTATTATAGCATTATTGTATACATGTGTACAAATGATGTGTATTTGTCTTATGCTCTAAAATTTTTGTAAGTAACAGTAGCTGCTTTCGTTGCAGTAATAAGGCAATTTATTCTAGGATTTCATGAAATCTGTGAATCTCTATTTAAGTAGTTAAGTAAAGTAAGTAAGTTTCTGTTTTTATTGAAAGATTGTGTCGAGCCTTGTGCGAATCACATTATAGCTAGGTTGTGCCACATAGTAACACAATACTTAGTTTATATTAGCTGGAATAGTATTAAAGCTAATCAGATACAATGGTAATACCGCTCCTCGAAGAGAAATACATGAGTTTTCTTTCTTTCTGAGGAATAATTGTTTAAATTAAGGCTCACACACCAGTGAGGTCTGAATTGCGGTACTCGAATTTTCTCGAAGGAAATGTAAAGGATATCAGAGTCTGGGAAGACCTATGCAAGAAGGCATTTAGAGGCTAATGGAATAACTTCAAATAGCCTATTAAAAACACCTCAATTTCTTCCACAAACTACTTTCAGTACTAACATAAAAATTTTAAAAGTGCATTTCAGCACCAAACTTCAGCAAAATTTCACTGACTGTCTTAATTAAAATTTTTTCTTCAACGCAACAGTTCTAGCAGTGGCGCCTTCAACGCCAAAAAAAAAGAAGAAAATGACATGCACTCGAACGTGTTAACTAAAATTCGTTTTCACTCAAAATTATGCTAGTCTTAACACTCCACGCACAGGTGTGCTCACTCAATTGCGACGCAATTGGCAAAATTTAATCAAAAATAATTACAGTATAATAAAAAAATTCTGTCAGCTCTAAAAGTTGCAGCAGAAAGACATTCAATTCCAAGAATGATCAGCAATATTTAATCGTATGCCTTCGAAACGTAAATCGATGTTTCAGATCTAAAACTGTCCAGCAGACAAACCTTCAGTTGAAAAAAAAGCATTTTATCGAATATCTTCTGAAAATAAATCCCTGTTTCAGCCCCTAAAAGTTCCGGCAGAGGCACGTTTAGTCCGAAAAAGGTCAACGATATTTTATCGACTGCTGTCATTACATCTTTGCCTCGACTTTAACATTTCCAACAAAGACACGTTCAGTACCGAAAATTTCAGCAAAATTTAATCGAATGCCTTCATTAAATCTTTGCTCCAGCTGTAAGAAATTCGAATTGGGCAGCATTTTCCTCAATAACCACTTGGATTGCAGTTCAAAATAGAGGACTTTATTTCATTATAAAAAGAGATTCAAGTTTCTGTAAAAAATTCTTCGCTTCCTCACATTGCAGTAGACGGAGGTCAGGATGAAAGGTCGCTCCTAGACTTTGATTTTATCCTTATTTGTTTCGCGTATTTTTGATTTTACCTCCACGGAAGCCGAACAAAAGATGACATCAGACGATGGGAAACTTCTCGTTAAAAGAAGTTTCTCAGTGGTAAGAAAACCGGAATCTTTCGGAGTTCGAGAAGCTTCATTTAGCATTGCCTTTAGGAAATTTTTGCCGACAAACTGGTAATAGCTTCAATATTGGAATTGTTCACAGCTAGTCAGAGCAAGTTTACAAAAAAATGATCAATTAGAAAGTTTGCCGAGAGCATATTCATTCAAGCGGAAGATTTTTTCTTGAAAACAATTTATTGCTCTTGCTTCAAATTTTCATGGTATTTTTCTTGGGATTTTTAAAAAAAGTTTGAATCCTTGATGTCGTTGGTGCATTTCCTTTACGGAGACGAAAATATATGTAAAAATTTTTTTCGCTGCATTCTGATATTTTTTATAATAATTTTTTATCTTGCTGATAGTGAAGACACCTAATGATGCATTCTTTTTCCCTTGAGCCTAGAGTTTTGAAGCATTGGTAGGGTGAAAACAGGAGAAATAGTCAGCGCTGAGAGCCAATTTGAAAATCTTCCGTCGTACTCTCCCTCGCCTCCCAGTGCTATAGTATGTATATTTTTGCCAATATGTATTTCATCTTTTCCTCAAGGGGCTGAGTGGGGAACTAGAGTTGGGTGTGAGCGGTTGCATAAGAACTTATTGGCCGAGCTTGAAACTTAAACTACTCTGTATCTTGACTACCACGCCTGAGACAGAAGGGGTTATGGTGCTTCCAGCTGCTTTGAGCAATTTTAGGAAGTTTTGGTTGCCAGAAAATAACGAATTCTCTTCTTCCGGCAATTTATGGTTATGCAGGAAGGAGGCTAACCGTAATGTTTTGTTTTTACCCACAGTTGCAGGATGTTCGAGTGCTGCCTCTCTGCCGTAGAAGGAGCAAGTTTGAGTTTTCTGACCAGGTAGGTGAGTTCTTGTGGTGTTTGGCTTGCTGAGTCTGATTTGGTGTCCGGACGCTGTTGCGGGGTTGCTGGCCCTAACCAGATATGGGGATGATCGGGGGATGCCTGGTTGTCATAGAGGAGCCTTCCGCGTGTGACATCACAGCTCTTGAAAATCAGTTGTCGACTGCAGCCGTGCACTGCACTTGGGTGAATGGGCATGTATCTGCACAGACGAACCAGTGCATATGCTTGTCTCAGTTGGGGTGTGCTCGTAAGTTGACTTTACCTTTACTGAAAAAGAATGGGAACATGTAGCCAATCTGATAGATTAAGAGTTGGGCACTTCCCCAATAAAAAGTCTTAAGCGATTATCTTACGCCGTCCTATAATGGACATCGAGTAAATGCCTATGATTTTTCGATAAGGCTGTGGCCTTGCAACCCAGCAAGAAGTGGAAAAAAAAAACCGTGGGAAATTCGTACTGGTATCTTGGATTTTGTGACATGTTCTCACGGTAGCAAAACGATCCTCAAGTGCCACCTCTGGCTATTCGTAAATGGAAGGTCGAGCTGCAGCCGTGCTGGGGTCAGGCCACCTTCTGTATGGCAGAATTCCGACTACAGGCATCAACTGTGAAATTATTTGTCGTCATTTTTGACGAGTGTGGAAAATAGTGACCAATAATATAGAAGCGGCGGGCAAATAGCGCGGAATCGAAAGTGGCTGAAAAATGGTTTAGCAGTCAGAATCGAGGATAAATTTATTATGTTGAGCAGTGTTCAGGGACTTTTACTACGCATGAATGAACCCTGTCTTCCTTTGCCAGGCCGGTGACCGCATATGATGATGGTCCCTTCCATACGAAAGCATCCTTCAGTCTCTCGGCGAAAGGCAATTGTAAAGTGGCGTTTACAGTACATCCTGAAATGGAACCCAGGTGCACTGGTTCGAGCTGCAGATAAGTCCGCTACTGTGACCAGAGGAGTACTGTACGGCTGCAGTCAACCACATATTTCCTGGGCTATGGCGTAATGAACAGAAGGCTCATATGACATCTGCTCTCGCTGGCGGTAAGGTCAGTATCCCCAGTAAACCCTGAGTGACGGAACTGCTAGTGGTGCATTGCCGAGCACTCAGACATTGCAAATGTGCCCGTTACAAAACAGGGCCATTCCTTCGAGGTTAACTGATTCTTAGTTAGTTAGGACATCAAAAGGTTTAAGTGAAGAGCTGGGCAGCTGCAGCCACATGAAACTCTACCACAGAAATAACGATCGAAGGCCGGAGATTTCAGGCATCATCCTGGTTAACTTTTATGACAGGGCCGCATGTGCCCACCTCCTAACAGAGGTCTCCAATTAGCAATCCAGTAGTTTTATCTACGCTAAAGGGCCGGATCAAGTGGGAAAGTGATAATAAATCCCTAAAATACGTTCTGAGTAGTTTATGCGGCGGATGAGATGCAGCTGCTTTCCCATCACAATCGCAGTACTGTGTACTTTTTGCACATACAGGACACTTTATTCGACAATAAAACCTTAGAATAAACTCTACCGCGTTTAAATTGTTCTTCTTCTAATTTTTTCTTTTTGGTCGTGCCCTGCACTGTAAACAAATCAGTTAAAAGGTAGTTGTATGCATGAAATTTAAAGTGAAAAGTGACATGAATTGCTTTCCACTGATAAATTGTAACAGCAGAGTCAACCTGGCCTCACGACCCAACTGAGAAATTCTCATGCACTTGCTCGTGCTGCAGATAGAGGGCTGCTGGGTCCTATGAGTGCACGACTTCAATCAAAAACAGTTTGTCAGAATAATGGCGTTAGAAACGGAAGGTTCATGTGACATATAGATTTCCTCAACCTTCTCCATATCTGATAAGGTCAGTGCCCCTGCAGTAGAGTATGAATGCGAGAAAAGTTGACACTGGAATGCGAGTACCGCAAGAATTCCCTTGCTTCTTGGAGGAGCGACGAATGCGCCACGTTCAGCGTGTGCAGGTGCAGCACTGGTGCCTAGCATCCCACCTCGTTCAGTAGACCACATGCAAGGTTTTACCGCGGCACAGAAATGGTATGTAATATTTATTTGCAATTTTCAAAAATGCATCCTCCTTCTGTTAATGGCTTGCTGTACTAGTTTCAATTGTTCAGCGAACTTATGAAACATTTGCGTAAAGGGGCGAAGAAATAAAATAGTGGAGCAAAGTGGCAAAGATTAAAAAAAAAACAAAAAATAAAAAAAAACGAATGTAATAACTTCCGGCAAGAGGAGACGAGACCAAGTTCAATTACAGTTTCTCAAGATACTCTTCCTGAGTTCACAATAAAGAAGTGTATTACATTTGTGCAACCAATTTTTACAGAAGAACTTCCGTAAGACAGCCTCACATGAAGGGAAACAATCCACTTTTTTTAAATGTATGCTTTCAAGTAAACTAAAAGTCTCCATGAATAAGTCATTGCAGTTCGGGGAATGACTCATATTAAAAAAGTTCAAGTTCTTCGACAGAATTCCTGTTAGGAAATAGCAAAATTTAGAAACTTTGAAACTTGAATAAACAAGCGCTTTTTACAGGCTTAGCGCATTGGAGCTGCACTGGCGATAGTGTGCGTGGGGGTTTCCCCGTGGGTTCATATCAGACGAGCAATGTCTGTTTGGGGCTTAGTGCCTCTTAGAACCTTGTGAATGCTGTGCTTTGCTGTAGGATGGATGAGGGGGGGGGGGGGAAGTATTTAGGGGTGTGCGGTGCCTCTGTTCAGTGCCTCTTAGACAATTGTTGTGGCTGCTATGCTATGCTGCGGGCTGTGTGTTTACGTAAGGACTCTAGTTGAGTTGGAGCTTCCAGTATTGCTTCTTCCTTGCTGATGATATCATTTGACGAAATTGTTATGGCATCATTTGACTATATCTTTAGATGGTATCAGTTGACGGTACTTTTTTAACACTATCGTTAGACGGTATTTTTGACACTAACATATGACGGTAATTTTGATAATATCATTGACGGTAGATTTTGGTACTATCATTTGACAGTGTATTTATTTGACAGCATTATTTGGACACTATCAATCGATGGTATATTTTGACGGTATTTTTTGACACTATCATTTGACGGTATATATTTGACTGAGTTTTCTTATATCACGCTCACTTTTTTCTTGCTATGGAAAGCAACAGTTTTTATATCTTCGTCTCAATCGACAAACTCGAACGGTAGCTGCAAAATTTCGTTGAAATGCGATCCCGGAATGCGTTGATTGCTTTCTTGAAGTTTATAACTTATCAGTTTGAAGAGGATATGCCCCCTCTTCCTTACAGAAGGGATTTTGCCTCCCGAGCACTACAATACTGCTCTGAAGTTACTACATACCTTAGCAGTTGTAGCTGCGCATCCATCTAGTAGGGTTCTGGGCTATCAATGACTTCCTCTGAGAACGCAGAAGTTTCTTCTCGCCAGATCTATAAGCTCTACCCGTTGTTAGCTGCGTTTGGGCCACTGCTCGGACATAGCTGACTACAGTATAAATTCTATGTGGGATGGATTGATGATCCTTCCCGTCAACTCTGCGGACATGGTGAGCAGACAGTCAGTCACCTTTTCTCATGTCCTAACAACCCCACTGATTTTACGGTGATCAGTCTCTGGCTGGACCCAATTCTGGCTGCTCGTTTCCTCGCCTCTCTTTGTCTTCCTCCCCCTCCCGCTGCCAAGGCCCCCTTCGGAGCTTTCTCCCAAGTTGGCGATGGGATGCCTTGACGAAACGACCAACAACAAGACAGAGCATATTGTATGGACAGATGAACAATGGAATATGATTCATTTCAGTGATTAATCTAAATTCATCTTGTTCGCTTCTGACGGTAAGGTGCATGTTAGACGTAGAAATGGCAAACACTCAGCTCCTCAATGCGTAAGGAACACAGAAAGTTTGGAGCTATTAGTGTAATACTGTGGGGGTGCGATTTCGTCAGCAGGAGCTGTTCTCACTGTTCGCTTACATTGAAAATTTAATTTCAGTGTTTATGGAGAACTTTGCTAACATGCTGTTCCTTACCTACCCAATGGCACTCTTGAAAGCACAATTTTTATGCAACACAATGTACTTTGCCGCAAGCTTAAAAAAGTAACACGTTGTAATGAAGTGGCCACCTCAGAGTCCTGACTTAAATCCCTTAGAGAATGTTTGGAAGATCATCGGAGAGAAAGCTGAAAATCTTGATTATTTATGTCGTTTTTCTTAAGGAAGCATAACAAGGGACTGCTAGCAGCTTATGTGAGAGATTAATTAGCTCGTATGTTCAAAGATGCAATGAAGTCATCCAAAGTAAAGGAAAGTTGACTTTATGTTGGATATTTGCTAGCGTTTGTCATGTACAAAGGCAATAGTTTATAGCATTGTGAGGATTTCGTATGCATTGCTTCACTTTTGGTGAAGCAATGCAGGGATATATAAATGCAGGGATATATAAATGTAAAATCCTTGAATGTAGTTCATAGATATATTATTATGTTCCAAGCTTAGTTTACGAAAATTTTAAAAATGTGTAGACAAAACATTTCAAGTAATAAATCTTTAAAAAATTGTTATTTTTCGTGTCTGTATAATTAGTCACTACTGAATATATATATATATATAAAACTCTATTCACTGAGATCCGTTTACTCGATACCTTTGGAGCTGCTTATCTAAAGTGGTATCTTGTTATGCGGCGTAGTATTTTTTTCACCTTTTATGGTTAAGACACCCCACAGTCAACTATTTGACGGCCGTACTAAAAAAAAAAATTTAACTGCTAATTTTGTTACACTGGGTTCCCGCAATATGTAGCTTGTTGTTTCCCTTACGCAGTACAAAATGTTCACACATCTTGATGCGTCCCCGTTTCAACACAGCTGTGTGTCTGCCGAAAGTCTTGATAAAATGCCAGCTTTCAAGTCAGCTGACTTGGCAAGTATCACTAGCAAAATTTCAACTTTCACTAAAACTGGCAATAAATTAGAATTCAGGAAACTCTGCTCTTTTGTCCTGCTTCCAAAGAGCAAAGAAAATATTCAGACGCTCTCTAAAGTTGAAAAATGGCTCTAATCAGTGACTAAGGTCGGATATGTTTCATTTTATGGTTCGTATAGAAATATCACCGTGTAGTTGATACATTGGTCAGCCAGCAGGAAGAGCAATTTTACTCATACCACGTAGCATATCAAACTGTAATAAATATACTATATAAAAAATCGACTGTTCGTTAAGACAAACGTTCCGTGATAGCGTGTTCCATCTTCAGAAAAAAATTAAAATTTTTCAAGCTGCACTTATGAGGTAAAAAGGGGTTTTCTTTATTACTGAAGTTAAGGGAGCATGCGTGTCGTCAGGGGAGAGTCTAGTAAGCGAATGAACCAAGGTAGGTGGAGAACCTGGACGTCGGGTCTTGTACAGTCAGCGGGTGTGAGCTAAGTGGGGACTGTGCACAACGGTACAGACGAGGTCATAAGGTTAAGGTTGGGTCTGGTTCTGTGTGTGTAGAGGGACTCTAACGTTGTGGGTTCGATTGGATTAGAGGAGACTATGATGAAAAAGTCATTTTTGCTGATGGGATGGATGTTTTGCTCAGCATGTAGGCGGGGGGGGGGATGAATGTGAGGGTTTTACATGTGGCGATTGGTCCGTGTCATTGCAGATTTTGTTACAGATAATATCTATGGTTTCATCTACGGGGATGCTGGTGAAGTGATGTCAAAGCTGGCTAAGTAGGCAGTGGGAGGTAATTGGAGATTTTTGATTCGGTTTCGAAAGTCTTATGAATTGCAAAACCATCGCATTCAACCCCCTCCCCCTGCCTACATGCTGAGCAAAACAACCATCCCATCAGCAAAAATGACTTTTCCATCATAGCCTCCTCCAATCCAATTGAACTCACGACGTTAGAGTCCCTCTACACACACAGAACCAGACCCAACCTTAACCTTATGACCTCGGCTGTACCGCTGCACATGGTTCCCACTTAACTCACACCCGCTGACCGTACAGGAGCCGACGTCCTGGCCCTCCACCTACCTTGGTTCATTCGCTTACTAGACTCTCCCCTGACAACACACATGCTCCCTTAACTTTAGTAATAAAGAAAAGTCCTTTTTACCTTATAGGTGTAGTTTCAAATTCAAAGTTTTACTATCCTGAAACGTTAATTTTTACGAATAGTCGACTTTATATTAGTATTTGTATATGTCTTGGTTTAATTTCTATTGTAATAAATATTTAATACACCATATTAGACATTATTAGTGCAGTCGCTGGCACTGGGTGAACGAGGAATGAATTTAGCGCCATCTGAAGGATGGAAATTAAATAATTCGCCATACGGGATAACAATATTGAATGGTTGATTTTTTAAAACTGAAAACATTTTACTTCGTTGGTGAAATGGCGTCATAAGCGCACAAAGAAGCCGCAACTATATTACACTTTATCATTGAAATCATTTCTATTGCTACATCGAGCTAAATAATACATTTTATGTACGTTTATACAGCCGAGAAACTTTGCTAGGAATAGATATGTTTGGGTTTGGTTTTCGTCGAATTGCACTTCTTAAGCCCGGTGCCCCTGTAGTTGACTGCGTAGTTGAGACTGCCCGTGAATATTGTTTAGCATTGTTTCTGGGGGTTCGGGAAACGAGTCTCTTCATATTTATAAAAATAATACAATCTTTTATTGAAAACACAATAGCTTCAGAATGAAGCCTGGCAGTGCACAATAAATATTGTTCTTACCCAGGCCAAGGGGTCCAGCCTAATATGATAAATGTTGTTGGTTCAATTCTGTATATCTTGGAGTAATAGCGTGATCCAGTCACGAACACACTGTTGCATGGGAAAAGTTTTAAAAGAATAAATAATTTTTCCCCGAACAACAAATGGTTATTTTTCAGATGTTGCTTGAATGACTTGAATTAATCTTTATTTTCCGCTTCATTGTTCGTAAAGAGGAACATTTGTATTACTTGGTATTGGGTGTGCAAAAATTCACTTAAAAATCAATATATCGTAAAAAGAAAAACATTTAGCAGCAAAATCGCCCTTCTTTTTCGGGTTGACGTGATAAGTATCGTATGATTTGGCAAGAAAAAAAAAATACTACTAATAATGATGAGACTGAAGTTAACCATTAACATATTTGTTGTATAAAATGTCATTTTATGAATTTTAAAGAAAGTTTCTTTGCATTGAACGCCATGTACGGGAAAGCGTAGAGCGAGAAGACAAGGATTTCTCGTGAAAAAACTTGAGTGTATTTTGTCCGTGTGGCGCTTTATACCCTTTCATACCCTGGTCTCTGAACTGCTTCAGTGTACTAGATTACTGCGCGTAGCTTATCCCGGCAGAGCTTTTGGAAACACCAGAAGCATGCGCAGCAGTTGGTAGACGGAACTCGGACCGGACGGTGAGACGCTCTCACCTGTGTGGCTCTACCTGCAGCCTATCAGGTCGCCTCTCTATCTGCCTCTTCCGGTTCAGTGGGAATACTACTTACAGGCCCATCACTGTACGCCTGTATACAGTTCTGAAATTTCCTCTCAATCCATTTATTATAGATCTTCAGCTTGATTACGTTAACATAAGCCAGTAATCTTAGAGGCCCGGCTAGCTTGGGACGTTTCTCGGGACGGCATGGAGACTTCGCTGCACCAGCTCAGCACGTGAACTGCGGAGGATGACTCCCTGTGGAGGTGGGTTGAAAGGGTAGTGGGCGCAGCTTTTTCGACTGTTCACTGGGTTTTCTTACGCGCAATCGTAATTTTTCTCCTCTATCGTCAGTGTCGGTCAAATAATAGATAGCTTGTGCACAACCCTATAAATTTGAAACTATTATAATATTGTAAAATAGTACTTTTTCGAGATTTATATATCAGGTTTCCAATTTTCATTCTTCTTATTGTCTGCGTATTAACAAAGACGGTAGCATTTGGAGCTGTCAAATGGACATATTGCTCTCCATCTCCCTGCTTCTAGTTTTGTGAATCATGCTTTAGCGCAGCTCTTTAGCTAGCTAGGTTCGCTCTTCTTTTCTGAGCGAGCAATTCAAAACTTCCATTTGAATTCGAAACTCTGTACTGCGTTATTTAGGCCATTGAAAGAATTATCTATTTACTCCTTTACTTGACTGCTCTTCTTCTCAACCTACTGTACCCTTGCGTATTTGAGAGACGTTAACACGCCTCAGTGCATGGGTGTCAAGTTCTTGTGAACTATTGGTAGGTCCTTTTCGAGGCAGATACTAGTGATATCTATACATTATGAGAGGAAATTACAGTAAAGGAAGTAGTTATGTGCACAGACCGATTTTTGCTTGTAAAAGTTAGAAATTATTGTGCACACGCTTTTTTCATACGGGTTGGGTTGCTTAATCTTTCTCGATTACGCAGTGGCTAACTTTACTATAGGTTGCACGATTTATCCTCAAATGGGTGGTTCCTACTTTTAGGTTGCACAATTTCTCAAACGCGTGGTTCCTAATTGTTGTACAATTTATTTTCGAGGCGTGGTTGGTAGCAGTAGGTTACCAACTAATCTCTTATTGCTAACGTGCAACCAGTAGGTTACCAATTAATCGCTTATTGCTAACGTGCAGCCTGTAGGTAACAAATTAATCGCTTATTGCTAACGTGCAACCAGTACGTTACCAATTAATCGCTTATTGCTAACGTGCAACCTGTAGGTTAAAAATTAATCGCTTATTGCTAACGTGCAACCTGTAGGTTAAAAATTAATCGCTTATTGCTAACGTGCAACCTGTAGGTTAACAATTAATCGCTTATTGCTAACGTGCAACCTGTAGGTTAACAATTAATCGCTTATTGCTAACGTGCAACCTGTAGGTTAACAATTAATCGCTTATTGCTAGCGTACAACCTGTAGGTTAACAATTTATTCTCTTTGCTTACACGCAACCTGTAAGTTACACGCCATTTCCTACGGCGTATTTATATATAGCAGCCTTATACTGTACTAGCAAGGCTATAATGTTACACAAAGCTATCACTTTTCCGCGTTCAACGCATAAATATCTATTACTTGAGCTTCAGCGCATCTCGCTCTTTGGTACATTTCTCCTATGTAACCGAAGCCGTAAAATTTTTACGTTGGAAACTTGAATTTGTATTTCTGGTGAGCAGGCTGCTGTCTTCTTGTGAGTATCGGGATGTCTGGGGGTCGCCCGTTCGTCCTCGGCACTCACCGAGGGCAGACTCCCCCAGTTAAGCACGACGCATGGATCTACAAATTAAAATTTTACACCATTGGTGTAACGGCAACAAATATAATAAGCTTAGCTAATTCCTGATGCGTAATTTCCCATCCTGAATATTTTCAAGATATGTAGGTGCAGATGATGCCCACGAGAACAGAAGAATTTGTTATCCCGGAGATGCTACCGCTTCATATAGGCTTTTAATCGTTTGCAAAGAGGAAACTCTGTTCATGCTTGAGTTTATTTGGGTTACGAGCATAACATAGCTCTGTAATATTTGGGTTACGAGCATAACATAGCTCTGTAATATTTGGGTTACGAGCATAACATAGCTCTGTAATATTTGGATTACGAGCAGAGCATAGCTCTGTAATAT
>LQNS02000141.1:19171762-19183007 GCA_001587735.2 Parhyale hawaiensis | reverse complement strand
AAAATGTGGCTTTAGGAGAGCATACTTTGTGGCGTCCGCAGTTCTGGGGAAGTTGGAATGGAGGAAAATCAGGAATGAGGTCAGTGATCATGTGTTTCCCGGGAAAGTTGGTAACCTATGAGAATTAACGGGCTGATACTATCGGTCAACTTCTTTTAATCATTTCTTTCGAATTGGATTAACGCTGAGCGAGGCATTATGCAGTAGACGTACACAGAGAGAAGAAGAAGAAATAAAAAATAAGAACAGAAAAGGAAGACGGAAAACGAAAAATTAACCAAGTATTCTTCAGGAAACGTTCCAGCTCTGCGAAGCCCGCTTGAAAATTTGTTTCATTGCGGTTTCTCGAAAACTAGTAGCTTCATTCCGAGCCTAAGCTAATTGTTTACTACTTAATTTCATTATAAAAGTGTAGATTATGATGAAAGAAAGGGGAAAAGTCTAGAGCCCTAAGAAAACTCGGTCTACTGTGTCATGCTTTCGTTCTGGAATTCTGTTCTTGCATGAAGACTTTAGCTTCAAGTCTACCATTGGATTGTCTAATAAAAATGTTATGATATTTTAAAGGATTTAAACAACTCACTGGTTTTTGAAAGAGAGACTAGAGCTGGTTGAAGTAATTTTTTGGCTTCGATAGGATGAGCAAACCTGCGCATTTTTGGTATGATTTTCTAGGGTATGTAAATCATATTTCAAAAGTCCGTAGATTTCCTAACCCTCTTCTTTCAATGTAATAAAGGGATTTTGGGCGCCATCCGCTGCTCTGTCAGTGGAAATGATCGTTTTTAGCTAGTACGCTTTTTTTCATATTCGTACTTGATGTTCTTCAAAGAATAGCTTTTTATGAAATAAGTAGCATCCATTCCAGTGGGCGTTCCACTGGCATAGCACTGATGAAATGCAAGAAATGACACCTGCCTACTAAAAAATTGCGCTGAATATACACAAACAGACTGCAGATATATGAAGGTAGAGCTGGAAGAACTGAATCTGCAAAATGCTTGTTTACCAACTATCTATTTTCGGTCCACATTAAACAATAAATTGACGATTTTCTCTGCAAATAGCTGCTTTATTTTAAACGCGACCGAATGGCATTTTTTAAAGCATAGAGCTACGTGCATAATTTGAAAGCCAAAATCTAACTGGAGTCCTCACGTAATTTTACAGTCCGCAGGATAGCACAACCTCCCACGACAACATGGAGCCAAGGCATCCAGTCAGAGCCTTGATTGAGCACCGATCAGACGTTGCCAACCCTCACGGTAGTGTTGCCTAGACAGCTCTGCTTGCGCTCTTAATTAAAATGCACAGATATTCCCTAAATGTCAAAGACTACCTGAAATTGTTTGACGATTTTCTTTCGATGAAGCATGAAGCTTTCAATTTCAGGTTATGAATTTTCCCGTTTGTAACGCATTTTCGTTTTAGTTGACGCTGTTAAAGATGCTTGAGTTCTAGAAAGACTGTTGATAACTCCAATTTCCTGAGAACGATTTTATTGAGTTTTCGGTCGTCTCAAGGATAAGTGATTTAGGATTAGCGCCTGAAACATCCACACCAGTAAGACCAATATAGCCGTCTAAAATTTAATACAAATCAATTTTATTGGGGTCTGTTTATAACGATGGCGTCTCAAGCCCCTCCTTCCACACTACCGCGGAAACGTGTCCTCACTGTTGCGTTCCTCAAGATCGCTGAATATTTTCCTCGTCACAATGTAACTTTGAACGGTTTTGCACTTGTCCAACTTGCTGGATATACCCCTTGGTCATTGAGGGGAGGTTTTTGGCGGTTTTCTCTGTCTGTCTACCACGCAAATAACTCAAAAATTTATGAGCGGATCGTCACGAAATTTACAAGGATTGTTTGAACTTTTAGGAAGAACAGATGATTAACTTTTGGTGAAGATCCCTTCAACTATTTGTTTGTTTGCCTGCCTCCTTTTCCTACGTGCAATTACTCAAAAAGTTGTGGATGGATTTTTATGAACTTTGCACCAATTTTTAGTATTGTTACGAAAAGCTAATGATCAAATTCTCGTGATGATGTGTCTACCAGTTTGTATGTTTGATTTTGTTCTTGTTAGCAACATAACTCAAAAAGTTATGAACGGATTTGTATGGAATTTACAGGAAATGTTGAAAAAGTCAGAAGATACTTTCGACAGTATTTTGGTGACGGTCGATTCATCTGTTTGTATGTCCGACTAATATTTGTCAGCGACATGACTCAAGACGTTACTGACGAATCTTCCAGAAGATTGCAGCAACTGTAATCACCGTCAAGTAGCACAAATGGCCAAATTTTGTTGATGACAAAAAGGAGTCGTAGCTTCAGGACCAATTTGAACTTTTCACTAGCATTGCCATGCTTGCTCTCTCAGGGTGCTCTAGTCTCGTACGATTTAGGGTGCAAATGCAGTCAGCTTCAGGCTAAATATATTCGTCTCGTATGATTTAGGGTGCAAATGCAGTCAGCTTCAGGCTAAATATATTCCTTCGTTTTTCATACGCAACATAAATAAACTAAACCTTATAATATTTTAGTTCTCTCCCTTTAGATATTATATAGTGTTTCCCCCCCCCCAAGAAAAAAAGAAATTTCATTTATTATTTCACCTTAATGCTGTGCTCAACTTAGTAAAAGGACACGGGATCCTGAGGTTTTACAGTCTCAACACTAACACGGGAAAGAATTAGCAGTTGACGTGCAGATTTACAAATGTTGACAAGTTCCAATCTTCTGAGCTCTACTTTAGTGCAAATTTGAAGAGGCATCCGAAGCTTTAGTTGGATGACTTGCTAAGC
The DNA here is from genome assembly GCA_001587735.2 of Parhyale hawaiensis. Classification (NCBI taxonomy): domain Eukaryota; kingdom Metazoa; phylum Arthropoda; class Malacostraca; order Amphipoda; family Hyalidae; genus Parhyale; species Parhyale hawaiensis. Next base: position 19,180,197 of record LQNS02000141.1, on the reverse strand, counting down.
GAAGAAACTTAACAGCTTTCCTTTTACCATAGTTCTTGGAGGACACTCAGCTGTGCCTGAAAGGACGAAACAAAGTGTTTGACAACTTCTATCTGTGTACGGGGAACAAAAGACTGTCAAGTGACCCTGGTTTGGATCTGTGTACGTTGAACAAAAGACTGTCAAATGACCCTGGATTGGATCTGTGTACGGGGAACAAGAGACTGTCAAGTGACCCTGGTTTAATGCCTTGTTTGCCTTGTTCTTGAGAGTCTTTTCAACACATTCTCTAATGATTGCTAAAACGTTGAAAGTCAAGTTAATGCTACGGCAGCGCCATCTTATCTGCAGTACTTAAGGAATTTCTGCCTCTACAGTGATATCTTTATTCACAATTTCATTGAACCTTCTGTGTGAAACAAGTCACTAAGGACAAGTTCGATTGGACGCCGAAGTTAAGCCTTCGAGGCTAGACTTGTCCAAGCTTCAGACAGAAGCCCTCCCGCTGGTCACTGAATGCAGCATCACCTTTGTACAAGATGGGTGGTATAAGTAACGCCACCTAGCTGGACCTCGTTCGAAGAATCAACAAGGTATCAATGTGAGATAGAGAAGCTATGGCTTCGTCACTTCAAATCGTGTTACCAATATTACAAGTAGAGCGGCAACTGTGAACGGGCTGAAAACTCCATTTCAGGGGGAAATACTAAATTTCTGGAAGGGTCACCGTAACCGGTTAAGGGTTAATGCTGCTTGAATTTCGACTCAACGGGGTCGAAGCCAGAGCACCTACCTAAAGTTTTGGACAAGGTGAGGCTCCAAGGCACAATTTTGGCTCCTAGTCAAACATGCCCTTACAGTGTCAAAAATTACAACTTCATGGGTTAAATTTACGGCAGCAGCGAAGTTTTTACTTGATGCACTGATCGTACGTCGTACAAGTACTCGGTGCCGGTACGACCGCCCCCTGCACTAGAGTCGCTGCGTTCTGCGACATCGCATGGATGAATTTCGTGCTCGCGTGAGGTTGTGTGGACTGGACTTGATACATGCCAGACGATATCACTGAAATTCTACAACAAAAAAATTATTTACATTCTTCATTTGTGCCCTGACCCGCATTGTGGCTTCACATTTTGAAAATAGAACTATTTTTATGCTCAAAGCCAGACAATAATGCAGATAACCTAAGGCAGTAGAAGCTTAAAAAGCGACACTTGTTATTTCCGAGCATGTGTTCTTGATGCGTTATTTTTCCCCTATTTTCTACTGAAAGTGCTATGCTATGCGAAGAAAAATGATTGAAATAATGGACGGCACCTGAAGTCAATAATTATATAAACCGTAATGTATGCACACTTGAACGTTATAAATAATTGGACAAATATGCTTTCAACTCAAATATTTTGGCTTTGATAGACGAATTATATAATTTCCTTATTGCACATACTGCATAGAGAACTATTTTACTTGATTTTGAAAACCAAGCCGTTTTTAGATGTAGTAATTTGATTCCGTTACGAAGGCCCCAGTGGTGTCAGCCACTGCATGGATTCCTTTCATCCATCTAATCCCGGAATTATTTTTTTTTATAATTTACCGCTGTTTTCTATAAACAAGAATTCCCGGTTTCTGTTAGGGTTTAGAATCCAACTTTAGAACGGCACCGCGTATACTTATGCTACCTACGTATAGATATTGATTTATCTTTCCATTGGGGTACCAATGCATTTTTTTTCGAGCCCATAAATGTCCCAAGGCCTTAGTGTTAACGTTCTTCTCGTCCCGAAATTATTTTGTCAAACACTTCATAGCGTTTGGCGAAATGAAAATGTACAGTTCTGTGAACGATGTATCAATGTTAGGGCTTAAGTTTTGTCGCACCATTATCTTGATGTAAATAAATTATCTAAGTTGTTTTAACATCCAAGCGATGTACGTATAATTAAATGTGTGAGCGAAACTAAAATGCTAATTTCAGGAAGAAACACAAAGATGTGCCACTGTCACGCTTCAGATTTTGTAACTTCGGTATCCTGATCTTAACAAAATGATCAAAGGTTGCTCTGGGCAGAAAGTGATGTATAACAAAATATCTGAGCAAGACTAAATTACTAACTAAATTCAGGAAGAAAAATTTAAACTGTAGCCTTTGTAGAATCGCATTCCAGCTTCCAGTTGTGCAAACACGCTGCTGTTGTTGTCAGTCTATTTTCCAGCACTTTTCAATTCTCCAGTCTCTAGGATTCAGTCTTTACAGTATTTCATTCCATATTTTTCAGTCATATTTGACGTATCAGCCTCTATGTTCCAGTCTTTATTAGTATTTCAGTTTTTATTATTCAGTTATATTCGACATGTCAGCCTCCGTGATCTAGTCTGCTAATACGTCTTTCAGTCTATGTTGGCCAGTCTATTTCGATATTGCAGTCTCTATGATGCGGTTTTCATTATTATTTTATTCGATGCGTACCCAGGGACGAAAGGGGAGAAGTGGGGCAAGTGCAGGACCTTGTCCCACCGCCACCTTTCTAGGGAAATATTCATGAAGGTTTGCCCCTGTTTGGCCAATGAATGCAACCCGGCTTGGAGGCTGTGGAGTCCCGAGACTCCCACTGCGGCGGTATCGTTTTAGAATTACATTCTGAATGGCCAAGCTAAATTTTTTTTACCATAATGCTGTTCAAATTAGTTACTTCAGTTGCGGCAATAAATCGCGTGCCAGTTGTCTGAGCAAATCCTCCACATTTACTTCCTCTCTTCATTTACAGAACCTATTTTTTATTGTTTTGTTATTTAGCACATTAATTTAAGAGAAAACGTCCCTAGAAAAGAAAATTTCTCAATAGGAAAGGGCTCAAATTGTTTGAAATGGTAAATCTCAAAATGAAATTGCTAAAATATGAAATGTTCAACGAATGGTGTCCAAAATGCAATCAGAAGGTATAAGGAGACCAGGTCATTCAAAATCGTTCAGGACAAGGACAGGACATACAGAAAGAACAGACTGATGAAGAGGGCATCGCTGGCTGACAAGCGAAGAACGTCTTCAAATGTGAATGCTGCGTTTACGGAAACAATTTTCAAATAAATTTCTTCACGTGCAGTGAGACAAAGACTTGTAGAATTTGGTCTCACGCGATACACAAAGCTAAGAAAAAGACATTGCTGTCTGATGCCAACAGGAAGAAAAGTCTTTTGTCTGCGAAAGAGCATGGACATTGGGATGGGGATGATTGGGCGAAAGTGATCTGGTTAGAAGAAAACAATTTTGAGGCGAGTCTCTTGATTTTCCCTGAACCAACTTCCATTTTTTTTACAATTTACGGAATTGGTTATGGGAATATTACGCTATTTTTCTACCGGATTTTTGGAACTCTTGGCGCTGTTTATATGCATTGAAGAGTTGGAGAAAGTTATCGCTCACAATGCGATATAGTTATGGGAAAATAGGGGGAGGCAGCGTTATGGTTTGGGGCTGCATGGGGTTGTCAGAGAGTGGAATGCTGTTCACATGCGAGGGCAGAATGAATTCAGTAATGTACACCAGGATGTTGGATAGAGTGTACAACCACTCAGTGGAGAAAATATTTAATAATAGCATCCAGTGGGGGAAATAAATATTCATACACCATGAAATTGTTTATTTAAAAAATCTAGCGAACAAAAAATAAATATATTGTTACAGTATTTGTATTTTTCTGTAAACAACACACACGCAACAACAAAACAGGTAAATTAATCTATAATGGAAATTATGTGACAATTTATGTATTTTGGGTTAAAAATTATTCATTCAACACAAATAAACGATTTTAAAACAACATTTAATATTTATTGGCTTTACTTTTGTTCAGTTCAAAAACAATTAATTTCTTTGTATATTTTTTTACGAAACCTTGACTGTTTCCTGAGGGATTTTAGCACATTCTTCTTTGCAGATTTCTTTGAATTCCGGACTGAACTTCGGCCTGATCGCATTAATGTTTAATTTCAGAAATCGGTAGAAATTTTCTATAGGATTAAAATCCGGAGACTGGCTTGGCCATTCTAGTTGTTGTACATGATTATCGGTGGACCATTTCATCGTGGTTTTCGCCGTATGTTTTGGGTTGTTGTCCTGCTGAAAAACGAATTCGTGCGGTAGATCGAGTTTTTGAACCGACGCATGCAAAACTTCCCTCAAAATGTTCTGATGCATGCTACATGTGAGCGTTCATTCTCCCTTCTATGATATGAATGTTACTTGTTCCATGTGACGAAAAGCATCCCCAAATCATAACGTTACCACCACAAAATTTCACAGTTGGAATGGTGTTTTTTGGTGCGAATGCCGTTCCGTGCTTCCTCCACACATGGTTCTTTGAATTTCGTCCAAATAGCTCTATTTTAGTCTCATCCGACCACAGCACGTTTTCCCAGAACGACTCAGGCTTGTTTTTGAGCTCACGGACGAATTTCAGACGAGCTTCCCTATTTCGTTTCGACAGCAGGGGAGTTTTGTGAGGAGTTCGAGAACGTAAGCGGTTTTGGTGCAGCTCGTACGTGGCTTATTGTAAGTAGGCTAACTCTTGTCCCTGCTGCTAGAAAGTCCTCCTGAAGCTCTTTGTGAGTAGTCACTGGATTTTTGGACACTTAAATGGCTATTTCTCTTGAAGTTCCAGGGGACATTTTCCGCGGCCTGCCATATCTAAGTTGGTTTTCGACGGTATCCGAACTTTTAAACCTTTTGATAAATGACCCGATGGTGGTAATCGGTATGTTGAGTGTCTGTGATATTTGCCTATAACTTTTCCCGGATTTCCATTCTTTAATAATCAAATCTTTTACAGAATTCGTAAGCCTCTTGCTTTTTGCCATGGTTACAACCTTCTTCTACGATGTCGCACAAAATAATGACCTTGACTACTGTAGGCACATAACGTAAGATGCAGAAGGTTCTGGAAAGTTATTGAACAGTAAAATCAATTTAAAAATGAAAAAAATCGTTTTGTACGAATAAATTTTCAACCCCAGATATGTGAAATATTACGATAATTTATCATAATTTTTAGTTTTGTTGACAAAAATCAATTGATAACACTTAAATAGAAATACTGTATCAATACATTTATTTTTGGTTTGATTGATTTTTGAAATATACAATTTCATGGTGTACGAATACTTATTTCCCCCACTGTACCTAAAGACGTCATTTTTTAACAAAACAATGCTCGATGTTACGCATCGGGAGTTTTGGCGGGCCGGTTTAATTAAGAGGGAGCATGTGAGGGTAATGGATTGGCCTCCTCAGCACTCGAATCAAATCCCATATCGAGCATCTGTAGTCACACCAATGAAAAAGAGTTTTAGGGTACATAATTGTTCCTCAAAGCTGAATTAAGTTATAAGCCAATTTCATGAAGAATGGTTGTCTTTAGCGCGCCAAAACGCATAAAAGCTGCGATGAAATGCAAAGGAGGCCATACTAAGTATTAAATGTTAAAATAATTAATACTATAACTCAGTGTGCTACGTTGTGTCATCAATAAAGTACGTTCAAGCAGATTTTAATGACTTTGTAGGGTGCCTCATACTTTTGTCCATGGCTATACATACACATTAGGGTTCTGTAAGGATTCGAACCCATGGACTTGAGTATGGTAGGCGCAACCGCAAGGCCAACGCTGGGAGAGCATAAAAGGCAGACTAGTCCAAGTCCCCGGGTTCGAATCCTTACGGACGCTTAATGTATTTATCTAGCTTAGGCACACGGAAGATGCGAGCTTCCTTTGTATATACTGTATATCTCCAGGTGTGCGTAGGGTTAAAAATCTGATATCTCGAATAAGAAATTATCTAAAAGATGCTGGCTGCTATAGTAAGTGTTGGTAAGCATCACAAGTTAAATCATAGTCGTAGTGGAGCTGGGCAGTGCTGCAGTACTTAGCGTACTACTACTACTTGCCTTCTTTTTTGCTCTCCTAGCTCTGGCCTGTTGCCCCCTCCTACTGTGCTCAAGTACCCGGGTTCGAATCTTTACGAACCTTGATGATCTCCAGCACGCGGGAATTTAAGATATGAGTTTCTCGATGAGATAACCAGGTGTGCGTAAGGACTGAAAATCTGATGTACATGTATATTTAAATGAATTCAAATGCTTTATAATTATAGTTTTGTAGATAACTGCTATTTGTGCGTAACTCTTTAAAATATAGGTCAAATTGCATTATATGTAGGTTCTAACATTGTGATGCTAAGAAATTCTTATTCTATGCTTGGAAAATTTAGAAAAGCAAGTTCTTGGCGTTACTAGCGTTAGCCTCTTTACTTTCCTTCAGTGTTTGCACGAACTTTATATATATAAAGTAATTATATAAATATTATGTGTTTCTCATGGACCAACGCTCTCATCGTCCAGCGGAGCCTGATACAACCAACCATCAGCCCTGATCGGCTGCAGCTGATCCAGCCCGGCCAGTCACAGACCGGGACTCACAGGCGCCAAACTCGCCGCGCGCTATGTGCGGTTGCGACTATTCTCTGTACGCGTATCGCTGTGCGTGCGTGCCGCGCCTAAGGTACGTGTGCTGTGTGCCAATGACACAAATCGCTGCATCGTAGATTAGGTTAGGTAAGGCTAGGTTAGGTTAAGTTAGATGAGGTGAGGTTTGGGTAAGTTCGGTTAGGTTAGGCTAGGTTAGGTTAGGTAGTGCTTATTGTAGTGCTTGTGGTGGTGATGACGCGGCAAGAACGCCAAACTTACACGCACAGGCAGCGATGAACGTACACAGCGCGGCGAGTTTGGCGCCGTACACCAGAGTCAACTGGAGCGCACTGAGCTTACATGAAGACCTTCCATTATCCCATCAATCATTATCATTTTAACTTTTGCCTTGCCAGCGGAGGAAGGAAGATCAGCATCTTCTACACCAACAGCGCCACAGCCGCGGTCGAAGAGTTGAGCAGAACATCGGCGAACTATTCCGCAGTATCAACAATAATAAAAGTATCAAATGTTTTAGAGAGCTAGATAAACTTAATAAACGAATTCTTAAGAAAGAGCTGTCTGTCGCCTTTAACAAGGCTTGCATGAATAATATATACATATATACAGTATATAGAAATACTAGGAATCAAGCCAGCTTACCACGCCGATATTTTGACACCAAAGCATTTGGTATTAGAGTATAGCTGAGTGGTAAACTAGAGGTCTCCGGTTCATGTCCTGGCTTGATGCCTATAACATTTATTTCAATTAAGCCAGTGGTAGACGGATGAGTTCCCTGTCTGGATAAATGGAGGGGTGTTGGGCCAAAACTGGATGATTAATTATATTATATGTATATTTATTTATTTTTTATACCTGTATTCAATTATTTGTATATGTGTGTGTCCAACAGCTTTGTACTTTTATATGCGCGTAAATGCTCCAAAGCCGCTTCCAACTGCTTTATGTAGCACTGTGGACAATAAAAATTAGAATACTTGTCTCTAGTGGCCTGCTTTAGCGTCACTAAAAGTTATAAACAACGTTGGAAGATTGCATGCCTGCTCCTAGGCCAGCACTGTTCGATAGCCAGCAAACTTCTTCAAGATTAAGTTTATCATATTATTACTCATCTTTCGCTTTGCTATAGGTAAGCGTTATTATAGGCAACAGGCAGGAGTATGACCAGACATACACAGCAGCGAGCTATATTAAATATATAAAAAGTGATTACGATACTACAGAATAAAAAAATTTTATCCATTCGAAAATAGTAAGTAATCCACAAAAAATAAAAAAATAAAAAAATAGCAAAACACCAATCGCTGAGATCGCTTCCTCGTTGAGTATGACACGTGTTAAGAGAATCATTAACTGTAGCTGACTACAGATAAACTATATATATACATATGTATGTATCTGGAGCTCATCATATCTAGTGACGCAATTATATATATGAGTGATGATCGTATCTAGTCATAAATAACATGATTCCATCACTCGTCTAGATTCATTATTACTCCAAGTTGTCTTCTAATTTGAAATTTTATATTGTTTGCAAGGTACGAGGCCTGAAACATATAGGATTTTGTCTCTAATTCTTACAACTCGTTGATTTCCTTAAACTCTTTTTTTAGTTACTAACTTCTCTTCTCTTCAATGTCTATATTAATGACATTGTGCATTTTGATGGGGTGAAATCACTGTTATTCGCGGATGATGCTGTATTTTACATCAATGACAGTTCTCTAGAGGTTGTGAATCAAAAAATGCAAAAATTTATTGTTGATTTGACAAAATGGCTTGAGGTGAACAAATTGACACCTAATACGGATAAAATTAAACTTATGCTTTTTAGTTCTGCGAGAGTGAATGAAGTAGTTGACGTACATTTCTGTGGGAGCAAACTAGAATGGGTTAAAACTTTTAAGTATCTGGGTGTTATAATTGATGATAAATTAAAGTTTTCTCAGCACGTAAATCACGT
>LQNS02000141.1:19137181-19154907 GCA_001587735.2 Parhyale hawaiensis | reverse complement strand
ATATTGATGTAGCTGAGTTCAAAGGGCTGATACCGTGCATCAGCCCAGTTACGTGGTGCTGTAATATTGATGTAGCTGAGTCTCAAAGGGCTGATACCGTGCATCAGCCCAGTTACGTGGTGATGTTAATATTGATGTAGCTGAGTCCCAAAGGGCTGATGCCGTGAAGCAGCCCAGTTACGTGGTGCTCTCGATATCGCTGTAGCTAGCCTCATGTAGCTGATGTCGTAAAGCTGTAACATCTTGTATTATTGTGATTCATTTACTACGTGAAAATAATGGTATGTAGAGAAATGCATAAGTGAAGATATAAGTGAAATAAATGACAATTATTCTTTATGATAGTACTTCATTTCTTGCCATTCACAGTCTTGAACGCTCAGAGTATGAATTAAAATTACCTGTTATTTCCAGCTCATGGCACTCCAGTGTCGGGCGAAGACTCCGTCACTGAATTTCGTTACGCACAGACGTTTGTTGTTGGGACCAGTAAGACTCTTATTTATGATATGTACATAATCTAAATTATGTATAATTATGTATTATATGGATTTATTTTGATACAGTATACTATATCTGTGACAATTTTAGATTAAAAAATTGTGCATCACTATTAACCTTCTAGTTCAACTTTGTTCACCTTTCTAATTAATACTGACATTAATCTTTAATAAAATTTGTTAACTTACTCTTCCTTCATAAATGCTATATATGAGTTTCATATATACAACATACTACCCATGTATGTGTAGAAAAAATCGGCAAAAATGCGTTGCTGCCTGCGTTGTTGTAAATGAGAAGGCCGGAAGGTCATAAGACGATAACGAAAAAAAGGTCGGACTGATAAGCACAGGATTTTAGCCTGATCGGAAGCTCTTGATTGGCTGGTGAGGTGAAACTCATTAACTTTAGATTGTCACTCAACTGCTGTTGTAAGCTATAGGCTCTCATACTTGTGGGGCTTTAAAAATACAGACAATCTGTAGGATTATTTTTACCATAGTTTGCGGCGGAAACTGAGTGAAGCTCACCGGTTTCAAGCGTGGGAGAAAGTGCGGTCTTTAAAAAAAGTGGGTGTTTAGATAGCACTAGCGGTGTTTACTGTGTAGACACTGTACCTCGCTTGTCTACCTACACCTTGGAGCATTATTGTCTTGAGATGGGATTATATTAGATATTGAAGAATGCGATGAGAAGCACAAAGAAGAAATTCGGTTACCCACGACGTACGTTTCGCTGTCCTCATCTCATCATGTGGGAGGGTCGAAGATGGTCGAAATTAAAATCGTTAAACTCTGTAGAAATTTTGGCAGGTTACCACAGTGAGATGTAGCTGTGATACCGAGTATTCCTAAGTTTAAATACAATTTTCAAACTAGCAAATGTTTCTTGAAATTTGGAACATTGTCTGCTGCGTTGACTCCAACTCTAATACAGGTGCACCGGGGCGACAGGAACCTCCTGTACAAGGGCTTCAAAGGTTGGCACATCTGCACTGTAGACAGCACCAAACAAGATAATCCACACGTGAACTTGAGTTACTGTCAAGACTTCACTGTTCTAAAACTCTACTGAACTGGAAAGTTCCAGTGCAGATGTTCCAACCTTTGAAGCCCTTGTACAGGAGGTTCCTGTCGCCCATGTGCACCTGTATTGGAGTTGGAGTCAACGAAGCGGACAATGTTCCAAATTTCAAGAAACATTTGCTAGTTTGAAAATTGTATTTAAACTTTGGAATACTCGGTATTACAGCTACATATAACTGTGGTAACCTTCCGAAATTTCTACAGAATTTAACGATTTCAATTTCGACCATCTTCGACCCTCCCTCCTGATGAGCAGAGGACAGCGAAACGTACGTCGTGGGTAACCGAATTTCTTCTTTCTGCTTCTCATCACATTCTTGGAGCATTACTATACATAATCTACGTTTATAAGTAGCTATGCCTTAGTTGCTTGCCACTTATAACTTATTCTTACGAGTATTACATATAAGATCTAAATAAAGAAGAAACTTGACATCGTTTCTTCAATGCTCTGCGCTATAGCCTGGCCAACTTTATCTACTGCACCAATGATAAAATCTCACAAATGGTTACTCGGCATTATCTATTAAATGCTCACAAACGGAACTTAAAACATAATAAAATCCCGATATGTGCTTCAGATCATTTCCATATAAAATTGTGAATGAACTTATCACTGTATTAAAAAAACACGAACAACTTCTCGGAAAAGCAAGAATAACTGGTTATTGAAACGAAGTCTAGCAAAGTAAAATTAGAAATGTTCCCTGTTACAGCAATATTACATTACGAAAATTGAGTTAAAAAATTCCTTTCCTTGTAATATACACAGGCATCCCAGTAGCGACAACCTCCACTTAGAAACGTTTCATTTCCAATGAGGGCTGTCCGGTTCTGCTGCGCTTTTAATTAAGGGTGACAACCTTCTGGAATATTACAGCTACGTAGATTTTCAGTGAAGCCTAGCTTTGTTCGCATTTAACGTTTATGTGTGGGTTATGACAATTCGAGCAACATCAAATTGCTTTGTTTATTTGACTGTCATATGAGCACTCCTTCAGCTTATACTTTTGATCAGTAAGTTGGCAATTGTTTTTATCCATCACAACGTCGTCGACTTAAAAAAAAAATACCAGCCCCAGTAATAGGCACCAAACAAGATAATCCGCACGTAAACGTGAGTTACTGTCAAGACTTCACCCTTCTAAAACTCTACTGAACTGGAACGTTCCATAAGGCTGCAATCTACTGTATACTGTACATGCGTAGCAGAGACGGGTAGTCTTCCCTTTGAAAGAGAGGGGCTAAGTGGAGGTTTTTATCACCCGCAAACGAAGTGAGAGAGGTGATAATGTTTTCGTTGAAGATTTAAGTATAAATATGTATAAGTCTACCCACCCAAATAGTGTTCGAAAGAGTTTAGCAATGTTCATATTTCCCGTAGAGTTTGATGGGTTGGCCTAGATGTGACCCATGCAAAAAACTAGGCCTAACTGGCTATTAAAAATGGCGGCTTTGAATTTGCTTCCACCGCGGCGAATTTGCCTCCACTGCGGCAGATTGTCTTACGTCACGAGGCGTTCTATTTATCACCAGTGAACGAAGTGAGAGAGGTGATAATGTTTTCGTTGGAGAGTTTAGTATATATTTGTAGATATATATGTCTGTCCGCCCAATAAGTGGTCGAAGGAGTTGAGTAATGTTCATCATTTTTTTTGCAGGGATTCTGGTGGGTTGCCCTCGATGTGATCCATGCCAAAAACTAGGATTAGCTCATCGTAAAAAACGACGGCAATATAATTTATTCTCCACCTATCAACAGGTAGAAGGAGTTGAGTAATGTTCATCATTTTTTTTTGCAGGGAGTCTGGTGGGCTGTCTTCAATGTGACCCACGCCAAAAAAATAGGATTGGCCGGCCATCAAAAATGACGGTGATGAAATTTTCTCCCACCCCGGGTGATGGTCTTACGTCACGAGGCGTTCTAGCTTTCCTATGTTATTATTAAGAGAGCTAATAGTACACGGGTGCTGTGCGCTAACCTTGTAGGATACAGCATCCGCATGAATTAGTAAAAACTGGCCCTCAAAAATGACTTCACTGAATTTGCCTCCACCGCGGGTCATGGTCGCACGCAACGAGGCGTTCTAGTTGATGGCTGCATTTGGTATGAGGTAAAAATCTATTTACTGTGATATTCTAACTCTATGATGAGCCCCCTGCCTGTGAAACAGGAACACTTTTTAATTTCATATCGCTAGCTATTTGTTTGAAAAACATTAGGTACTGTAACAGATGGAAGGGATTTGTGTCACCTGATGATAACTAACGTTTGAGCCGAAAAGTTGTCCAGGACTTTAATGCAGAGATCCGTGCTATTAGAAATTATTCTTCCGAACAGTCTTAAGAAAGTTGACAAGAGGCACTCTCGGAAGTTATGGAGCTGAAGGAATTTTTTAAAGGGAGATGTAGAATTGTAGGCTTCACAGACTTTGCTTCAAAGAAAGTAAGTAGTTGATACCCAGGCCTGGCAAGCTATGTCTGAAGCACGTGGAAATGATTATGTAAGAAACAACTTTAATGAAAGCAACGTAAAAAATCCCAATAATCTCTGATTTATTCACCGGTTTCGGATCATACGCAGCCTATTCACTGTGGTTCCTAAACTACGGGTGATGGAGGATCCACTGCATTGACTTGCTTATACCTAGAATGCAAATGCAATCTTTCCATTAGTAAATATTTTTTTCGAAAGCTCATGTTATTTGCTATTATCGTAGCTCAATTTAAACCTTGACGAAATGGTCTTTTTGTCAGACATTAACACAGATTTTTTCCGCAGTTCTCACCCTTTACATTTTATTGAATTAAACTCATTTGTCATAGTTGGCCTGACACCACTGAAAGGAATCGCCTATAGACAAAGTTTGGGAAACGTAGTGTAGATCATATGGGTAGTAAATTAAATTTACGTAGTCACTACCGTAGAGTTTTTCGTTTACATGCGTCGCGCAATGTTTGTTCAATCTGAGTCAACGAGGTCCCAAATAACTTACAATTTAGCACGCGAGACTGCTGTTTTGAAAACGAGATCTCGATTATCGTAACACTGTCTGGGACAACATTGATGAACTTAGTTTCCAACTTAGATATAAACTTAGCAAATTGGGAGCTGTGAACATTAGATTAAAACTACCTATATTATTCTGTATATTTCTTGTGAAAAGCGATACAAAAGTATGCATTCCATGCGTCATCAGGCAATAAATGACGAATTTGATAATGAAAACTTGCATTGTTAGCTCTTTCAATTGTAGAAAATCAGAGTGAATAATTTCAGAATGTATCAAATCACAATCATGAAAGAGAGCCATTGAAATAAATATCTGAAATTAATAACGCACATAAAGGTTGCTAATGTAATAAAGCACTATCCTGTGATACAGTTTAACTTAGGCAATGCTGCCAAATTAAATATTGAAATGAGGTTTGTCGTTGATAGTAATTGCTTTTTTACTAAATGTCTTAAGGTACTGCTGGCCCAACTTAACATAATATTCCTGTCTTCTTTTTATTTGTTTGATCAATGTAAATTCGATTCCAGCTGCGAATGGGAGTTTTTTCTCAGTATAAAGTTTATACAGTTTTTGTGCATACCTTAGCAGTTTATATATTGCAAATATTGAGCAGCATTTCTTGCCAGGCACTAAATGATCATCTTTCAGACCCGAACAGGAAGACAAATAGACAGTCAATTTAGTTGACAAACAGGCACCCTTTCCAATGCAATGACAACTACTTTAGCAAATGACAACTGCACCACTGAACCGGTACATTCGCTGAAGCTATTGATCGAAAAATTTAGAATTACCTTCCACTGAAGATGAAATCCTTTGAGTTGAAGGTAAAGCAGATGGAAGAATGCGTTATCTATTGTGTCTAAACATTAAGAAAAAAGTGAAGGGTATCCTTCTATTAATGGAAGTAAGTAAGAAAAGGATGTTCTTGTAGCTAAATCTCCAGGAAAATAAAGAATGGTGTTCCTCTTGGGTTTTTGGAAGTAAAAAAATGGAAAAATGTGGGCTTTTTCTCGTGTAAAAAACCGAAAAAAATGCAGGTTATCTCCTATGGATTAATGGAAGCAAGAAACGAAAGAATGTATTAGTTTTGCATTTATATCACCAAAAAATGAAGGGTACTCCTCTTGGATTAAGAAACTTCTGAAAAGGAAGCATGTATACTTCTTCACTTATAAATCCCCAGAAAATTGAAAGACATTCCTCTTAGTTTGAAGAAAAGAACGCGTTCTTCTTGTATCTAAATCTCGAGAAAAATGAAGGGTATTTCTTAACTGTCGGCGTGCCAATAGGATTATGCAAATTTCCTAATGGCTTTATAAAACTTCCGGAAGAAGTTGCTCGCGTTTGTTTCAAAGAAATCAGCAGCAGTGTCGCCATCGTGTGTCATCCATCTTTATTCCGCTGCTGTGGACCTCGACAGCGCCGCAAGGGAGACCTGCTTTGCTGATCCGCTTTCTAAAGTTTTGCGGATCTTGGATGCAAAGATCCGCGGGCTGATCCTGGCCGTGCTTGATATTCCCTAAGGCCCCTTGGACAAGAAAAAAAAGACAAACAAAAAATTCATTTAAAATTCAACAGAGTTTTACTGTAGGTGTTCAATAAAGGCATAAAATATAGCAACGAGGGACATGTTTACTGCTGGAAAGGTTTGTCGTCTTTTATTTTTTTTTGATGTAGTGAAAGCGCGTGTGCGGGTAAACTGGTATTCAAGCTTAAATATTTTCTACTTTTGATGTATGGGAAACATCTTTGAGCTGTAAATTTGTACATGCCTCTCACGACCTCTTCCTTTGATGTGCTGGAAATATCTAAGAAATCAAAATTTTTCCTTTCCCTGTTTCATGCATTGGATATATTTTGGCACTTTTAACTGCTGTACCTACGCTCTTCAACATCTCTTACTTGCGATGTGCTTAAAATACACGAGAATTCATTTTTTAAATATACAGTATCTTTTTTAATGTACTGGATACATGTTTGGGTGGTAAACTAATATTTTACCCTCCAATGCTGTGCCTTAATTTTGTAAAGTTATATTTCCAAAGTTTTAAAATATTTTTAGAATCGCAGTGGGTAACTGCATTGGTAGTAAATGCAAAGGAAATGTGCCACGGACAATAGTGATACTGTTTAAAAAGTGTCTTGATCATTTCATAATAGTAAAGCATAATGTGTGGCAGAAAACAAGAAGCTTTTCCCACTATGAAACCGTTCTATGAATTTTTCCACAATAACAAACATAGAAAAACACTACACAGGCTGGCGGGGTTCGAACCTAGGGACGCAGCGGTAAGCAACACTCCTGGATAATACTAGATACAAGTTGAACTATTATTATTGTAGTACCCATAGACTGCATGTGTCGCTTCCACTTGCTATCGTATGCTACTGAATCCATTTTCAAATAACTCTTGCATGTGGTATCTTACAGCGTAAAAAGTTGTTCTGCTAACTCCATTACTTTTGCCAACAATTCATACACTGTTAATGGTAGATATGTATAACAAACAATTTACAATGTAGATTATAGCATAAATATAGCGGTTAATATATATATATATATTGATACGGGCTATTAGATGGCCAACATATTTCTATACGGCCTTTTAAATGGCCGGCTTCTCGAAAGAGGTACCAAAATTTTTGTACGTCCAACGGCCTGTTAGCTCCAAATAGCGAAAAAAGTAATAAAAACACCATAGATTTTCTCAAATTTGGTCTCATTTTTGAAGGAAATCTACGTTCGAACGCACGCCCACTTCTCGACAGATAGACATCCAAAATATTTTGATACTGCCACCCACCACAACCGATCATCACCCTAGTACGAGGAAGCTTGCCAGCAGTGAGCTCTCAAGGTTAGGCATAGAACATTGTAGGTGAGAGAGCAAGGACTGGTTCTGCTACTGTCAATGACGTTTGTTACATATTAAACCCGTATATATATTTAGGATATTAGCAGAACCAGTCCTTGCCTCCTAACCTATAAGGTTCTCGGCCTAACCTTGAGAGCTCATTGTTGGGGTGTACCTCTTTCAGGCTGATTAGATACATATGTATATACTACATACTAAATAAGAAAACAAGAACTGATCATATTTGTAAGCGGAAAGAATGCCTAAATTGTTAATAATAACTCTCATGTTATCTAGACTCTATCTGTACTAACGCGTTATTCGTATTGAAACTCAGTATCACTTTGCTTTCATTCCAGCTAGACTTTGTTCATTCAGAGCAACACAATAGAATTATTTAAACTATCTATGGTGTTATGATATTTGCATGTAAACTCAGCTCCATTCCACCGTCATTCCTAGACGACTTTGCTTATCCAGAGCAACACGGCAGGGTTATTTGTTCTATCTATGGTGTTATGTTATTTGCATTCCAACTCGGGGTCAATTTCCCCGTCATTCCTTCTAGACTTTGTTCATCGAGAGCGTCGCTATAGGGTTGTTTGCATCAAATTTGCACGGGCCCAGCGGCTCACTCACATCCTTGGGCAGAGAATAAAATAAAAAAGTCGTAAGGCAGTCTAATATTCGGAATTGTCCCTGAGAGAGAAGCATTGGGGCAGGGGAACAAAATAATACAGTGGGCGCGAGATAAGAAGGTTTTACTCCGTAGACTTTAAGCTCCCAAGCGGAGAGTTAGCTGCGTGCCATGTGTTCAAGGGGTGATTTGCATGGCGGTAACTGAATAAGAGAATGCAGATCGTGAAACTGACTTTACAAAGAGCGCATGGAGCTGCAACTTAAGGCACTTTGCATACAAACGCTTTTGTTTAGCGTCTTTTCCTCTGGACTTATTGAAGCGGCTAGAAAAGTGCATCGTAAGTCGTAAGATCTTCCGGAAAGTAGATTCCCAAATCTCTCAACTTTCTGCATGATTTCATTTTACTACTGCGTTTGAGAAAAAAATTGTAAATGCTGTTACTTCTCTTCAAAATGACCTTATTTCCTGACAAAGGCTTATTCTTTTTGCAGCGAATCGCCATCCCCATTAGTGATGTATGTTCGTATGTTTGTTATACCTCGTTTGTATGTTTGTTATACCTCGCCAAAAAATTGTATTATGTTAACTCTTCCTGACAACAATTCACGTCGCATTCTGACTGTAGGCTATTCGTAATCTAAATTTTTCAGCTTGATACATGATTTCGTTATTCCTGCTTTTTATGATGGAAGCTGTATGTATTGTTATCTACTGATGTACCTGACTATGAATTCCAACAAGAAATAAATTTACACCAACACATCTGTGCAGGCTCGATATTGCAAGCCCTTCAAACATGCATGAATAGCGGAACCAACTAGTTTCCCGCAGCATATTCCCTCCTAAAGCCTTACTGTCGGGTGTTCCTTAAGCTGTACATAGCAGACAAACAACAAACAAACGGATACACATATCTTCATCAAAAGTTAATCATCTATTCCTCCTAACATACCTAACAAATCCCTGCAAATTTCATCCAAATCGGTTCATAACTTTTTGAGTTATCTTGGTGACAGACAGACTGTGCTCATCGAGCTGATCTCTCAAGCCCTTTATAAAACTGTTTATTGATCGAATCTACCAAGAAATCTATATGTTCGTGACTGATTGAAATATATCTACAAAACTACTACTAGTGTGATCACTTACCAGAACCCTATCACCAGTGCAGTGCCTTACCCGAAAAGAAACCCATACTGACTGAGATATATCTTCGACAGCAATACTGGATTGCTGCCGTACTACGATATCAATGCAGTGTTTGGCTTACTGAATCAGCATTTCTGACATTCAGACGCTATTGCGGTGGTACTGACCTTCACCAGAATTGGAATGGTCGGGAAATCGCAGTTGTCGCATGCTCCTTCCGTCACTGACGCCATAGCTGTGACAGTCCATGATCGACTGCAGCCGTGCACTCCTCTGATGCCAACGGCCATCTATTTGAGGCACGAACCAGTGAATATGGATTTCCCACTTGGGGGTGTGCTGTTAAGATGACATTTCCTTTACAAATGACGTGAACGTCATCACTTCCAGTTCGGCAATGCTGTAGCACACAATAAATTTTAATCTTTCCAATTGCCAAGACACTTTTACCTCAGGCGTATCCGCAAGGCAAATGCCCTTGGTTGATTGGATGGCCTCTCCATCCTGATCTGAAATACTACACAGGCGAAAAAGTACTGCATGTGCTGCACGCAAGGAGGCCGTCACATAGTCAAATTATTGAATTATAAGTATTAAAGTACCTGCAGGTGACGGCATAGATATGAACTGGGCTCTTCCCCCTGCAGTTATTGTTTTCGTGGTGTCAGCTCAGAATCAGCAAATTTAGCTGAAGGGCAACGAAGATGAAGGTAAAATCAGAAGACCTGTAGAATCATGCAGACTTGAAAGAGGGGCAATTGGGGTAAGGATTCCCACCAGTACAAGCACTGTAATAAAGACCATTTGTGTTACCTTTGAATTTATTGTTGGCAAGAGTGATGTAGTTATTTTATAAGCACTGATGCGCTATAATAACTATAGTTATAATAACTATAACTATATAGCTATAACTATAGCTAAAATAACTATAATATAATAAATAGATGCGCTGCCTACTTGCAGTTACTCTCCTGATACCGAGCTTTAATTACATCTATATATAGCCGTATTAAATTGTCGTAGACTTGTTTTGAAAAAGTTTTAAAGTTAAATAGTACAGGGGGAAATATTGAAGCCAGAAATATTAGATATAGAGTACTGAAGTATTCTGCTTAGGTAAGATTGCCCCGTTCTTTTTAGAAATTACTTTAAAATTTCTTTCGTGGTCGATAACACGATCACTAAGAATATAATGACTCATGTTAGTATCCAAGCCCTTAGCCGCGATTGTATTTTCTGCAGAGTGATAATCGTAAGAGAGATGGCCTGAGAACATATTCAGTCATTCCAGCGAAAATAACATAGAATTTCGCCAAGTTCAACAATTGCAGTCATGACTGAGGTTTCTTTCCTACAAAAAAAGCACCCACAATCTATTTTCATTGGAATCTATTACTCATGAGATCACTTCTAGCGCGCTGCTGCGGACATTAAGGGCATCCAGTAACCTTATAACTTGGACTATATAACGAAGAAAATTTAAAGGAGAGTGAAGACAGAAAAAGAAACATTCCACAAAGATTGAGCCTTATTTGAAAGACATCAAGTTTTCTACCAAATCAAGACTAAAGTATGTTCCACTTACCTTCATCTTTTCAGGAGTCAATTGAACTATTTACCTCCTACCTATGCCCTGTGAAGCTCACTATTAAGTTCGACCGCCTGAGACATGGATTTACCAGGCGCTCAGTTTGTCAATGTCGACTTTTGTTTAGTCGAGCATTGAACCTTAGCCCTATTTTTCCCTATACAAGTTGGGTAGAAGGTACGGGTGCTGAGTGTAGGAGTAGGCATGAGAAAGCTAAATACAGTATACCTATTGTTGCATAAATAAGTAAATCCCCACTAGTCTCCGGTATAGTGTTTTGATATCAAAAGTCTAATTCTAGAGTAAGCTAAGATACTTTTGTTTTTGAGTCCTTTGTATGTAATATAATGAAAATTTATTTTTCCAATGATTTGGAAGATATTTCGCTTGAAGGTAGGCATCACTAACTGAAAATAATATACCTACGTTTATTTGCATATGCAATATACTATTGCTAGGGATGCTCTCAATTATCCAATTTTATGTAAGTATGCATAATAAACAGCTAAGCATCATAAATATACTTCTTACTGAGACACAGTAAATCATTAGGTACATCTTCCACGCAACCTGAACAAGCCTTCAATGAACGAAATTATGGTGCAATAAGACTCGACGTTGGAAGAAGCCTCTCCCAGAAGACGACGGTAACAGCAAATTCAGTCGTTAATTAGAAGGTGTTTGCTTCTCTCCAGTGACTCGGAATATGACGCAGTGCGGCACGACGCCCCCTCGCTCGTCTTCCTGTCTGGATAACTCTATGACATATGCATAGAGTAATCTGTGCGTGTTTGTTTTGTTAAGTGTGCTCATAATTTCGGGGCGAGGAACGCTAATGCATCATCCCTCAGAAGTCCTCAACTTTGTTTGCTCTCTAAAGCAGCTGCCAGCGATCAGAGCTGGTAAATACTGCCTGTGGAACTGAAGAGAAGCTTGGGGAGATGCTTTCTGTGAGGAACAGATGTGCGCGGCCATTGGAGCATTGGCTTAGGGTTGCGTTCGTGAAGAGTGAGAGGGAGAGAGTGAGAGGGAGAGAGTGAGAGGGAGAGAGAGAGAGAGGGAGAGAGTGAGAGGGAGAGAGAGGGAGAGAGGGAAAGTGAGAGAGATACGCCAGCTGGCAGCATGGGATTAGGGGGGCGTTTGTAAAGAGAAGGATTGACAGATGCTTTCTGTGTAGACATCAGTTGCTTGTGGATATGGGTGCACTGGCTTAAGGTAGGTTATGTTCCTAGCATTAGTTTATGGTAAGTAGCGTTTGGGAAGTGATCGGCTGAGACACAAACACGCCAGTTGCATGGTAGCGTTTGTTTAAGAAAGTCCGAGAGGCAGACATACTCGGCTCGGGGGCTAAAGTTTATCGTAGCGTTTGTGAATCAGACTGGAAGCTGGTTCTTGTTTGGAACCAACTCGCGCGATCTGATAGCCTTAACTTGTCTCAACTTTTAATAAGTTTTGATGTTGCGAGACCAAATTTCGGAGCTGGAAATTTGGAATACGGTTAAAAGTGGAAGATATGCTTTTAGGGATTATAATAACAGTCAAAATTGAACAATAGCTCAGAACGTTTCAATTCAATACCACAGTGTATAGCATCAAATATTCAACTGTTGCTGGTAAATTACTGGGCCTAAATTGAACATAGCTTAGTACAAGAAAATTCCCCAATAGAAAGTAAGCGACATAGCTGTGTAACTGGTGCGGATAACTGACTTAGGATTGCATGCGGGGTTGTGATGGATATTGATGTCATATATTCCGCTCGAGATAATTAGCTTGTATTTGTGCTGTTGTAAAGTACGTGTCACGCTGTATTGCAGGTTGATGAAAGAAAATTAAGTTTGAAGATACAATGCAAAAGTGATATTCAATACAAGGAACGTTTCCGCTTAAGTCTTAGAGTTTGTAATGCAAAGAGAACCAAGCTTCTAAGACCTAAAGTAAATATTTTATTATCATTAAAATAAGCATAATATATCCAAAAGCATTAATCTATACAGTATATATTACAGAAATACACACATTGATAATAATAATTATATTAATAATATTTTCTCTTGACATAAATGATGGAGTCGATTAACAACCTAGTTCTATATATAACTCACTTTTCCACGTCACTTCACCCATTTGAGACTCGCTCAAGAACCAACACTACAAACTTATTATGCCTAGTTTATGCTCGGAAACCTGACTAAAATGTTGAATAATTAATCACGATGTTTCTGGTATTATATTATGTAGAAAATACGAGACGAAAAATGAATCAGAAAGAATAGAACAGAGCGAAACAATATTTACTTTAAAAATATTGAAAATTTTAATAAGAATCTGCTACTGCGGCAAAAAAAAAAAAACGCAGACAACTTGGACCTTAATTTAAATTTTCTGCAGTCCGATTGCTGTTACGGCTAGGCGGATAATTGAACTTCAGAATCAGGCTGCCCTATGATCTTGAAATTATCAAAGCACAGCTCTCTTTTAATAATATCTAAGTGTATGTAGCGGTTACCTATTCAATTGTCTAATGAATTGATAATTTTCCTTTTCACATTTAAGAAGAATTCCAGCTAGACCAGCGGTCAGCGGTTACGTGCACTGTGGAGATAATTCGCTGCTGGCTCTCTCTTTGGTTGCAAACTGCGGCACCACAGAAGGCACCCAGCAGAGTGACTCCACACACGTGAGGTGATGTGAGTAACGTCACCAGGACTTCTTCCGAAGACTCTCAAGGCAACTCAAGGTAACCTATTTAAAGTATGCCGAGCTTATCTCTGAAAATGCCTAACATATTTAGAGCTCTTAGTTTGAAATCTCTAACGTAGCTATCGCTTCTTTTTGCGGTCTAACGAATCTAGTGCTTCAATTTCAAAATCTCTTATGCATATAGAGCCTTAACTTTGAAGTGTTGCATTATTATTATTATTAAAACTTCACGCTTCAGCTCCCACGGACAGCTAATACAACCCAAATGAAGCATTTGCAACACCGGGAAGCCCAAAACGCTGCTAAAGGCAATCCAGCAAAAAACCATTAACAGCCGACTTAAAAGCTTGCAGGCCAACACGACCAAAAGCCGATGCAGGCAACAAATTCCAAACTTTAGCCGACCAGGGCACGAAGCACCGACAGAACTGATTAGTTCGNCCAATGCCTCTCATTATTGTACACCTTATAAAACATGCATAACTCTGCTACTCTTCTCCTGTGGGACAGGTTCACTAGATCATTATCAGCGCACAGCCTGCTGGCTGAACTAACAAGTCGATGTACTTTTATACATATTATGCTTAGAAACTGCCATGGTACACAGCGGTTTTTTTTTGACACGATAATGCTTTTAGTATCTTTTAGTTTGAAGATTCTAATGTACCTAAAACTTCGATTTCATATTTCCATTGATGCACCGAGAAATTTTCTTTGACACTTTGTAAACTCTGTAGAGAAGCTCTAATGCAGTAGTTCTTGTTTTACAAACCACTATGTTAATTTTCCTAAACAGGTGTGTAAGAGAGCATTATCCTACATAATATTATGTTGGGGAAGCTTTTCATAGGCAAAACTTCCTTATAACAATTTATGTTAATATTGTGTCTCTAATATTATTGGCTAATAAATGAATATACATCAGCTGGGAAGAGATAAACACCCTCTGCGCACCAGGCTAGTTGGACGGGCGGGGAGTGTGCAGATCGTCACAAATTTTATCAGTGTTATGACGTCATAACATTTATGAATTTGTCTTATTGGCCAGTGCTTGTTCGAACTGCGCAGCTCACTTGAAACTTCACAATTTTATTAATCGTTTACGTTGCAATAGCCATTGAACTTGTCTTGTTGGCGGAGGCCTCTTGGACGTCACAAGTTTCCGAGGGTCGATGATGTCAAAACGACCGGGTACTTACGTTATCGGCCAGTGCCTTTCATTTGCGCGGGACTAATACCGTAAAATCTAGGCTAGCAAAAAAAAAAGGACGCGATTTACGTCTATAGTTACGACCCTGAGGCTAAAGGGACGGTGCATCGTAAGCTGCGCCTCACGAAGAGGACTTGCATCACGTGATGGCAATGACCTCGTGGTCTTCAGTAAACAAGCTTCCGTAGCTTCCGGATGGAGAATTGCTTACTTCAGTGCGGTAACCAACATAAGAGCTGGTCATATATTCGGTAAATTTATTCAGAAGGTTACCCCACTAGCGATATTAACTCTCCAGCGACGACCTATACCATGTATATGAATATTTTCACGTGCTGAAAATTATTATCTGGTTTTCAACTAACGAGATAATTTCACAAGCACCGCAGCTGTAATTTTCTTTTTTTTGGTGCAATAATTCAGGAGGCTTCCCCACTTGTGACATCAACTCTCCAATTACGACTGACCAGCGCGGCTACGCCCTCAAGCTGAACTTGTGAATTTCCTCCTAAGTTTCGCCTTTCATTGGGCGCCGAAACACTGGAAAGCGGACGTGTTGCGCTGCTAATTCTTTTGGATGTTGCTGGCTTGTAAAATAAAGAGCGTTTATTGCAGGCAGGGCTGGCATAAATCGCCAAGGTAAGTGCCTTTAAAGCTGAGGTTCGCGTTTAACTTGGAAATTTTTCGAGGTATACACGTAATAAGTTTTAGGAGGGTGCAGCTAAGAGACAGAGACACACTTTATGCCAGAAATGAGATGTAATCTTGGACCAAACGCGCCTTGGTGCTTGGATTTTTTTTTTAGATATTCGTGAATCACTTCTTTAAATCGGTAGAAAAATACCAGCTAAATAATGAATCACTTCTTAGATGATGTATTTAAATGTTTTTTTTTTCAGTTACGTTAAGATGTAATGACAAGAATAATGCAGTTTAGTTTTATCACTTTTTCCACCTTCCTAAATATTAGGAGACATCCACCAGTTAAATTTCCTTGAAACTATGCGGGAATCAAACATGATTATACCACGAGTTACTGTTTTAAAATCTAAGGCAACGTTTCGGCCTAGAACGTCGGCCATCTTCAGGCATTAAAAGACAAAGTGTCATCTGTGAATATAAATGAAAAAATTCAATCTATATTTGTCACAACACAAGAAAAATTTTGGAACTATCGTACTATTGCACCGTATGAACATAGATCAAATTAGCAGGTACTAGGTATAAATTGCACTAATCCTTATCGCTGAGCTACTCACGTCCTAACACCATCGCAGGCTGACGTAAAGTGACGATTACTGCTGACTCGAACGTTATATGGAGCTGTTTTGGCAAGACACACAACTTTCTAGTATAGTTTAAAAAAATTGTAGCACTGGTCGTATTTAACGTTGATAAACGGGTTCTCCTGTTTGATACAGATTGCTTCGGCTCAATGGTGTTTTGATGGCTGAACATTATAGAAAAGTTATTAATTAGGGTTTCGGCAGGAGGCACGTTCATGTGATGTTCGTCTGAGTAATGTGATTTGATACTGCTGGGATTATACCTATGTTGCTTGCATCGCTTCGATAGGGCATTCGTCGCGTATCCTATGTAGAGCGCGTTACAGCGTTCCTCAGTACAATGGAAGCGATACACAACTCCTGCCCTGTCGGAGCTGGGCTTGACTCGCCTGGTAGAGAAGCATGAAGTTAGTTTGTACGGCTTATAATATGCTACTAGCTTAACGGAACAATTATTGGCAGTTGGCTTTACGTGTCGCCGAATGATGTTTCTGAGGTGTTTTTGGTCCGTCTCAAATGAGGAAATGCAGTCGAATTGCACGTAAAACTGTATAGAGTTATCATCATTTTGGTTATTGGTGTTGAAGCTCTGGTTTAAGACTCGCTCGATGGTGTCCTCAACCAACCTCTGAGGATAGCCGCAGTTAGCAAAAACCTGTTTCAGTTTCAATACTTCACTGTGGAAGCCTAGCCAAGAGCTCGAGAGTTTCAAGACTCGGCGGACTAAGCTTTTTACTACGGATTTCTTTTAAGCAAGCAGCGTATGTGAATTCCGTATGTGAATTCCTGGAATAATAAAGGTAATATAAAAATATGAATAATTTGTTACACGATGTATCTAGTAATAATAATAATTATAGCAGTAATAATAGTAACGATAATATGATGCAATAAAATCCCCGTGAAGCACACTATCAGAATACAAGACTAGGTTCTCAAGTGTGTCTACCAGTGCATATTAAACAGTGTCGTTAACGCTAGGTGCCTAGGTACAGTTAGCGACGAAATTATTAGTGCACTCCCTACTTTTGAATCTAATCTTCAGTAACTTGAATACTTTTGTTTGTACAGGTCTAAGTGTTTTACTCGGTAAAAACTATGCAACAGGGACTATAAAAAGCAATTATCACAGCATTTGGGATGTCATAATATTCAATCAAAATTTAGATATTCAAAATTATTCATACAGTTGAAAATTACATTAAATTGAGAGGAATGGACCATAATAATTGTTTTTATTTACTGTTTCTAGAATATTCTGGACCTAGCATCATACTAGAAACTTCTACTAAGGCTAATGTGGTGCAAGGATAGTCGTGCCATGTCATTCTCTAAACGCCTGGATATCTCAAGATTCACAGTACAATGTGTTATAAAGAAGCTAGTTGGGTTTCGTATGGTATGAAAATTGCCTGGACGTTGCCGGAAACAAAAACTCTTGATAAGAACTGCGCTAAAACTGTGCCGTGAGGTGAATAGTAATCCACTAGTGTCCCGAGCCGTCATTGTAAATGACGGCCTATTGGGTTATTAATGACTGGTGCACGTGTTCGATAAATGGCGACAGTAAGTTAGCCCTTCAGGAAAACCCCGCTGTCTCCTGTGCTTATTACTGTTCAGAAGGCTTCTTTATTGGAAATTCAGCATTCTGCCTAAGAAATTGGATATATATATTTTTAATGCCCCGTG
>LQNS02000141.1:19036935-19049204 GCA_001587735.2 Parhyale hawaiensis | reverse complement strand
ACATTTTAGAAACTTTTGGCTGCCGGAAGATCAGTTTGAGTGCGTAAATTGGCTTCCCTAAAGCAAAGAAATACTGGCCTCATTAGGCCCAAAAGCTCAAACACTCAACGAAAGAAAAAATTTATACGACGGATTTTGGTTGCGAGCATCGACCTCATCAGGAATTTTTTGGGGTTTATTTTTTCTTACTTTTGTAACCAATGGTTGGTTTTGTGTTTAATGATGTGTTGTTATCTGCGGTCAATGGCGAGGATAATGAGCACCCCCAGAGATACTGTTTGTTTAATTAGCTAATGTTGTGCAGCAAAGTTCTGGTTCTTTCGTACCGAATGGTTGGCTTGGGCTAATGATACAGTTATCGTGTTAATGCATTAGCGCAGTGCGTTTCTTACGCTGTTGCAGAGGTGACCACTTGCACCCTCTTGTGCTCACTTGCGTCCTCTGGTGCTCTCTTGCGCTCACTTGCACCCTCTTGCGCTCACTTGCACCCTCTTCCGCTCACTTACGCCATCTTGCACTCACTTGCGCCATCTGGTGCTCTCTTGCGCTCACTTGCGCCATCTTGCGATCACTTGCGCCCTCTTGCGCTCACTTGCGCCATTTTGTGCGCACTTGCGTCCTTTTGTGCTCACTTGCCCCCTCTTGTGCTCACTTGCACCCACTTTTTCTCATTTTACATCCAACTGTCTCCAGTACGCCCACTTGCACTTAATTCCGCTCACTTGCGCCAACTTGCGCTATGCCAAAAGAGTAAAAAGGCCTGAGGCCGCAGGTTTTCGGCCTTTTTAGATTATTTAGTTGCCAATATTTATCGGGATCAAAAGGCTTATTTCCAGAAAAGCGCTGAAGCCCGAGATTTGGTCCTTGCTGAGTTTAGGCCGTTATGCCAGTGCGTGACGAAATTGTGTACAGCAAACGGTCAGCCACAGCCAATGAGATGAGTTCGCACAATATGATCAGTTGCAGCTAATCAACTGGTGCACCGACACGTACTTTACGTTAGATTTATTACGGATTACAAAGGAATAAATCGTCCTCTGAAGCACGGAGATGGTAAGAGTTATGTAACGATCATCAGCAAAAAATTAGAAATTACGGAGGGTGCTGCTCCCAATATTTCTCCCGACGATTTGTGAACGTGTAGACTGTGCTCCGACAGCTTCAGCTTCTGCAAAGAAATCTGTAGCAAGTGTTCACCATGAAGTTCTGGAAAAACTACTGTCCTACTCAGTTACCTGATGCTAATATTTGAATTTTCGCCATCACCTCCGTCAAAATGCCCCACCATCGACATATCGATGCTACCATTCAGGAACGAATGTTTCTATAAGTTGCATACCGAGACGTCGCGAGAGATGGGTCCCAGCTCATGGAGGTGACGTTTATGACTTGTTACACAGCTATGTCTTTTTTGTAGCTAGGCCGCGAGCGGCCGCTAAGAGCAATAAGTGCCCACCTCATTACCTCAGCTGATTAGAAATAATTTGACCCGATCATCACTGCTCTGGAGATTTCAAAAGAGCGTAGAAAGCGGAGAAAAAATCGGTACATTCATATTAGGTATCCCAGAAACCCAATGGCGGATTCATACTTATCGGGCGCAATGTTGGATATGATAGAAAGTCTTCTCTGGGACCACTTCAAAGTCTACACGTGTGGCCAATTTTCTGTTATAGCTGGAGCAAATTTTGCCGAGAGAACAGAGAAATGTTGAGCGCTAAGAACCAGCAGGGCTCAGGTGCTGTCAAACATTGTTTTGTTTTATCACAAAAGCCTAGGCAAACTTTTTTCTGCGTTAGAGCGAAATTTTGACTCTGTAATTGACTTTTGGAACCTGAGGTCGACAAGATGAGCCCGTAATGAATTACTTTTTCTGAAACGGGGGCGATTTGTACAACAGATTTAACTCTTTTCTATTGCTGGGACTCTTCCCATTTTTTCTTTTTTCTTCTCTTTTCTCCAGACCTTTATATCCCACTAACAGAATGACAATAGCTCATAGATTGGCAGGGCGTAAGTTTCGGTTTGTCTTTGAGAATGGGCCTATTGGTTCGTCTACTGCCGCCTATCTAATCTAATCTAATCCATAGTCTTTGCATAAAGTGAGCCCAACTTATACGAATAAACGGAAAACTAACTAAACTAGAGTACTTTGAGAGCACTTACTTCCGCCAAGCTAGGCAACGTCAACGAAAAATTCAAAATGGTTCTGAAACTATGATTTCCTTTTCATCAACACCAAATCATGATCAAGTGTGTTTTTTGGCAGTAATAACAGCTTCTGTAATTTTCTTGACGATCCGTTCATAACTTTGTGACTGATATTGCTGGCAAACATGAAACACAAACAGATCAGCAGATCATCACCAAAATTTGATCATTTTTACTCTTTGTATTATACCAAGTACATCATGTAAATTTCATAATAATCCTTTCTTAACTTATGAGTTATTGTGCTAACAAACTATACATCAAACACCGAGACAAAGAAACGAAAAAACGAACAGATTATCACAAATATTTGGTCATTTACTCTTCGTAATATACTCAGCAATTCATGTAAATTTCATAAAAATTCGTCAATAGCTTTTTGAGTTATGATACTAAAAAAAGAAGAGGCAGACAAACAAACGGTTCAACGGATTTTCGCCAAAAGTTAATCATCTGTTACACCTAAGACGCCTAACAATCCCTGGAAATTTCGTAAAGATCTATCCATTATTTTGTGAGTTATCTGAGTGACAGACAAAGAAACAGACACACAAACAGACAGACAGAGACAATCCCCACGTAAACATAACCTCCTTGCCATGGCGGAGATAACAAATATCTAAGTAACACTATGAATAAATATTGCTAAAATTATAGCATCTGCCTGAATGAAAACATTTGAGAAAAAATCACAGTGAAGAATGGCATATACGAAGCTCATCTCAGGAAAGATATTTTGTCACATAGACGCACTTGTAAGAAATGGCAGGAATATGTGCAAAGTATATCATTGAGATACTACTATGACAGCAATAAGAAGGTCCGAGATAAAAGCGACGAGAAGAATATTATATCATTGGGACGACCATTTAAGATAAGGGACTAAGCAGTATTCACAATGATAAGCAAGATATCAAATAATATTTCTATGCTAATAAAATTTACCGCCTCCTAATAAGTTGATATACAACTGGAGCACTCTGAGAGCTTATACCTGCGCTAAGCAAAGCAACATTAACGAAAAATTCAAATTGGATCTAAAACTATGATTTCCTTTTTGTCAGCACCAAAATATGGTGTTTTGTGCTTTTTGACAATAATAACAGCTTCTGTAATTTTATGGAAGATCCAATCATAACTGTTCGAGTCATGATGCTCATAAACATTAGTCAAACACACAGGTCAGCCGATCATCACCAAAATTTGATCATTTACTCTTTGTAATATACCAAACATCTGATGTCAATTTCATAAATATCTGTTCATAACTTTTTTAGTTCCTTTGCTCACAAACATAAACTCAAACACAGAGGCAAACAAGCAAGCGAACGAACAGATCATCACAAAAAAAATTAATTATATACTCTTTATGATTTACCTAATAACTCTTGTAAGATTCATAAGAATCCTTTCATAACTTTTTGAATTATGGTAGTAAGAAAAAGATACAGGAAAACAAACAAACGGAAGAACGGGTCTCCGCCAAAAGTTAATCATCTCTTACTCTTAACATGCCTAACAATCTCTGTAAATATTGTAAAGATTCGTTTAATCTTTTTGAGTTATCTTGGTGACAGACAAACAAACCGACAAATTCAGCAAAAGTATAACCTCCTTGACAGAGGTAAATATATTAGCTTTTCTGAAGTGGCCAAGACGTTTCTTAATTGTTAAATTAAGAAAGTTCAAGTAAGTCATAAGAATAATATAAACTTCAAAGATTGAGTGTTCAAAATTCAGTTACATAATTGCATTAAATTCAATTGCATGAAATAAAGATACAACTACTGAAACCACATGGGCGTTCAAAATTAAATTTAAAATTTATAATCAAATTTCAGTAGAGAAAACCCGTAAAACGATGTCTACGAACTGACTACTTCAAATTATAATAATGAGAAAGTAAACTGTTTATTTACAGCAAATAAATCACTACACATCTGAAATTGAAAATTTGCAATCTATTTTTACTCGTATATTTAACTGTAGAGAAACTAAACTGGATCTACAGAGAGTGACCAATCAAGAAACAAGAAATAAAAGGAAATTAATCTAACTTATAGCAGGAAAGAAAAATGTACACAACTCAAGTATTCCAGACTATACAGTCTAAACTGAAAATAAAGAAAACTGAAGAACGGGAAAAATAAAAATTTTTTCCAGATTATGTTAGAAGCAATTTATCCAATTGAATTACAGGTAAAAATTTAATTCACTCAAAATTAGCGTTCAATGCCAAGTAAACCAGAGAAGTAAGGAAAACTACAGGAAAAGGACAAAATCATCTTACCAGCTGAGTGTTCCAGAATTTAATTCCTGCCTCGGACATTCCAGTTGCTGCAGAATTTTCAGGAATCGCTCCCAGGCTGTTGACTCTCGGCTGCGATTTTAATGCAAGAATTTTGCCTGCGAGTGGAGTTTTGTGAAGGTAATCTGGACCAGCTAAATATTTCCAAGTTTTCGTTCGAGTTAATATAGTCCGTAACTGGTTTGTAATTGGTTTGCATTAGCGTGCTGGGACTGTAGCTGCGCGGGCTTAGTTAAATTATTTTGCAGCACTTTTGGTTAGGGGTAGCGGGCTGGGAGTTTTTATGTACATTGAGTTGTTAGTATCAGTCAGGTTGCTATATGGGAATTTAACAGATTTTTACATTGAATGGTTAGCGTGTCGTCATTTACATTAAAAATTACGGCTTAGGGAGAATAAGTTGCAGCAATTTTGGTTAAGAGATGGCCGGCTACATGGAGGAGCTTTGTGTACACGGAGTGAAAATAGTATTACCTGAATGTCGATCAGGAAGAAATAAGGGAAATTCATAATTCTCTTACTGCTAAGTCGTTAGTACCTCAGTCTACAGGAAATATATCTATATATATATATAGTCTACAGGAAATATCAAAAAGATGTTGAGTTGCTAATGCTTCATTCCAGATTTCTTACAGAAGAAAAGAAGAAATTTTGCATGAATCTCGGCTACGTTATTGTAGAGTGTGATTTTTGTTTAGGTTTATTAGGTCTACAACCATTGTTATTAAATAGCTACTTTGTCCCTGGCATCGCATAGACAGTATACAGGAAATTTTCTGGCCCTTTTGGTAGCAAGATGGTAGATGATGGACAGTTTGCCGCCTGTAACTCGATACATAGTAAAAACATGCTCAGAATTGGAGTTTCAAAAATGTTTAAGCTAAACAAATTAGCTTATCTCGATTCATGTGAGCTAAGCTAACACGAACCAGCTCCGAAAAACTTACCTAGAGGTTTATTGTTTGATTTGAGTTGTTGAAACTCGTTCTCTGTTATTGCAAACACATGCTCGAGTCATAAAATATTTCTGAGTTTCACAAGCGTTTGCCTAGTTCAGCATCTCTGCCTTCGCTTATGTGGATTTAGTTAAGGGGAAAATTCGTGCTTCAAATATGAAAGTGGGTGAAATACGGAATGTTGAGCGATTAACACTGCAGCGTGTAATGCCGGGGCTGCACTATTCAATCGCATTCACAACTTTAGTGCGGTCGTCCAGCTCACACTGCAGTCATGCTACCGTATCGATGCTACTGACGCACGGGGCATGTAAAATCCGTGTGCAAGCTGAACGTTCGCTCTTGAGTTGAGCGTACGAATCCGTAGTGTGACTCCGTTATAAGACGTCCTTGCAACGTCGTAGCAGCTAACACTCGGTGGGTTATTTCCCACTTCTTAGGGTTTTGCACTTGATTGTCGTATTTTATAATGTGTCTTTGTGACATCGCTTTCGTTTTGTGCTTTAGCTATTTGGGTTTACATATCAGTTTTTGCTTTAAACAGCTAAGAATCATGGGAAATTTTCAATTATTGTAGGACTTTCACATAGCTTGCGATTTCAAGCAGCTAGGCCTATTTTGCGGTGAACGTCTCACAAAAATATTTATCTCAGCATAACTGTTCGCCGGTTTCAATGTGAAAGAGAATGTACATAAGTTCATTAATTCTCAGCTTTAGTCAGCGCGCTACTGCTGGCAGGAAAACAAGGTGCACAACAAGGAAGAATAAAACGTGCCTACTTAACCTCAGAAACTAACCTTATCAGCAGGAACTACGTGTCGATGCAAGATCTCTGCGGAGAGTCACTGCTGAACCATGTTGTATGAGGCCCATTGATCAATCAATCAACTTTATTAGGTACTCACAGGGTTGATACAATAGTTATATTAAACACTAGTGGCCTGTGCCGTCATTATAAATGACGGCAAAAAATTAACACTTCACCAAAACCCCCGCCGTCTTTAAGGCTTCCTCATTTTTCCCCTATCTAATACTGAAGAAAAAGATTCCAAGGTACTCAACTTTTTTTTTCGCCTTTTGAAATCTGAATATTTTCCTATCTTATTAGTTCTATTTTTCCCCTATCTAATACTGAAGAAAAAGATTGCAAGGTACCCAACTTTATTTTTTCGCCGAAAAAAAGTCTGCAAGGTACACCACTTTTTTACATTTTGAAATCTGAAAGAAAAAGTCTGCAACGTACCCCACTTTTTTTTTACATTTTGAAATCTGAATTTTCTCCTATCTTATTCCCATAGAGCGTGACAGGAAAGATATAAATATATACATAAATAAATAAATAAATAAAAACACGACGTGAATTATTATATAGTACTGATAGCGTATCACTAGACTTAAATTAAATACAGAGAGCGCTTGATAGCCTTAGTACACGTTACATCGCATTCCGGCTCATTGTTTGGTCTCTGTTTGGTAAGAGTATACGCTGCCATCGGCTATACATGTTTGACAGACTGTAGCAAGGGCCCTCGCAGACCACGTTTATCAGCGAATTAGCTAATTTTTCTATCCTGTTTTGGAGACTGTAAGCACATTTCCTTGTTCTGACCTTCAGGCAGTCAGTATAGTTATGAGCAAATATCACAATAGCACTATAAGACCTAGGTACATTCATAAGCCGGCGAATATGTCATTATAAGCCACACGTAGGCTCCCAATGGTCTTCTGCTTAAAGTTCGACCAAAGAGAGTTACAGTACATAGGGTAACAATAGCTACGAAATAACTGACACTTCACCTCTTCACAGCAGTGACTAAATTTCCTCACTAGCATGTTGCCCACTGCGTGTAGCTTCCGAGTTTCTTTCTCTATGTCCTGGTTATCACGAAAATCATCAGTGANTACGCCATTGAGATATGTCACTTTATCGGCCGGCAGATTTGTTTTTTGTTTCCTAGGTTTAATGTACATGCAGACAGTTTTCACAGTATCATATTCAATGCAAAGTTTACTAGCTTCATTTTCTCAAGTTGTAAGTAGTTTTTGGAGTCCGCTGGAATGGGGAGCAGCAAGAACCATGTCATCTGACGAGGACAGAGTCCGCCAGAATATTTCCCTGAAGGACTCCTCCTCGAAGAACCCTAATATTCCCATAAGGTTACCGCCCACTTGCGGACCTGCGTCTCTCGTACGTTGAGAACAAAACTTGCTTTTGAAGTTTACAGTAGTATCTATAGGAAGAATGTGAAATGAAACCGCAGAGCAGACATCCTAGGGAAATACCAAAATTTTTGGAAAAATCCTTGAGAATGGTACCCGTACCGTGTGATCCGTAGGGATCCATCCAATTAGTTTTTGATTTATTTTGGTGGCCAACAGACATGGAGACAGACAGACTAAAGCGACAACAATATACCGTCCTAGACCAAGGGAATATTCAGAGAGTTAGACAGGTTGGACTAGCAGCTGTAGTGCTTGCTTTCAGTTTGAAATTAATGCGAGAGTACTGCACAGCCATCCTTATTTCCCATGCTTTAATTTTTTGCTCAAAAATTTATCGCTTATATTGCTCCAGATGACTACAAAGTAAAGAATCCCTACAGCTGATAATCATTATAGAACTGACATTATATAAGAGATAAATTAAAGCATAGTTCCTAGAGCTAATGTAAATTGCAAAGTAAACCCCAGGGGTCCAAAGTTTTCCCGGGATTCGTTTTCGTAACTGTGATGCTGCAGGCGTTTAATTAATCTCCTAATGGTATTTTTTATGTGTTTGCCTTAGCAGCGTTTTAGGCTCCCATGCGTTGGTTGCATAAAGCTACATTTGGGCTTCATTGTCCGTCCGTAGCAACCCGGACGGACAATTTTAACAATAAATTAGGCTTGACATCTACGATTCTGGGAGAAATCCAAAGGAATAGGAGTTCTGTTGCGTAGTACTGTTGCTTCAAGTAAAGAACGTTTTTGTAGACTTGTCATATAAATAAGAACTGTAAACTGAGTGATAGTTTCGTTCTGCAGTCTCAGTCTATACATCTCATATAAAATAAATTGAAGTGTCTGGTTAAGATTCAGTTTAACGAACCTCTGATTTTAATGGTTTGACATACACTGTTTGATAAAATATGATTACAAATGACGCACAGACACATTTCTTCCTTGGGAAACGTCACACTGTGGCACAAATGATGCGAAAGAAAAAGACTGTTACAGGCCCACCGGAGCTGGCGTCGGCCATACTTATATGACGCCGCACAACGATGGACGCAATAAAAACAAGGAGCAGCACTGTACTGAAAACGTGAAGCAGCAACACGATGGATAAGCTCGAAATTGTATGCCAAATTTGAAGATATATCAGGACGCGAAAAGACTTAATTGCGCAATTATTCAGAACTTTGCATTTCTTTTGAAGGTGTTAAACATTGCACGGAAAATGTTTACCGTTGCCAGTGCGAGAGCATTGCCGTATCATTCCATAATCACTTACTGCAGGGGCAATAGGACTCAGTGCAATATTTGTGCTGCTTCAGATGATTTTTTTATAGAGAACTAATCCTTAATGCACCTAACCTTTTCTTACCTCGCGTACTGTTCGTTTAAAGTTTGCCGTTAAAAACTGTATGAATCTATAGATATATTTCGTATTGTCCTAATAGAGATGGATCCCTTCGTTTACATAGCATTAATCTTGCTATAAAATTTATAATGATGACGCTAAGTAAGGCCAATTAAAGATTGACGTTTAGTAAGGATTAGCTAATCAACAATGAGCTCTCGAGGTAAGGCCGAGAACCTTGCAGGTTTGGCGGCGTAAGTCTGGTTCTGCTAATATCCTATGATATATACGGGTTTAAAACACTTCAAAACACATTAACACACTAGACAAACCAGACCTACCCAGCCTAACCCACAAGGTTTTCGGCTTAACCTCGAGAGCTCATTGTTGGTTAGCTATTTGTTACTTAACGTCAATCTTTGATCGTCCTTACTTCCCGTTTTCATAGCGTCCATTGTTGTGCGTACGAGATGTAAACAGTCTGACGCACTAGCGGCAGCTGTTACACTGTTATTGTTTCGCATTATTTGTACAACAGTGTGACGTTTCCCAAGGAAAAAATGTGTGTCATTTCTAATCATTTGCTGTCTAACAGTTTATGCCAAACTATTAAATTCAGAGGTTCGTTAAAACCAATCTTTACCCAGTCTCCGTTCATTATAGGAATATTGCCATAAATACCTTTGAGCAAACTTTGCCAACTTTTCAACTAGCCACTGAAGATAGTATCAGAGGTATTCTAGCACTAAAACTGAAAATGATAATACTATAATAATTATGCTAAAAATGCAATCAGTGATGAACAATAACCGTCTCTGTCACTTATAACACTATTTTTTCCAAGTTTCCCGTGAGCTTGTCATAATTGACTAATGCCGACGTTACACTATGCAGTCGCACCGTCAACACGATGAGCGAAAGACTAGCACACTCGTAGCTCCGATACACAGTGAAAGTCAGTATGATAAAAATGAGAACCAGAACTATAGAAGATAAGGTCATATTTAATAAATCAATTAAACCACATTAAAATAAGAACGTCGAATTAGAAAAGGTAAACGTTTCGGGCTTCGCCAATCATCAGTACTCTGTAAAGGCAAAGATATAACAATATTACAAATGAAACTCTAATACCTAAAAATACATATGAATTCATAGAACAAGACACCTAATGACTAACTATAAAAAGTGGATGAGCACTATTCTGGTCATTTGAAATCAGTTTCAGTCTAAAGCTATAAAGCGATTCAACTATTCTTAGGTCAGAGCTATTGCATGTAGTAAGCGTTTCG
This sequence comes from Parhyale hawaiensis, assembly GCA_001587735.2. Classification (NCBI taxonomy): domain Eukaryota; kingdom Metazoa; phylum Arthropoda; class Malacostraca; order Amphipoda; family Hyalidae; genus Parhyale; species Parhyale hawaiensis. The sequence continues at coordinate 19,038,874 of LQNS02000141.1, read as the reverse complement.
AAGTTTTATAATCGGACTCTGGAGCCGCATACCTCAGCGTGCTGTCGCACGGATGAAAATGGAGGATGGGCTAGGAAGTTACCGGTACGACAGCTTCTCCCAGCGTGTTCAGAAGATCTCTTAAAAAGTGTACGGGAAGTAGAACCCACGTAAGAAGATGAACATAGTTCACAACTGTATTCATATACAAGAATGAGATCCCTGAAGGCCACGGGGAAGTGCGGAACAGTGTACCGGAACAGTGAACCAATATTATATTTATTTGACAAAATTATTTTGAATTGTAAGTCAGAGAAATATTTAGATAAAAGCCTGGATAATTCATTACGTAATTTATCCGACTGTCCCCCAAAAAAAAGGCATGATAAAGAAACACCACTTCCTGGATGGCAACTCGTTGGTGTTAGGTTGGTAACGGACGGCGAGAAATTTTTTAATGTGTGAATAAACCAAGCAGGATGTTAAGCTATTGAGAGACCTGTCTTCCAACAAGGATCTGGTAGTGTGTAAGGCTGACAAAGGCAAGGGTGTTGTACTATTGGACAGAAAAGATTACCTCAGAAGTATGCTCAGCATAATTAGCGATAGTGCAAAATTTACCCCAATACTAGAACCTGTGCAGAAATATGTGATGAAAATTGAAGATAAAATCAATACTTTTTTAAGAAAATTGAAAAATATGAACGTACTTAGTGAAGACCACTACAAAGAGCTTTATGTATCTGGATCTGGACCCGGTTTGCCCAAAATTCATAAACCCAACTTGTCTACAACATTTCAGTTCCGTCCCATCTTTGCCTCTTATAATGCTGCCAGCTACAAACTTTCAAAATTTTTAGTCCCTATTTTGTCACCTCTAACAGTCAACGATTATACCATTGAAAATTCATATAAGTTTGTTGATTGTATACGTTCTTTTAGCAATGCTCAGCAATATTTTATGGCATCCTGCGATGTAGAAAATCTTTTAAGTATTATTCCGCTTAATGAAACTGTAGACATTATTTTACAACTTTTTTTTAGGACCCTGTATCAACTTTCATTGGTTTAGGTCGTGTATGTTACTTACTTGAACACTCTGTTCTTAATTCTTTTTTATATTTGACGGCAAACTATGTAAACAAACTGACGGCGTAGGGATGGGTCTCCCATAAGGCTCCACGCTTGCGAACGTATTCATGTGTTATCATGAAAAGTACTGGCTACAAGACTGCCCTCCTGATGTCCGCCCTGTCCTGTACAAGCGTTTTGTTGACGACACATTTTTATTGTTCTCTCACTCCTCTCATCCAGCTAAATTTTTAGATTATCTCAATAGCAAGTATGTCAATATCAAATTTACAATGGGTTGTGAGACAAATGGAACATTGTCTTTCTTGGATGTTTTAGTCTCAAGGAACGGCGAACAATTTCAAACTTCAGTTTACCGCAAGACAACGTTTACAGGTTGGGAACAAGTGCTTTTAGTTTTAAACCCCGAATATTCAAAATCAACAGTATCAAAACTCTGCTCTTACGTGCTTTCAGAATATCGTCAAACTTCCTGAATTTTCTTTCAGAATTTCAATTCCTTGTCAGCTTTTTCCGCCAGCATGGTTACGGAACTAATTTGGTTTACTCACACATTAAAAAATTTCTCGCCGTCCGTTACCAACCTAACACCAACAAGTTGCCATCCAGGAATTGGTGTTTCTTTATCATGCCGTTTTTTTTTTTTTTTTTTGAGACAGTCGGAAAAATTACGTTATGAATTATCCAGGCTTTTATCTAAATATTTCTCTGACTTACACTTCAAAATAATTTTGTCAAATAAATATAATATTGGTTCACTGTTCCGGTACACTGTTCCGCACTTCCCCGTGGCCTTCAGGGATCTCATTCTTGTATATGAATACAGTTGTGAACTATGTTCATCTTCGTACGTGGGTTCTACGTCCCG
>LQNS02000141.1:18946637-18985035 GCA_001587735.2 Parhyale hawaiensis | reverse complement strand
CTATGGATTATTCTATTTGCTCGATCTTGGAGGCCATCGACTGTGCCAATCCTCACAAAAATTTGGACTTTTTCAAAAAATCCTTGTTGCGGGAATGGGGCAAAGTAGGCGAGGAAGTGCTGCGGCCCACCGCTGAAAACTTACACTAATGCTCGAAGCGCTGTGTCAAAGCTAAAGGCGGCCATTTTGAAAACCTTTTCCAAGGTTATTCAGTAGTTCATTAGATTCATGTTAAGACCATGTTGGCTCCCATTTTTTATTGAAATTTTCGTTAAGACGGTTATCTCCGTTATTTTTTGTCACCTGGTAATTAAAGGTCTTCCTCTGCAGGGGTTCTACTTCAACTGAGCCTCGGCATGCTGATAATGCTTTAAACCACGTGAAAACCAGCACCTTTCATAAATACTCGGTTTCCAGAGGCCTATTAAGCACATTAGAATTTTCAGTTGCACTGTGCCCGAGCTTGGAACATTTGCTCTTAATTGCTGTTACTTATTCTCAAGAGCAATAGTAAATACTGGTTCAGAAATCTACTTGTAAGGAAACTCAATTAGTCTGCGGTAAGTCTCCAGCGCCGCCAGGTCTAACTCTACGCTACCAGTACCGTTACTTTATTACTGCACTTCGCAGTCATTATTTATTAAACAAAGGAAGGGAATGTACTTGCGTTCATGTCGACATGGCTACATTCCCGTTTTTAGGCAATGGGTTCAAAAATTAACTCCCTAGCAATAAGCAGGTAGCCATTAGGTAAATGAAGCGATAAATTCACGAAACCCAATCTACTGAATTCACCAAAACATATTCAGAACCAACTGCTATTTAGATACAGACTACTGCTCTTCTAAGCAAATTAAAATTTGATGCCGAAAAGTATCGGAAAATATAAACTCTGTTCATCAATCCCAGTACCACACATTACAAAAAGTTTTGCTGAAAAAATGAACTGCACGAATTTCGAAAAACCTCAACAGCAAATCAATCAATAATACAATGTGCTAAAAAAATACGGAAGTTTTCCCACGTCCGCAACACAAGATACTAAAGGAAGGATTAAAAAAAATGCTCATTCAATGGTAAATAAGCAAATTGAAGAAGAAGCAACTAATTTTGGCAAGCAGGATTTGAAAGATGAAAGGCTGCATGTACGTTTATAATAAAACGCATCGTTGCAGATAATAATTTTAGCCCCATGAACTTGAAAGCGCCTGTTTCTTAAGCTATGTTCCTGAAAGTAAATGACAGGAGGCAATAATAACTCAAGAAATATTTAGAAGTACCTATAATTGGTATTGTTAGTTTGATTATTCGATATATCTATGAGCATAGTCAGTTTAGTTATTCAATATATCTATGAGCATAATGATATAAATTTTAGTATATGTTTATCACGCTCAGATGGAAACAACAAGGGAAACAATTATGTCAGACACGGTAGAACTCTTAAATGGAAGACGTACAGATTGTTCCAAATTTAGGAGGAGTCCCACTTTCGAATGAAAAGTTCTATACAGCACGCTTGTTATCACCTGCGAGCGAAGTCTAGAGTGGCGATAATATTTTCGTTTGCGTAGTATGTCTCTTTGTTTGTATGTTTGTTTATCTGTCGACCCAAAGAGAGGCAGGAGGAGTTGAGCCGTCTTCACAATCTTTTTCAGGTAGTCAGGTGGGTTGACAGGAAGGTGAAAAATGCGAATGTGAAAAAATCTCGAGTAAGCTGGCTACCAGAAACGGCGGCGTTGAATTTGTAACTCCTGACTCAGCACTTGCCGCTGGTGATGGTCTTACGCCACGAAACGTTCTAGTTTACTCTATATTCACAAGAAAATTTTCTTTAGCCAACATCATAGAACGTCGTGGAGCTTTGAAATTGAAAACCTTATCAATTGTTTTTTGGAACACTCGTTTTTACTGGTTAAAACTCAATGCTGCGCCTAAGATTACTACTATACACCACAAATGTCGCTCAATACAGTCTACGTTTCTTATAATTTTCCTCACTTTCGAGGAGGGAGGGAGGGAGGGAGGCCTTTCCAGGAGTCCCCTTTTCAGTAGATTCTTCTATTTTGGGAATCCCTGTCTGATAGAGGAGCTATGCTGCAGTGGAACTTAGGTGAAATGAAGGAAACCTCAAAGGTGAATATATTTCTTAATTAGCCGAATTTGAAATCAACGCAATCAAGACGCGTGAAGTTTCTCTTAACGGTTGCATAGATATTATAATTTTATTACATTACTGATAAAAGCTTTATAAACTGTTGTTCTGAGCTGACGATGAGTAAACTGATTGGAAGCTCAAAGAAGGAGGCGGGCAAGATATTCTTCAAAGCAGAACCACACAGAGGAGTGAAAAAGTGTTGAAGAGGTTATTTTCTGTCGTTTTGTTATGATGGTCCTTGTTCCTAGCTAAGCTTATTGGTAAATAAGTAAATACTCTACGATGAATAAAAGCAAATATCTGTACACTAAAAAGTAGCGCACTGCATTTCTTCCTACTCAAGAATTTTTGCGCTATTTTACTTCATAGCTCGCCTGTTTTAGTGCAACTATAGGTTGAAGTTGTAGTAAAGACCTATTTTGTGTGCATATGGATGCTAAATTTTTCTATATATCGGAGAAATGAAGACCCGTGGGAAGAAACTATCAGCAGTTGTTAAGGGAAGCATCACTGAGTTTCATCCTATAGTGGAAATTAACTCATGAATTCTGTACAGTAACTTTCATGAAGATCAGAACGTTACAGAGAGCAATAGCGCGCTGGAAACAAGATAACGAATCTGGTTCATCTCGTGGAAATTGTGGAAGGTCTAACATTCCGGATGACAGACACCGACGCTCTTTAATGAGATTAGCAAAGAAAAATCGGCTGTCTTCAACACAAATAGTTACTAACGAGTTCTGTGAAGGCCCCCTCCTTAAAAAAAAAAAAATCTCTCGGAGGGTTGTGAGTCGACAGCTAAAGAAAATGCATTTAGTCAAATGCAAATCAACAAGGAAGTTATTAGTTTCAGCAGCAAATCGGAGGAAAACGTTTGCTATTTGCTTGAGAATTCCAAGATTGGTTTGCTGACCATTAGAAGTATGTAATGCGGTTCAGTGAGTCCAGATTCACCCTCGTTCAGAACAATGGCGTGTTGGGGTATAGTGACAACCACATGAAGTAATAGATTCATCTGGTATCATCATTTTACGGGTTCTCCCATCTCTGATGAATCTAAATAAAAATTAAGAAATTTATACGCACTCAAAACGGGTCTTTACTACTTGAAAAATTATTTTACAATGTTGCCATATAGCCTACAGTACAGCTGTACTGTAGCGAAGGAGCTTTGAAATAAAATAATGCAACAAATACATATAGTGGAATAAAAATGCAGGGCTCGACTTTTTGATCTGAATACGCCTTGTGCAGTGTTAGATTAGTGGATAGCAAATATTTAACTTTTTATATTCTCCATATATAGTTATGTTTTTCTGTTCGCTCCTATCGGGATAAGATAGGAAAAAATTTGAATCTAGAGATACGGTCCTATAGTATATTTTAGAATAAAAAAATGGTATTAACGTTACGGACCATACAGCTTGCCTATTAGTATTGAAGTGGATATAGGAATGTTTAATTTCATTTGAAAAGTCGTTTGAAGTATATATAGTAGCAAAGAACACGAGGGGGAGACAGTGGTTTCATGGAAATATTTATTGCACCCACGTGAAAAGTAAATGATAATAGCAGGAAATGAATGTATCTATGATTTCATCCCATTCGATCGTGGCTACAACCACAGGTTAAACTTTCCACAGACGCACAACTTCTAAGCGCACTTCAATTCCTCTTCGAGACCATTGTGACGTCATCAGTGCCTCCTGGAAGCGTCGACATAGCATTGGTATCATGGCTACGAGCAGATGACGTAAACCTATGACTTCATCCTTGTCGGAATTTTTTTTAAGAAATTACTGAAGAATTTCCCGTGAGTGTTCATTTGCCGGTGCTTTCTTTATTATATCAAGGAACATTCAACTTACGAGAAGATATAACTGATGCCGGAAAGGGCTTCAGCTGTGAAAAATGTTTTTTCGCATCTTGAAACAAATTTCAGTCGCTTTCGAAGCGAACAAGGAGCTTATATATATATGTGTCTATTAAATCTCCTTGGAAGCGAAGACCTGAAATAAATTACATGAATACTAGTAGCCGAAGAATTACCCGCATAGCATTATACAGTCGCATCGGGTCTTTAAATGTCATACATATCCTAACCATAGACTTCCACCCTTTTTTCTTATTCATAAAATTATTCTGCTTGTTGTTTCAGTTTTCTATTCGTCCATCCGTCCATTAATATGCACGTTTAAGTTTCAGTGTAAAAGAGAGATAAGAGTATCATTGATACGATAACGGGTGAGAAAAAGTGTTCGTGTGAACTTGCTTTACTTGCTAGTCATAGAAGCGGTGTCTTAGTTGGAACATACAGTTGCGAGCAAAATTAAGGGACACTAGAACGCCTCGTGGTGTTATACCATCACCCGCGAAAAGTACTGAGTCAGGAATTACAAATTCAACGACGTCATTTTTGATAGCCATCTAACTCTAGTTTTTGGCATTTTTCACATCTCAGTCAACCCACCTGAGTGCCTGAAATATATACACATTATTTTAACTCAACACCTTCTGCCTCTTTTTGAGCGAACAGACCACAAAATTCAACGCCCCCATTTTTGATGGCGAGCTACCGGTAACTCTATTTTTTTTGGCATTTTTCACATCTCAGTCATCTCACCTGACAGCCCTGAAAAAGATTGTAATGCTGGCTCAACTCCTTCTGCCTCTCTTTGGGTGGACAGAAAAACAAGCATGCAACCGACCCGTAAACCAAAACTATATCACCGCTATCGCTTCGTTCGCCGGTAATAAGAATTTAAAAACTGATAGCTAGAAATGTAAAGTAAAAATTTCATATGAAAGAGATATCATACTCAATAATATCACCAAAATTCAATGTTTCTCAGTGGATAATAAAAGGTTTTGTTACTGTAGTGATTTTAATGGATGGATAAAATACAATAATAAAAGACACTTTTAATAAATTGTACATTATAAGAGGGAGAATAATCTTACGCTCCTATGTTTTTGTGTTAGAATAGATTATTGGTGTCGCGTGAAACAGTACACCTAAACCAACATGTCCAAACCTGAAAAAGTTTAAAAACCTCCGAGAATAGCCGTTGTGAAATTATAGAAGCAAAATCATAGCGTCAAAGCTTTGCTAAAAAAGTTAATCGATCAGCGAGTGATGTTGGAAGAATTATGGAGGAACACAAATACTTTGGACGTGCTAATACTTTGTTTAATGTTCATAATAATAATAATGTTTATAATGTTTATTAGCAGTATAACTCAAAAATTTATTATGAACGGATCTTCAAGAAAATTGTACAAGCTGTTATTGCTATCAAAGGTACAAGTGATTAGATTTGGGAGTTTATACAATGAAAATTATGGTTTCAGAGCCAATTTGAACTTTTTGCTACCGTTGCTTCGCTTGACTGAGGTATGCGCTCTCAGAGTGCTCTAGTTATTATTATTATTATTCTTATTTTTATAATAAAAACTGCACTCACCTGCCACCACGGACAGGTAACACGACCCAAATGAAGCACATTGCAACACTGGGAAGCCATGAACGCTCCTAAAGGAAACCCGACAAAAAGCTATTAACAGCTGTCTTAAACGCCTCCAGGCCAACACGACCGAAAGCCGATGCCGGCAAGGAATGCCAAACCCCAACAGACCAAGGTACGAAGCACCGACCGATCGTTTTGCGTGACGGCCGCAAAACAAACCACTGATAAGCAAAAATATCAAAATTGAAAGATTGAGGTTCGCCAGCAAACACTTGAATATTCCTCTAGAATGGTGATCTTAGGTGTGTTTTAGTAAACTGATTTTTTTTTTCAGTGTATGACGGCAAGCAAGTGAAACATGCAGTTCAAGGTGTATAAAAAAGCAGTTAAACTTGGAAGCAGAGGAGTGAGGGTGTCGGGATGTTTTCCGCCCATGGTACTATGCCTCTCGTTTGTCTGAATACGTGTGTTAGTGCTACGATGCATAAAAACCCGCTAGAAGATCATGTGCTGCCAATTTTGAACAATTGAAGAATTAATAGCGCCATATTCATGCAGGATAACACACCCTGTCGTAAAGATAATAGTGTCTTAAGCCCGCTGCAGACGAGAGGCGAAACACGGGAACGTTTCTCTTTACTAATCCGCTTTTGTAGCTACGGGACACAACTTCGGCTTGGCCATGGTAGACTTCAACTGTCGAAAATGGCCTAAAATCTACGCTGCTTTGCAAAAATTCTTCTAAGATAAGTGTCAACTGTGCAGTTTCGAATATCTCTTCTAATTTCGAGTGAAATTTAACTCGCAATAACGTAAATTTTAGTACAATGTAAATAGTTAAAACGTAGTCGCAGTCACAGAAACTTTTGTTCCGGGAAAGTGGAACGTTCTTGTTTTTCGACTCTTGTGCGCAGCGGGCTTTAAGCTGCCTTCAAAAGAAAAATGTAGACATAGTAGATTGGCCAGCGTAGAGTCCTGACCTGAATCCCAATGAGAAACTGTGAGAAATTATGGGGCAAATGTGATTTTCCAAAACCTAGGCAAAACAGAATATTAAATTTTGTCTAGGAAACTTCAGAAAGAATGGTTCAAAATTGGTGCTGATCTGTGTAGAAAACTGATTGAATCTTGCCCTCGAAGATGTGCTAAGGTCATCCAATAAAATATTGACCTGGGGTGTTGGTTACTGTTATTTTTTTCTTTTAATGTTTGATGTCCTTATTCTTACCCTTTATTTATCCATTAAAATGATTAAAATAAACGTAATTTTTTATTATCTATTGCGAAGCGTTAAACTTTTCGTGATATTCAGTATACTACTATCTTTTTATATCAAAATTTTCATGTCAAGCGAACTGGAGATTTTTGACGGCAGAGCTTTCAATTTTTGTCCCTTAATTTTACTGGCAACTGTATATTCACAATATGGAGCCATGTTACAATCCTAGTTGTAAATGACGAGTGACGTTTCTGCTCTGTGAAATTGGTATAGGTCTCGGCCAGTGAACAAAGTAATTTAAAAAGAAGTGGACACACGATTCGTAATTATAGCGTAGGTTATGGGCTCAAGTACGAACGTGAACACTGAAGGGGTGCCGATGTCGATTTTTTTTGCTATCATTATATGACGGCGAGGCACGTTAATGCTACAAGTAATTCCGAATAGCGCTTGATGATACCACCTGCAACAGGTTTTCCAGCTGGTAAGGAAGTTTAAACGATAAAAATCAAAACGTGGGCTATAATGAAAAACATAATTTCAATTTACAAGCATTCAGTTTCATTCCTAATTTTGAATGAAATCGAAGGCTCGCAAACTCGAAATTATGCTTCATCTTTAACCATATCATCTGTTAAGTAACTGCCTCGGTAGAACGCTCTGCAATCTCTGACTATATATATGCATCCAAAGCTGTCGAGCGTTGCTGTGCCAACTTCTGGAGCGCCAACCCCCGGGGGGCCGCGCCGAGTCATCGCTGCGACGCTCTTCAAGCTGCGAATTTCACGGTCGCCTGCGTCTCTTCTGGGGGGAATTTGTGGCTTGTGATTATTTAGCGCGTGGGAGACTTCCCTGAAGGGTGAACTATGCCGCAACGGGTAAAAAATGGTGATGCTACCGTTGAAAAGAAAGCATTCACTATTCATAATATTTCTCTAGGAGGCTCAGTTGTGCAGAAAAGATGCAGAAAAGTAGTTTGTGGTGATGGTGATACTGAAAAGAACACCCTCACTATCCATAATATCTTTCTAGGAGATTAATTTAAACAGAATATTATGTGCAAAAATGTAGCTCGTGGTTGATTGTAGAATGGGAAAAAAAATAGCTATGCAAAGCTATGTTGAAATTATGCAAAAAGTCAGTTTTGATACTGAAAGCGTCGAAAGCGATACATTCACTGTGCATGATAGCTTCCCATAGGACCTGAACTATTCAGGAAATATGCAAAACCTGTAGCTTGTTATATACGTAGAAGAAAACCATCTCACAATACTAGGGCATAGAATGCGTCGTCAAGTGGGAAATTTCGTCAGAAACGTGCATCACAAGAGTTTCTGCTTAATAAATTTGGACCGTGTGAATTTAGGGTAAAAATATATATTTTTCCTAATTTCCTAGTCAAGCGCATCAAGCAGGTAAGCACAAAAATTGCTTACGATGGTTTTAAAGCTGGAAAAAATAAGTATTTTTTCCTGATACTCAACTGCGAGCATCCGACAGTTGTCAATAGTATTTCAGCGTAGAGTCTTAATTAGAAATAGTAGCAGTAGTAAAAATAGTAGTAGTAGTAGTAGTAAAAGCAGTACTAACAGTCGTAATGGTCTCACACAGTCTGATTTAGGTTCAGCGTTTCTGGTTCCAGGTATGCAATATCAGCGTTCTAGCAGTTTTTTAATGTACACACTCTGGCAATTATATTACTTACTCTTTTAAGGGAATAATCTACATACATTCTGTATATTTAAATAACATGTTTATTTTATTTATGAATATCAGTTTAGTTTAAGATTTAGTTGTATTTAATAACATTAAAGGTGATAAATAGGCAACGTAACACTAGACGGTCCACTTCTCCAAGTGGGATTGACAGCAAATTCATAAAACTTCTATAAATTCTTTTACACCTCAGACAAAAACTAAACTGTTGATGGAAACGCAAGGAATGTATCTATTGGAAAGAAGAATGCATGCCTAAGCACTGGCCATTGGTTAATTGCAAAATTAATTTTAGCCCATTTTAGGTCACCTCGGAGTCCAAAAATTCAACGATCAGGAGCTACAGTTGACATCAAGGTACAAATTTGTGTTTGTTGCTGATAAGCACAGTTCTTGCATCGCCACAAACAGTTTACTTTTTGTTTGAAGTCGCTATTGACTCCTACTTTTTTCTGGGTCACTACAGAGAAGGATTGAGGAATACCTCTACAGTTTTAATTCAGGTCCTGTTCTAATATATGTATGCCCTCGTATTTACAAAACAGATCCGTTATTTACAAAGAATACTGATTTTTCTGTACTGAGCTTACTGATTTTTTCTTGCATTTTAAAGTTACATCATCAACCGAGACTCTTTTTGCAGGATTACTATGTTAAAGATACGTTAACACTCGCCCGTACTTGATTTTCCTTACATTTTAAAATTATATCAACCGAGAAAAATTATTGTTAATGTAAAGTAGTGTAAGGCTAGTGGCCTGAAAAAATTCCTTCGATAAAATTACGATTGTCTCAATTATCATTGATAGTACGCTCCCGTGGGTCAAGGGATGGGCAACAAAATCCAAATGGAGCATAGCGCAACCCTATGTTGTTCGATGTCCTAATTCTAAGGACTCTATTTACTCATTTTAACTTCCTGCTTAGGCTTTATAATATTTTTGAATTAGAATTTCTGCCAAATGTGATATATCTCCAAAATTTCCTATCTAAATACAGACTGCGTGTACTTCTCAAAGTTTCCTGTCCAGTTTTTCAAATGCAGCATAAATTTATTTATTGGCAAGCGGCATTGTTAAAATTTGTTGTTGTTTGACTAAGAAAATATGAATCTGTTAATATGTTTATACTCATAAAATTTTTTCACTTAGGCATGTATTTTAAATTATTTCAACGGCTAGCGGCTCTCAGAAAATTTCTTCAATTGGGCTATAAATACATAATACACTTTGTATTCATAAAATTTTTCTGCTCATTCACTTGCACCGATTTCAAATTTATTTCAATGGCGAGAAGCTTTCAGAAAATCCCTTTCATGTCGGTTAGCAGACGCACGATAACTGCTAGCAAAATTCTGCAGGCTTTGCCCCAAGACGGATGCAGGGTCGATCCAAGAAGCCTTTGATATACTGCCCGCTCGCTCCGATAAATTTTTAAGGGTGCAGAAGCAGAAAAAGGCGTCCGTTACGGCTCCATAAAATAAGGCCTGCCTAAGATCTACAATGTATTGGGCCAATTGGCTAAAATAATGCCTTTTGGTTGGCGTTAGCTGCACAATTGCGTCAACGCTTTTGGACGGAAATATTGCAACCCCTTGGATAATAACGGTGGTCAACAAAATTAATGATAGGGTTCACAAAAATAACTCTGGTGAAGTGTCAGAAAAGTTATTGAGAAGCTTCATTGTAATAATAACACGGGTGAAGAAATTAGCTAAACGGGTAAGAAAAATTAGGCTTTCAGTTTTTGGTTTATCGTACATGGTGCTTACTCCACATTATTGTATTATTCCTATTAAAGTGGCAATATTAAGCGGTGCACGGAAGAGTTGATGATATGGTTCATTAAACTAACTCTGATTAAAAATTATTGTTGCACTATAGTCATAAAACATGTCAATAAATGAACAAGAGTAGAAAGAAAAATTAATGACAGTTCTGTATACAAGAAGTAAACTCTGCTACTGCTTGAATGTTACAAAATGCTGGTCATTAAAATCAGCGAAAAGTGTCGTAAGATGAATACTGGAGTACAAATGGTTTGGAAAGTCATATATTAATAACACAATAATATTATTATAAACATAATCAAATTAATGAGAAAGTCTTTTTTATACATTCAAATACTGCTGGTATTACTAATATTTGGATTATAAACCTGATCTGTTAATTCGTTGAATTACTCAGTGGTAATGATGCTGATTAGCAAAGTTATTAGAATGTTCTATTATGATTACAATACCGGTTGGAAACACTGCAACAACTTGGATAACAACACTTTTGAAAGAAATTTCGCAAAAATTACGCCAGGCTGACAAAGTTAATGCAAAATTCAAGAACAGTGACTCTGATCAAACAGAAATGTTTTTTCATTCTGTAGCTGATAGGCTAATGTGTTAATCGAATTAGCGACTAGTGGGTTATTTTCTCGTGTTCTTTATCATATTAGAATATTATGTAATATTTTGTTCATGGCAAATGTTTCAATTTCTTAATATTTGAACCCCATACTGTTAGTTAGGTTCATGCAACCAAGCTGTGTTGTCGGGAGCGGAGCCTTTGAAGGAGCTTGAGGGTTGCCTTGACCTTGGCTAAGCATTTGGGACGTCTCTTCTTCGTGTCCCTTTTTTCCTTCGACTGCTCTGAGGCTGGTGCTTTGCTCTGCGCCTCTTCTTCTGTCTCTGTTCCCGTGCGCTTTGGTGCTGTGTGGAGGCACCCTTGTGTATGGAATTCTGCATTTCTGTCAGCGTTAGCTTCCATTATGCTAGTAATATTGTGAAAAAAAGTTTGTCCATGCGACAGACTAGTTTCCTTGCTGTCAGTTTTCCTCTGTAAGTTATTCTTTTTCAGTTTTCTTCTGCCAGTTTTTCTCCGCCGGTTTTCCTCTGTGTCGGTCACTTCTCTGGCACTATTCCTCTTAGTCAGCTTTGCTCCCCCCCTCCCCGTGCAGGAGATTCCCGTGTTTCGCCTGTCTATAACCCGTATCGAGTCAAGTGGCGACCGGCGGCGCTTCGTTGTGAAGTCAATTCATTAATGCGATAAATACTGGGTTTTGCAATAGTTCTGGTACACTTCATGTTAATGATGTTATATATTTTGGGTCAGCTTTAAATAGTAGATGAAAGTTATTCTTGACACAAACTTAAAATTGATCCTTTTTAGGCAATATTTAATAGCAATGGATTGTGGTGAGGTGCATATGTGCCTCAATGGAAGCAAATCGAATATAGACATCTGCTCTCCACCGCGCTAGATTACAAGGAGCTCGACATCATCATGCGGCAAAAGGTCAGATGGATGACCGTCCACAGAGTCGTAGATAGATAGAGGAAGGTGACTACCTCGTTTAGGTTAGCTGCGTCTCTACAGCCAAGCAACCCGCCTCCATAATGCATGGGCCTCAATGAGACCTCTCGATGCCTGACTTGCCACGGCCCGCGTGGAGGAGAGTAGATATCTGTTCTATTTGTTTCCATTGAGGCACACTTGCACCTCACCACTAGTTTGCGCTATTGATAATTATCCAAAAAAGAAAAAAAATTAGGTTTGTGTCACGGAGAATTACATTTAGTATTTATAACTGACCACAAAGAGTTAAATTGAAGTTTAACAGGACTTTTCAAAACCCGGTAGGTGCCCGGGCCGTGTATTCTCTTATAGTGGACGTTATAGGGATGTACTCTGATTTTGTTGGAGTGTGCATATTTTTCCAATTCCTGAATGAACAAACAGTCGTCGCATTGTTGATTTGCTTTAGGCCAGAGCTTTAATGTTCGCTGCTCTGTGTTAGCTAGATAAATCAAGTGTTCAATGACAAACTTGGTCACTTCTCACTCATTACAATATTGTAAACTCTCAAACCTAAGCCCTTAGACACTTTTTTTATTCATTTTATAGGGTTAACTCTTCACTTTTCACTACTGACAAGTTTTTGAGTAATTGATCTCTCCTCCAAATCGTGGAAAAAGGCTTGCAATTTTCTAAATGAGCTCTTCTCTTTGGGCTGTGGGCTATCCTTATACTTTCATTATATTTAGACGTAAGCGAATTAACTTTCCTTTGAGTCATGGCCACGCATTACAGAGCGTACACTGTCAGTCTGTCTAAGCGCCTGTACTTTGTACACGCGCTAGTGGTCAAAAGAACGAGTTTCGTCATCTTCGCGTCCAAACGCGTTGCTAGGTCCATCTATATAGCACACACACCTATATAAAAAAGTTGAGTTTTAATTTCATCTAACTTTGACGAGACGTTTGAAACTTAACTGACAGCACTTGCTGAGAATATTGAGCTGACGGCTAACATGTATTAACCCAATGCTGTTCACCAAGGCTAAAAAAAAAAAAAAAATTGGTCGATTAGTTGAGGAAAGTTTTTTGTATTATTTTTACAAAAGGTACAACAGCGAATTTTGATATTTTGAGGTTATATATAGGTAAATTAGCACATTTTAAAACACTTTACATGAATAAATTTTTTGGGGCTGACGCTTCGTTTTCGAGATATTTAATTTTGGAGTTCTTATTGCTTTTCTAAGGGGATAAATAACACTCGACCCCAAGAAACCTTACTTTCGGGATAGGTTAAGTTCGGGTTTCTTTTGAACATTTTTTTTTGACTAGTGTGTGTACCAGCTTTAAGAGTGCTATGCTCAGTGAATATTGACTTTACCTTAACTATTTACCTTAATTATTTACCTCAACTATTTCCCATAACTATTACCTCATGCTCCTAAGAGTCGTTGGTGAGTGAGGTACTGCAATAGCTTTGCGTCTTTCGGATTGTGTCCCGATAAAATTCTGATTACTAGCTTAGCGAATTATGGATATTCCTATTTAAACGATAAATATAATGTCTGATTACCTAAGATTATCTTAGTTGCGAGCACTCTTTCGCGATTTGATATGTGTTGTACTGGAAGCCTATTATACCTTCCGTTTTTACATTCTGATTCACATCTGCTTTTTTTGCTACCATTAAACATATAATTTATACGTGTTGTTGTTTGTCTCTTCTGGAGAAAGTTCATATGAGCTCCAGAGAGACCGGAAAATAATGAGCTGTTAAAATTTACCTGACGTTGCTTCACGCTACAGCATGAATAAGTAATTAACTAGAATGGAATTCTCATGCGATAAAAGAATCTTGTATGTTACCAGCAATTTCAGGCTTTGCAGGCTCATTAAAAAATCATTGCATAATCAGCTTAGAGAAAAAAACAAATGGCTAAATCCCTAGCTTTTTTGACTCGTATAGCATAAAGCACTTAGGCTTCGGCGGATGCAAAAACTGAGGAACGAGTACCCTATTTATTCGACATTTGTGCGTTTAATCAACTTCCTGAGCCGCTAACTTTACCAATGTCAGACGATGTTTTTAAACATAGACATAAGGAATATTGTATTGTATTGCAAATTATAATGCATAGGAAAAGTCTTGTGCCCAATAAATTAGTATCACTTTTGTAGATTTGGTCCCTGTATTGTTAATGTTTCAATATGTTATGACGTAAACATCTCAAGGGGTTGCAGTTGCCTTGATTTCTATGTAACCTAGCCGTAGTTTACCTCTTACCAGAGCGAAGTGTCCGAGCGCTCCTCGATTTGGTTACCAAATTGGGTTTCAGCGTGGGCGTGGCGCTCGGTCACAGATGAGTGGGTGCTGAAACCCTGGGTTCAGCTCATTTTCCCTTGATACTTGTTATCTGCATCCTTAGATCCGGTGTTATAGACTAATGTGTTGTGCATATCCTTTTGTATTGTACTACTTGTGACTTATTGCATCATATATTCTTGACGTAGCAGCCATAAGGGTACTATGTTGTATTATTATTGAT
Source organism: Parhyale hawaiensis (assembly GCA_001587735.2). NCBI lineage: Eukaryota > Metazoa > Arthropoda > Malacostraca > Amphipoda > Hyalidae > Parhyale > Parhyale hawaiensis. The sequence goes on along the minus strand of LQNS02000141.1, from coordinate 18,970,640 downwards.
GTTGTTGATTGCTGTCATCATAATGTGTATTTGAAATGTGTTACTAATAAGCTGGGACAGGTTGCGCTTAGATTTTGCGAAATTGTTTTGAATGTCGGCAGTTCTGGACAATTCACCCAAGTGGGGTGGGTGTTAGATGAGATCTTGGTCTACAAGAGTTGATATTTTATTTAGTTTGACATGTTAGAGTGCCTTATATTAGTTTTATCTCTTGACGTCTTCCGCTAGGCGTACCATGGGCAAGCAGTGCTTTTGGAAGGGCGCATTCTTAATTTTAGTACTTCAATTTTAGCATGTCAGTTTCGAAATGCTTTGTATACTGTATGTGTGAGAAACTGAGAATGAATAGTGGTGTAAGGTGTAAGACTGACAATTAAACATGGGAAAATAATAATTGAACTCTGTTTTAAGTAGGTACTGACATTATTGACGATTTTATGACTGAAGTCCCATAAGTGTAAATGCTTTCAGTGGACGCGTTCTCCATAATTCCTGTACTCTAGTTTTATTTTTGACTGAATTAATATGTATTTTAATGTGAGAACAATAAATGTATAAAGGTATAACTGTTTAGTGGTTATGTTGCTGAAAATGCCTGGTTAACAGTTAAGCATGACTGAAGATCAACCAGGATTGAAATCTATACTATAATAAGAGAGCCGTCTGTCAGTCCGTCCGTCTGTCCTAAGCCTTTTTTCCCCCTTTCTAATACTGAAGAAAAAAAAATTCAAGGCACCCAACTTTTCTTTTAGCCAAACCGTATCCAGGATACGAACCCGGGCCTGGTCACGGGCCTTTGTGAACTGGGTAGCTTTTGTGCACTTGGTGGACAATGTGGACTTGGTGAACTTCGTGGACTTTAATTGTGGACTTGGTGGATTTTGTGGACTTTGGTGGACTTTGTGGACTTTGTGGACTTGGTGAACTTGATGAACTTCGTGGACTCGTCAATTTTGAAGTATCTTGAACATCTTCGATGGGATGTTAAGATGTTTTCTGATGCATATATCCATGACTTATTCAACAAAAGGGTTGCGTTTGGTGCACTAGTTTAAAATAAAGGAAAGCGAGCAATAGCTGTGAAGTCCATAGACTTACCCGGTGCTCCATTAAAAAAACGAAGAGGACATGAAAAATAAAATAAACTGAGCAATGCCTCTGAAGTTAACCGATTTATGTACTTTATTATATCGAAAAATGCACCATTTATTACTGGCCAAATACTTAATGTAAATTAAGTGTGGGTTGTAAAGGACGTAGACTTTTATCCTCTGCCTAGTCCCGTCCGCCAAGGAGATTATATTTTTGTCGAGTTTGTCAGTCTATCTATTTGTTTGTCAATACGGTTTTTTGGCACTAAGATAACTCAGAAATTTAAGGGCAGATCTTATGAAATTTTTGAAATTGTTGGGCGTACTATAAGAAACAGATGATTAACTTTTGGCAAAGATCCGTTTAACTATTTCTTTAGCGGCCTCTTTTCATTAGTACCAGAACTTAAAAAGTTATGGACGACTTCTTATGAAATTTTCATCTGTATTAGGTATATCATAGAGAGCAAATGACAAAATTTTTGTAATGATCTGTTTCTCCGTTCGTTTGTTTGTTTGTTTTTGCTTGTTTCCATGTTTATTAGCAACTTAACTAAAAAGTTGTGAACGAATCTTTACGAAACTTCATGAAATTTTTAGAAATGCTGAAAGACATAAATGACCAACTATGGTGATGATCGGTTTGTCTCCTTGTATGTTTGACTCATGTTTGTCAGAATGTTTATCACCGACATTACTCAACAAGTTAGGAAAGGATCTTCATGAAATATACAGGAATTGTCAGAAATGTTGAAACACCCAAATAAGCAAATTTTGGTGATGATCGGGTGATCCGTTTGTGTGTTTGACTAATGTTTGTCAGAACATAACTTAAAAAAGTTGCTGACGGATCTTCAGGAAAATAACAGGACTGTAACCTGTTGTCAAAAGGCCCAAATGACCCGATTTTGGTGCTGATAAAGAAGAAATAGCAGTTTCAGGAACAATTAGAGTTTTTGATTAACGTAAGCTCGCTTGTCGGAGGTGTGCGTTCAAGAGTGCTCTAGCTTAGTAAGTAAAACTTATTTTCAAACTAGAGCACTCTGAGAGCGCATACCTCCGCCAGTGAGGCAACGGTAGCAAATAATTCAAATTGGTTCTGAAATGATAATTTTCTTTGTATAAACTCCAAAATCTAATCATTTGTGCCTTTTTATATTAATAGCAGCTTGTTCAAGTTTCTTGAAGATCCGTTCATGACTTTTTGAGTTATAGTGTTAACTGTTATCAAACGTTATGACAAACAAAAGTCAAACATACAAACGAGCAAACCGATCTGCACCAAAATTTGATCATTTATGTCTTTTAACAGTACTAACAACCCCTATAAATTTCATGAAGATCCATTCATCATTTTTTGAGTTATTGTGTTAACAATCATAAAATTAAAAACAGTGACAAACGAACGAACGAATGAACAAACGGATCATCACCAAAATTTGATCATATACTCTGTGTTGTATACCTAACAACTCATATCAATTTCATTAAAATCCATTCATAACTTTTTGAGTTATGGCATCGAAAAAAATGAGGCAGACAAACAAACAAACGGATGGACATATCTTAACCAAAAGTTAAGCATCTGTTCCTCCTAACATACCTAACAAACCCTGTAAATTAAAAAAAAAATTTTTTTTGAATTATCATGGTGACAGACAAAGAGACAGAGAGACAGACAAACACGACGAAAACTTAACCTCCTTGGCGGAAGTAACTAGAGAAGCATGCTGAATATGCCTACTTCCGCCAAGGAACGCAGTGTAAGGGAAAAATTGAAATCCACGATTTCTTTTTTATCGCCACCAAAATGTCGTCATTTGCCCCTCTTAACATGCTTAACAATTTTTGTTGCTTTCTGAACATATTTCCATAACTTTGTTCAGTCGGTTTCTGCCAGATATTATGATGACATACAGTCAAACACAGATCATTGCAAAAATTTGCTCATTTGTGCCCTTCAACATTTTTAACAATCACTGCAAATTTCTTGAAGATCTGCTGTAGTTGCGCCCTTGTCCGCCTTACTGATTCTTCTTTTTCTTGCGAGTCTCTTGAACTTCATTTCCAACGCTTACTTTCGCTAGAACTCTTTTCTTTACCTGGTGGGCGCTTCACGCGCACTTCCTATCGTTACTTCTGTTCCTTCCATAGTATCAGAGTTTATAGGCCTCCTACTGTCGATTACTTCCTTGTTCTCTTTCTAAGTTATATAGACCAAGGTCTTATTTGTGCACGATAGTTATTTTGGTAAAAATTTCCTTTAAGCACATTCGAAAATTTAGTTTGTTCTTAATCCACTCAATTTTCAATGCAGATTTCGAATCTGAAAACGAGTTCTGGCGGCCGGCTCTACTTTTTGAGATATATGGCTTTGAAGTCTATTATGCGTTACCTTGCCTCTAATGGGTTACCTTGTCTCTTATGGGTTACCTTGTCTATTATGCATTACCTTGTCTATTATGCATTACCTTGTCTGTTATGCTGTTATTAATTAAGTTGCAAGCTAATTAAATTACGATTGAATGTTAATTATTTACACATATTAAAGTAGCGTTTGTTTTCTTTTTTTCTACGATGATTGGGCAATAATAAGTGCTACTTTAAAAACTAATTATAAAGCTGGGGATGCATGGATACCTAACTATTACGTATAATAGTAGACTGAAATAAGCAGATTGCATGTTGGGCCCAGCGAAAGAGATAGAAGGTGTGTAAATCCGTTAGCTCCGAGACGTAGAGCACAAAGGGGCTTCTATATCAGAGCGGCGGCAACTCCGTTCATGTAAACAAGACATTCCAGAAAGAGGGAAGGGTGACTGTGAACCTCAGTTTATAGTGACGTGCCGTATCGAGTAGGTGTCCCGTCTCTTGTTTGCTGATGAGTGTCAGTATTCTCATGTGTACCCGCTAGCCACTAGTTACCAAGAAAATAATGTATACTCTCAAAATGAACGCGTAAATTAGGTGACACCTTTCCATGCTAATTGTACTAGCCGGGATCAATAATTGCAGCTATAACAAAGACATTGTGGAAACTGTAGAGAAGTTCCTCTACGTTTGTTACTTATTGTGTGTCGATAAAATGAGNGGGATCACATGCTAAAGGAATGCGCACAGGGTCCCGGCTCTGCTTCCCATCAAAGTAGCGCAACAAAAGGTCCGCCTTGGCAGCGGGGTCAGCAACAAGATCACCACCAGTACCAGTACCGAGAGATTATATTTTTGTCAAGATTGTCAGTCTATCTATTTGTTTGTCAATACGGTTTTTTGGCACTAAGATAACTCAGAAATTTAAGGGCAGATTTTTATGAAATTTTTGAAATAGTTGGGCGTACTATAAGAAACAGATGATTAACTTTTTGAAAAGATCCGTTTAACTATTTCTTTGTCGGCCTCTTTTCATTAGTACCAGAACTTAAAAAGTTATGGACGACTTCTTATGAAATTTACATCGGTAAATCTCCGTTCGTTTGTTTGTTTTTGTTTGTTTCCATGTTTATTAGCAACTAAACTCAAAAAGTTGCGAACGAATCTTTACGAAACTTACTGAAATTTTTAGAATTGCTGAAAGACATAAATGACCAACTATGGTGATGATCGGTTTGTCTCTTTGTATGTTTGACTCATGTTTGTCAGAATGTTTATCACCGGCATTACTCAACAAGTTAGGAAAGGATCTGCATGAAATATACAGGAATTGTCAGAAATGTTGAAACACCTAAATAAGCAAATTTTGGTGATGATCGGGTGGTCCGTTTGTGTGTTTGACTAATGTTTGTCAGAACAAAACTTAAAAAAGTTGCTGACAGATCTTCAGGAAAATTACAGGACTGTTACCTGTTGTCAAAAGGCCCAAATGACCCGATTTTGGTGCTGATACAGAAGGAATAGCAGTTTCAGGAACAATTAGAGTTTTTGATTAACGTAAGCTCGCTTGTCGGAGGTGAGCGTTCAAGAGTGCTCTAGCTTAGTAAGTAAAACTTATTTTCAAACTAGAGCACTCCGAGAGCGCATACCTCCGCCAAGTGAGGCAACAGTAGCAAATAATTCAAATTTTTTTCTGAAACTATAATTTTCTTTGTATAAACTCCAAAATCTAATCATTTGTGCCTTTTTACATTAATAACAGCTTGTTCAATTTTCTTGAAGATCCGTTCACGACTTTTTGAGTTATAGTGTTAACTGTAAACAAACGTTATGACAAACATAAGTCAAACATACAAACGAGCGAACCGATCTGCACCAAAGTTTCATCATTTATGTCTTTTAACACTACTAACAACCCCTATAAATTTCATGAAGATCCATTCATTATTTTTTGAGTTATTGTGTTAACAAGCATAAAATTAAAAACAGTGACAAACGAACGAATGAACGAACGGATCATCACCAAAATTTGATCATATACTCTGTGTTGTATACCTAAAAACTCATATTAATTTCATTAAAATAAATCCATAACTTTTTGAGTTATGGCATCCAGAAAAATGAGGCAGACAAACCAACAAACGGATGGACATATCTTTACCAAAAGTTAAGCATCTGTTCCTCCAAACATACCTAACAATCCCTGTAAACTTCAAAAAAATAACTTTTTGAGTTATCTTGGTGACAGACAGACAAAGAGACAGAGAGACAGACAAACACGACGAAAACATTACATCCTTGGTGGAAGTAACTAGAGAAGCATGCTGAATATGCCTACTTCCGCCAAGCAACGCAGTGTAAGGGAAAAATTGAAATCCACGATTTCTTTTTTATCGCCACCAAAATGTCGTCATTTGCCCCTCTTAACATGCTTAACAATTTTTGTTGTTTTCTGAACATATTTCCATAACTTTGTTCAGTCGGTTTCTGCCAGATATTATGATGACATACAGTCAAACACAGATCATTGCAAAAATTTGCTCATTTGTGCCCTTCAACATTTCTAACAATCACTACAAATTTCTTGAAGATCTGCTGTAGTTGCGCCCTTGTCCGCCTTACTGATTCTTCTTTTTCTTGCGAGTCTCTTGAACTTCATTTCCAACGCTTACTCTCGCTAGAACTCTTTTCTTGACCTGGTGGGCGCTTAACGCGCACTTCCTATCGTTACTTCTGTTCCTTTCACAGTATCAGAGTTTATAGGCCTCCTACTGTCGATTACTTCCTTGTTCTCTTTCTAAATTATATAGACCAAGGTCTTATTTGTGCACGATAGTTATTTTGGTAAAAATTTCCTTTGACCACATTCGAAAATTTAGTTTGTTCTTAATCCACTCAATTTTCAATGCAGATTTCGAACCTGAAAACGAGTTCTGGCGGCCGGGTCTACTTTTTGAGATATATGACTTTGAAGTCTATTATGCGTTACCTTGCCTCTAATGGGTTACCTTGTCTCTTATGGGTTACCTTGTCCCTTATGCATTACCTTGTCTATTATGCATTACCTTGTCTGTTATGTTGTTATTAATTAAGTTGCAAGCTAATTAAATTACGATTGAATGTCAATTATTTACACATATTAAAGTAGCGTTTGTTCTCTTTTTTTCTACGATGATTGGGCAACAATAAGTACTACTTTAAAAACTAATTATAAAGTTGGGGATGCATGGATACCTAACTATTACGTATAATAGTAGACTGAAATAAGCAGATTGCATGTTGGGCCCAGCGAAAGAGGTAGAAGGTGTGCAAATCCGTTAGCTCCGAGACGTAGAGCACAAAGGGGCTTCTATACCAGAGCGGCAGCAACTCCGTTCATGTAAACAAGACATTCCAGAAAGAGGGAAGGGTGACTGTGAACCTCAGTTTATAGTGACGTGCCGTATCGAGTAGGTGTCCCGTCTCTTGTTTGCTGATGAGAGTCAGTATTCTCATGTGTACCCGCTAGCCACTAGTTACCAAGAAAATAATGTATACTCTCAAAATGAACACGTAAATTAGGTGACACCTTTCCATGCTAATTGTACTAGCCGGGATCAACAATTGCAGCTATAACAAAGACATTGCGGAAACTGTAGAGAAGTTCCTCTACGTTTGTTACTTATTGTGTGTCGATAAAATGAGTTAATTACACGGATCAACCACTGTAGAGCACGGGTTTAATTTTGAAGTAAAGGGCCAAACCCACGTGGCGGTACTTCTATCTCTGTAATCAAGGAGGGCAGCTACTGCGTCAACACAAACGGAATACATTAAATTTGTAGATGCGGTAAGTGTATCTATGTCATTTGAGGCGGCTTCAGCATTTACTTTGAATTCTAGGTGGATACAATATTGAAATGAAGCTTGAAACAGTGAATGTTATGTTGATCAATTTGAAATCCCAAATTGAATAAATATATAGAGTGATATCATTCTCTGATATAATTGAATTAGCTGCAGAAATATAAAGAAAATTCAATATTCTAGCGAGTGCTGCTTTTCTCCTCAATACAGGAGGGCGGGCTCTCTCTCTCTTTCACCACAAGTATACTCAATCACCACTAGTATACTCACCACAAGTGTAATCGTTCATAGACGACAACTAGGATTTCTGCGCTCCCTGCACCTTGGCATCTAGCTCCACATTCAGGCTGAGTACAAATCTTCCAACCTCGTTTTTTAGGAGCACTGCAGTCACTACTTATGAAGATTATGAGCTGAAGCCGCATTTCAGATGTTCTAAAGTTTTTGTAGCTACTGATAAATTGTTAGTTGTGAACGTATACAGATGATCAAGTTATAGAATTTCGAGGAGTGTCTGAGTCCGATTGATATAGTTTCCATTGTGGCTTGTGGTTTAGGTTTCTGCGTAAATGTTCAATGATTTCAATAGTAGTAGGTAGATTTGATCATGCCTTTGATTTCCCTGCAGTTTAGGCTCGTTGCTGCCATCTTCCAGCTGAGACACCGTTGTTTGCCATGTGCATGTTAAATTTAAGATCATTTATCAATGTCGGAGGTTGGCTGTCCTCCTAATATTCGGTAGTGAGCGTTGTTGGTGCGGCGTTGGGACTTTGTATTTCATGTGTGTAACTATTATTTGGTGTCCAAATTAATCACAAATTAACTGAACTGAATAGGACAGCCGTATATTTCAAATGATAAATATTAATGGAGCTGTCAGACTCTACAACATTATCATATGAGCTAATAAGGAGACAGTAGATCAATTGTCAGCTCGTTCGTGTTTCAGTTCTTTTATATCTCGTAAGTTCCTCCTTAATTATCATTGATTTATTAATTAGCTAGTATTGTTAAATTAAAACCCCCTTTTTTATATGTATTCCCAACACGTCCTCAACGTTCATGCTCACCATTCATACCGTAACAATGCGTTACCATGTCTACTATGCGTTACCTTGGTCTATTATGCGCTACCTTGTCTAGTATGGGTTACCTTGGTCCATTATGCTTTACCTTGGTCTATCACGCGCTACCTTGGTCTGTATTTGTGTTACCTTGTCTATTTCTTGCCCTACCGTTTCGAGTGCAATGTAATATCTCTACGTCGATGACGAGCATTGCCAACGCCACCTCAACAACAGTTTTCTAGATGGCCTTGGTAGTGCCCAATTACGAGCCGCTTCCATTACTCCGCCACTTTGTCCAATGTTTTGTAAGTTTTGTATGGTCCCCAGGCTTTAGTGCCATCTGTGAGTTGAGTTTGTCTATCGTGCTAGCTATGTGGTTGCCTGTCGGACTATTTCTCAAGTTGTACTTTTAGGCTTTTGCTCCTTTTTACCGTGTCTTCCCTGCCTGTGTTGCTGAAGTTGCACCGCTAGGCCTGTGCCGGCAGTGCTCTGCTGACAAACCTAATTCGAGTTCTTTTCAGACCCTACGGCTGTCTGGACATGCACTGTCTTGACGTTTGTCTACATTTTTCATGATGAAAAATAAGTAATAGTGCATGATGTTTCCTTACTTATTCCTCCTCTGCGTACCGGGGAAGTATCGCTACCCGGAGACAAAGCTATGAATTTATAGTCCGACCATTTTATCAAGGCAGTTCGGCCGTGGTCAAATTCCTCTATAGATTTGTCAATTCTATGGGTACTTCTGATATTTTGTTCGGCCCATATGGTAGGCCCGCCCACTACATGTATATAGAGATCTTAGAAATACCCACACAATTGGCACCGCTATAGAGGAATTCAACCGCGACCGAACAGCTTTGATAAAATGGTCAGACTATAGGATAAACAGTGAAGATAATTTAAAATGTGTGGGGCTCTCCCAAGCATGATTAACGGGAACAGGTTAACCAAGGGGGCGGAGCCAAGCTGTAGTGCATCATGGGTAATGAGGACTGTGACGTCATAAAGTTCAAGTACGGTAATTCGCAGCTAATTTACATTGTTTCTCCATCATTTCATTTGGGCCTCCAGAGTGTCCTACATATCCTACAACGAATTATTGTAGTTCCATAAAAATATATATCAAAGCATCTACGAACCATTTCAGCTCTCTGAAGGATAGAATTTTATTATTATTTAGGTTGTTTTTCCGTATGAGGCACGGACCCGGTCGGAGGGTGCCGGTAAAATGTTTTCCTAAGCTCTGGCGTCGCGTACGCGTCGTTAACATATCCGCCTCTCCTAATCGTAGAAACTACAGCATCATTGGAAAAATTATGGATTTAACATTCGCCAGTTTCAACAACATCATTTCGTGAGACAGTTAAGGTATATGGAATACGGTTAAGTATTTTTTTTTTGCAAGTTAGTTGAAGCGAGTCGGACGCCACCCTACTGTTACACTGCTGTAAGGCGCGCACCGTATAGCAGCTGATGTTTTTTTTTTCTTTCAAATTTTACGGAGCAATTGTGTGGATTCTACGTATTCTATGTAGACGTTTGCTTTAATATTACTTCGTCTGAAGGAAAATATTTTTTTTTGTCCTCTAATGTGTCTCTTACTAATCTTGTTAAAACATTCTTCTATCTCGACGCTCACATCGCTCGCATCTGAGCCAATTTCTGTTGCAGGGTTTGAAATTATAGAAGATAGCAGATCACTGGTAGAAGACGAAATTGAAAATAAACATTGCGGTTTTCACTCATATAAATCTATCTTTAGAATGCCATATAACTCTCGATAAAACTTACTTGATTTATTGCATTTTAGAGACGATATATTTGGCTCTAAAGGTGCTTCTGCTACATGCGGGCCTTTGCCGGCTGAATTCACCTGCTCTTTTACAAGCCTTTTAAATAACGTTCTTTCAAACTTTTATCCTCCAGAGAGCTAAAATGGTTAAAGATGCTTTGATAAATATTTTAGTATAACTATAGGGATTGTAGGACACTTTGAAGACCTAAGTAAAATGATTTTGAAACAATGCAAAATAGCTACTTATTAACGTAGTAGGTTTTTATGACGTCATCGTTTTGTACGTTCGCCGCGCGTCAGCGCCGCTCGTCGGCAGTGTGCTAATCTGTTCCCATTAATCATGCTCGGGGTCTCCCGCTACACTGGTCGTAACTATTTTGGTTATATCACTGACAAACACAATGCATATACGCAGACAAAGATATAAACGGACAGCCTGAACGTCACAAAAATTATGTCATTTACTTTTTTGTAAAATTCCTTAGATATCCTGCAATTTTCGCGAATATCAACTAATAAATGTTGAGTTGCAGCATTCTCATTGAACCAAAGAAAATAATGAAATAAGTTGAACAAATTAATAGGATATGAAATCTGTAGACGTACGTCCTTTTTTATCTAAAAGTTTAACTTCAAGTTGTAACACATAAAAAAATCAACTGAGATGAAAGAAATACAACATGGTATGCAAAGAAAGTAGATTTAAGAGGATCAACTCACGATTTTGGTCAAAATTATAATTTTTTAGTTTTTTCCTGGAAAAGAGTCCACAGGTAGTGTGAAAGTGTGTCCTAAAATCTTATGGGTCTAGGGACACTGGAACCCCCAAAAAAGGGTCCAAGGGGGGGGGGCAGGGGGGTTGAAAATATCTATTGTGGTCCAATTATTCTAAAATTTGCAATATGTATATTTTTGAAAAAAAAAAAAAAACACTTTTTCTTCATGCAATTTTTGTGATTTAGGCCTTAGTTTTTTAGCTAATGGAAAATAAATGTATATATATATATACACACCTACATTGCTATTATTTAACTTTAACTTACACACGATTTTCAGGATTTTTATTGTGTTCACTATGAAAATTGGGTCAATTTCGGACAATTTACATGAATAACGTTTTCGTCTCAAATGCTTAGTTTTCGACATATATGACTTTGAAGTTCCTATTTTCTTCTATGGGTGAATATACCGGGCGATCCCATACAAGCGAAATTAGGGTTAGGTTAGGTAAGGCTAGGTTATTTAAGGTAAGGCTAGGTTAGGTAAGGTAGGGGCTAAGATAGGTGAGGTTAGGTTAGGTTAAGTAAGGTTAGGTTAGGCAAAGTTAGGTGTGGTTAGGTTCCTTTTAGGTCGCTAGCAAGCCTATAACGACATCCGCTATTTTCTCCCATAGGAAAACAATGGGAGCTTCAATGTTTAATATCTCAAAAACTACGCATATGCGACGGAAACGTTATGCATGGAAATTGTCTTAAATTCACCCAGTTAACATACTGAAAGCAACAAAAATCCTAAAAAAACATGTGTAAGTTAAAGTTAAAATTTACCCTTATACATACAGTATAAGAACCCCACATAGGGTTTCCTAACGAGGGGCCGATCGGGGTTCGGGGGTTGGTAAAAATTCATTAAATGATTCAGGCATATTATTTGTAGATGCTAATGCAGCATGAATACAACATTCAAATTCCATTTATAGGGCCCAAAAGTCAGTATATGACATTTCACAGCAATTTTTCGTTGTTTGGCCTCTCCTGTAAAATGTAACTTTTTTGCCAAAAAAAGAATAAAAATCGATAAGTATTCATGCTAGGAGAACAAGACAGTTTTGAATCCTTGAAGCATTCCTAACAAAGTAACAGAGAAACATTTTCCATTTTTGCCCTTGTATTTTTTATTCCAGCTCAAAATCGAAAATTTTGCTGTTTTTTTCTCTATATTTCAGTTAGTAATCAAAAATCGCATATCAAATGAAAATGAGACAGAAAATGATAATCAGTCTCAATAACTTTATTAGGAATGTTTCAAGAATTCTAAAGCTGTGTTTGTTTTTTGTTTTCTAGCATTAACACTTTTTTACTTCTATTCTTTTGAAATTTCTCCAGAAAAATTAAATATACATATATTTCCCAATATCTAAAAAGGTAAGGCCTAAATCAAAAAAGCAAAAAAGCTGCGCCAGCAAAATGTGTTTCTTTTCCAAGTTCCAGACCAAGCTTTTCACAAATAAAAAGTTTCGAAAAATTTGAGTTGATCCCCTTAAACGCTTAAGGAAAATAACGATTCATGAGCGGTTGTTTGTTATTATTCACAAGTAATTGTGATTTTGATGTTTACATTAGTTATTGCTTTCGCTAAGAAAGTTACATTTTTATTAGAAATTAGAATTAATCTGTCTGTCTTTCACCAAGCTAATTTAAGAAGTTATCAACGGATCTTCATAGAATTTGCATGAAATGTTAGATATGTTAGGAGTAGTACATAATTAACCTTTGTGAATATGCATTCAACCTTTTGTTTTGCCTACCTACATTTCATTTGGTAACGTAACTGAAAATGTTACACATAGATTTTTATGACATTTGCAGGAAATATTTGGGATGTTACCAGGATCAAATTGCCATAATTTTAAGACGATCCCTTTTTCCGTTTTTTCTCTATGTTTATATTTCTGTTATCGGTAAGATCACTCGAAAAAATCTAACAGATCTTTATAAATTGGCAAGAACGCATAGAAATCTTGAGGTGGAACAATTGGTAAAATTTTAGGGATTGTGTCTCTATCTGTTTGTATGTGTGTCTCCGTTTGTCTTTTTGTTTGTCAGAGCGGAACTCAAATAAAATATATATGAACAGATCTTTAAAATATTTACAGAGAGAATTGAGATTATAATTGGTAATAATTGTACAAATTTTGGTGATGATCATGAGGAAATCTTTGATTCAAGCTAATATATATTTTTTTGGCAACTTTGCGGCCCTTGGTGGAGGCTAGCAGTCTCAGAGAGCTTCTCTAGTTACTTATGAAGCTGATGTCTGTTTCTGCAGTCTGTTTTATACAATATTTCATAATTATTTCACTAGATGCCCTCAGAGGTATATTCTGACGTGTCCTTTCCCTGTCACAATGTATATGGGCCTCACAAACCCAAGGGCTGTCCCGAGTGCCTTTTCACCGGAAGATGTTGCAGCTGGCCACAGTTCCTGCTGACAAGATAAGTTTTGTGAAGTTAGGTGGGTTCTCCATATCTTCCCCTTCTGTCTCACGAGGTGGGTTGTCGATCGAGGTGGCTGATCTAGTAAGCCCGACTCCTCTACTCTCTCTCTCGTTTCGAGGGTTTCAAGAGGGGCCGTTTACTAGAGCGTCTCTCTTCTGTTCTTTGCGCCTTTTTCTCGCCAGTAGTAGCGCACTCGGCCAACTATGACTTTCCGGCAGGAAGGCCGAGATAAAACATTCATATACTGATGCGACATTATAAACTGAGTCTCACTGCTTGGATCACGTTATATGATGTGGGTGCGGGGGAAAATCCAAAAATAACAATAATATTTCAGTAAATTAGACACTGTTCCTAGAACTTTCATTTCTTCTATTTATAAAAGATTTCTGGATGGCAATTAATAAAAAAAAATACTTCTAACGAATAAATGCAAAGCATGTACTGCGAAATTTTTCTAATGATATGTAATGCACGATATAGTCGCTAAACTATAAAGGGTCTCTTGAATAATTTCATATTTTGCAGGTTTTTTTCTTATTTTTCCAAAATTTAGTTAGTGATTGGATGGCAACATGTATTTTAAATATCTTGTTATGATATTCTTTTAACGGTTATGATCTCAAGTAATCTTCATCATTAAAAAAACATTGATATTATTAATATTCAAAGAGAAAAATATACCTAATTGGTGCAAACTTAACCTTGTCGATAGCAATAAATCAAATATTATACTGGAAGCACGTATTCATTCCAAGACAAAAGCTCTAGCTTCTTTACTTAAACCTCTTTACTCCAGAAATTCTAGTATTCAGGGAGCTTAGTTTCACACATTCAATGAACTAGCTTATTGCTTATCGTGCGAGTCGCAACTCATCGGTGTTTGGAGAAAAAAAAATTGAAAAAAACTGATAAATTAGCTGTTGAATAATTTGCAGTAGAAATCTATAGAGAAAACTACACTGAACGGGAAATTCAGCTATCATTATTACTACAACATATATATACTGTACAGTCGATTCCGCTAAATAGAACCACCGGTTAAAACGACTAATGTAACCAATTCTTTGGGAAAGAATCAAACGCTATGCATCATGTATAAGTTGCTTCGTTCATTGTGGACAACGTTCCGCTAATATGGAATAATAAATTGCCATTACTTTGATTATATTACTGCCGTAAAGCTTGCAAAATGAAGCAATTTTAATTCGTGTTAAACTATTGCATATTACCATAGTGTGAATTTATAACTGTAAATATAACAATATACCTTTAAATTTAAAAAAAATTCCAGAATGCTGTTCACACTGCCAACAGGTGGCGTTAGCAACGCCTCTGTTGCTCTACGTAATTAAAACTTCAAATTGATAATGAACTGTCTGCCTACAGTATATACCCATCGGTTATTTACATTTGTTAGTGTACCTCCATAATTACAAGCAAGAGACACCAAAAATAACAGGCACGAAATTGTACTTGTTAGCAATATTTGAGTCCAAACTTGCCTAAGGCTGCTAAGTTCGCTTCTTAACCAAACTCAGATCAAATTTTTTGTACAAGCTGCGGCAGTTGAGGAGAGGCAATTCTAGCGTTAAATCTGTGTACACTTATAAAGAACTCGTGTTTGCAAAAAAGGAGGACTCCGTTCGAGCTCTACCAGTGTTATCGGAACGTGATTTTCAAACATTTTCTGCATCTTTTTCTACTGCCAACACTGTCAGCTACCTAGAGGCAAATGGTGGTCCCTAGATTTAGCTTACGCGAATGTGACCTGGCAGATGTTGCCGATCCTCACTGTCACTATACTTTACTGGATGAGTTTGCTACATTTAAATTTCCTGCAAATACACTAACTATTGTTTCTCTCGATTTTCAAACCAAGCATTAGAAGTATACGATAAAATTTTGCTAAATTGGAATTATTCTTGTCGATGTCTTCAGTGAAATATGACGTAGTTGCGATGACAGAGACGTGGATTACTAATGATATAGATTGTACGCTCAATCTGGATGGCTATGTGCAGCAGAGGGTTTATGGGAACAATTATGGTGGGGAATTACTGTTTATGTTCGTAATGAATGGTCAGTTAGAAGAGTCAACGAAATATCCCTTGCCAACGGTGTTACGGAGGTTTTAATTTTAGAATTAAGCATTGGAATGGTTTCTGTGATCATGTCTTGCTTCTATCGTCCTCCTGCATTAAGTATTTCTGAGTTCACACACTATATAGCGCATGAATATTTTCCCTTCTTCCTAAAGATAAACCAAGCATTTTGTGTGGAGATTTTAATATAAATCTTTTCAACCCTTTAGACTTGAACGTAATCCACGAGTCTGTTCATACTGTTGTTGGTCATGGCTACTTCCCATTGATAACTCTGCCCACGAGGGTCTCATTACAAAATAATAGTACCAAATACTCTCTGCTTGATCACATCTGGAGTAATAGCACTTCTGGTGGCATTGAACGATGTGGTGTTGTAAATGTGGATATTACTGATCATTTTCCTGTATATGCAGTCTTTAATGTTTGAGAACTAGCCAGAGAGTACTTTCTGTATAGGAATTTTTCTAGTCAAAGCAGCATTGACCGATTTGTGAGTGGTGTTAGTGCGTTGGAAATTCCAAGTGCTTGTGATGCTGATTCAAGTAGTGAACTCTCGAAGCTGCTGACAAAGTTATATGGAGCTTATTATTCGGCTTTTCCTCTGAAACGTGTGGAATCTAGGCCACCTAAAGCGAAGTGGATCACGAAAGAAATAAAGACACCAGTCAGGAAAAAGCATAGGCTATATTGGTTGTGCCCACGCAATATTATAAGCAAACATTCCTGCTCCGTATAGAGAAATGTATTAAGCTGTATGATCAGGTGTGTAAAAAAAGGTATATTATCTGAATGCATTCCATCAAACCACCAGTAGCCAGCAGAAAACTAAGAAGCTAGTTAATGACCTACTAGGTCGTACAGTCGTTGATCGTGTTCGGGAGATTCGCGTGAATGGACGAGTCGTTTGAGGGGCTGATCTGGCCAATTACTTCAACAATTACTTTTCTACAATAGCTAGTAATCTAGCTCAACATTTATCAAACAATGTGCAATTGAATAACCCTAGTTCAAGAGTGGCAGGTCAGTGCAATCTTTCGCCAGATACGGGTAACGAAATTTCTGATATCTTGTGTGCAATAAAACATAGTCAGCTTCACAAAAATGAAATACAACCTGATGATTTAATTAAGATTTTACCATTAATAAGTGATTATTTGTGCTCCATTTTTAACAAATCCATTGACTTAGGAATATATCCTGCGCGTTATCAGGCCGCCCCCATTGTCCGGCCACCGGACGCCCCTTTGTTTGTTCCCAGTCCTGTTATGAAAGTTGTAATGAAATCTGTTGTCAAGAACAAAGGTACAAGAGCTGCCGAAAACGAAAATTACAGACCTATTGCGCTTGCGACAGCAGCGACAAGCTGCTCCAGTTATCACTGTCATTTTGAAACAATAAACTGACACTGAAAACATGACTAGCCGGTCATTGAGGCTGAATTGGCTGGTTCCGGTGTGGACGGATTAAGCGGAATGTACTGTATCATCGATAGGGGAAGAGTAACGCTACTTTCAAACACAAAGAGGTGAATAGAAATACTGTATATTTAAGATAGCAATATGAATTGTAAATAAAATAGCCAATGAAGGTTAAGAAAAGCCTTAATTTAAACGGAACTTTATTGTTGATAAAATACGGGTTACACATTGGAACACTCCACAGTATATTAGCTAACACGCTCATATGTATAAACTTTGCTGTACAGGTAGATCGATATTGTATCAGGTGCAGGTATCTACAGGAGCTTATATACCTGTACACTAAACGGTTATTAGTCTATACTCCTGTTGGGTTAGATATATAATAATTACAATCAGTACTCCGCGATAGTATTGAGGCCTCTTTTTTAACACAGAGCTAAGATGTTATTGGCTGGTAATCATGCGCCTGAAGATCAGAATACGCTATAGTGTGTACTTTGGCAATTCGATCATGTTGGCCTGCGGGCGTTCAAGTCAGCTGTTAATGGCTTTCTGACGAATTTATTTTAGCAGCGTTTCGTGCTTCCCGATGTTCTATAATGCTTCATTTGGCCTGCCGTACCTTCCTATGGTGGCCCGTATGTGAAATTCTTAGTAATAATAATATTAATAACTAGAACATTCTGAGAGCGCTTACCTCAGCCAAACAAGGCACCGATAACGAAAAATTCAAATTTCATATTGGGGCTGAGACCATGATTTTCTTTGTAGCAACACCAAAATCTAATAATTTGCTCCCTCTGATAGTATTAACACTTTCTGCAATTTTCTTGAAGATCCGCTGATAACGTTTTGAGTTATGCTGTTAACCACACAAACACTATGACAAACATAAGTCAAACATACAAACGAACTAACCGATATGTACTAAAATTTGATCATTTATGACTTTTAACATTACAAACAACTCCTGTAAATTTGATTAAGATCCATTCATAACGTTTTATGTTATTGGGCTAACAAGCACCAATTCAAACACAGCAACAAACACATGAACAAGCAAACTAGCAGATCAACACAAAATTTGGTCATCTACTCTCCTTATTAAACCTAATAACTCATGCAAATTTTATAGAAATCCATCCATGAGTTTTGGCGTTGACACAAATGAGGCAAACAAACAGATGGACGGATCTTTAACAAAAGTTAATCATCTGTTCCTCCTATCATGCTCAACAATCATTGTAAATTTCATCCAAATCCGTCCATAACTTTTTGCATCATCTTGATGACAGGCAGACAGAATAACAGACAGATAAACCCGACGATAACATAACCTCCTTGGCGGAGGTAGTAATTCTGAGTCCAACCCTGCCTACTTCTGTAGAAAATAAATAGTACAAAAACCGACGAGCGTCTGAATCCCCCAGCCCACGACCCACATCAGTGGACTGGCTACAGCATTAAAAATAATATATTAAACTGCTTGCCTGCCCTAACGTGTGCCTTCATCGTAGTCCAGTAGGGTATCTGCAGCAGTAATACACCTTAACCTCTTTATTGGCCAGCGGGCTTGCCGCTACTGAGCCCTCTTAATGTCACTACCAGGGCAATGAAATTCTTGAGAAAACCCATAATCTTGAGAGAAGAAAACCTATATATTGGCAAACCTAGGTGCAGAAGGACAAATACACTGACACGCTGAAAACTTACATCTCAGGGGTCAGATACAAATATAATACATTTGAATTATTGAAATTATCTACTCATAGCTTTTGAAATAAATCGAAAGGCAAAATAATAGTTGGCTAGTTCCTCTCAAGCTGTATTCAGTTATTTACTGATTTAAACCAGCACTAAAAATTGATTGAATATCACACAAAAAATACTTTTTAATTTTGTCTTTGAGTTCAATTTCTTGCAACGTAATTTGTACTGTATACATAAAGTGACTCTTTGATACACGAGTTAAAAGAAATTCATCAATTGCTCGTAGATAAGATTTCTAATCGATTTAAGTGAAATTCTGCGCCAGCTAGAGGTGACGTATGTGATGCTCATTCGTAACTCGGATTTTTCCTCGCAACGCAAAGCAGAATATGATCAACTGAAAAAACGCGCCTTATGCGGCACTTGTAAAATTTTATTTTTGAAGTAATCTTAGATACGACTGAGGCACGGTGTCATTTACTCGTGATACAGTGGCTGTTGAAACTGTCTATGACTACTAAAAATCAAGAAGCAATATATCTTGAAACTCTATAATAACTGAAGCTCTTAAGCATTACTTTGATGATAATTTCGCACTATTTCACAGTGAATTTATTTCGTCGATATTTCTCTCTTGTCGGTATTGAACCTACATTTGTCTCTGCGTGCTGGTATTGGGCCAACACTTGTCTGTTGCTGGTATTGGGCGAACCCTTTCTGTGCGGGCTAGTATAGGGTCAACACTTGTTTGTTGCTGATATTGGGACAACACTTGTCTTTGTGTATTGGTATTGGGCCAACACTTGTCTCTGTGTTGGCATTGGGTCAACATATGTCTCTGTGTGCTGCTGGTAAGAGGCCAACGCTTGCTTCTCTGCGCTGGTATTGGGCCAACACTTGTCTCTGTGTGCTGGTATTGGGCCAACATATGTCTCTGTACGTTGGTATTGGGCCAACATATGTCTTTGTGCGCTGGTATTGGGCCAACACGTGTCTCTGAGTCTTATCCAACATGTTTCAATAGTGCTTCAAGACATGAAGCTGGTAGAGCTAAATATGTGAGAACCGTGAACGCCATAAGGCAAATTTCACAGGAATTACGCAAAACATCAAACTGGAGTTATATTTCAGGTAATTAGGTTGGAGATCTGTTCAGTTGCAATAAAACACAAATCTTTTTTTCATGTTATTCAAAAAACACTTTTTGTTAAGTTACCTCTAATTTCCTGCCTGATAAAATAAGGCATATCCTTTAAGAGCCGCCATTCGCTGTACAGCTTTATGGAAGTTCTTAAAACACACTCGCAGACAAAAATTGCTGGTCAAACAGAATCTAACTCTTCATGCAATTAATTGAGTGCACGTGGTAACACGGTTACCATAGACTGTTATAGTAGTTGAATGCCTTGAAGACGTTTCCCCTGAATATTCGAATAGATGTTAGGATTTACCAGCGGCCAAGTACACAGATGATAATGAATAGTTTATTGTTTTCAGCTGATATTGGATGCAGTATTGTAGGAACTCGACGACCATAGACCGCAGCAGTACTTGACTCTTAGGTCCAAGTGGCCTCTGACGCTGGCGGCCAAAATGGGAGAAATGGGATTTTTTCAAGAGCTATTATGCACATGTCTAGACACGATCATGCAGTCAAGCGCCCGCGTGCGTCCCGCCGTATACAAGATACATTCTCCACAAGAAAAATGTTGGGCACCTTGGAATTTATTTCTTCAATATTAGATAGGGGGAAAAGAATAGCTCTTGAGAAAATCGAATTTTTTCGTTGTCGACTTTTGGCCGCCAGCGTCAGACCTAATAAAGCCCCTATAATAGAGTCAAGTACTGTTGCGGTCTATGCGACGGCAAAGGATTTTTTTGCTGCATTAAATTTGTTCTCCAAATACTTTGACGATTTATGGCAAATAGAATGTACTTGTCAACTTTAGTCCATAAAAAAGCAATTCACCAATATTTTAACTCTCGGAGAATTGATAATTTGAGACATTTTCCACAATTCCCGCAGTGTGAGCGCATTATTCCGATACAGTTGCTGCTATTCGCAGGGTATCATAGACGCCATGGAAGCATCATAAACATGCCTCGTAGACATCAATAATTGCCCTTGTAATTCCAGAATATTGCAATCTACTCTCGATAATGAAAGTCGTCATCATCTGCCCAATTTGTACTGTACGTTTCTTGTCGAGATTAATCATGGAGAGTTTATTAATACTTCTGCTTAATTACCTAGGTGCAATTAGGAAAACTCATTAACGCAGAGCATGATGAAGCGACCAAGAGTAATAATTGAAATATATCCACGGCGCTTTATAATTCAATATAAAATTCTACCATAAAAGTAAAATAATATTTGTTTAATGCACATTATCGGGTTTCTACGGAAAGACGATGATTAGTTGATGACTTGATAGAGAACGTCAGCAATTATGTAGAACCAGGAAGTTTTAAGCATTGTATTGTAAGATGATGGTTAAAAGCTAGCGTGTGCATCACTAATGCTATCACACAAAATGACGCTGCATCAAGATATGCACAAGCGTTTAAAAAATGAACTGGCGAATATGTTAACTTAATCACTGATTAGATGGCATGAACCGGTGAAATTGCAAAAAAAAAAAAAAATTAAAGGTCCAACTGTGTTCATATTTCCGAAAGTAGTCACTAACTGGTCTGTGCTAACTCCACTGCATGAACTTCCTTTACTTTATCGGTTGCTAGACAAGAAAAGAATCAAGAGAATCTTTCCCAGATAATAGTAACAATAGTAGTAATAATAACAATTTGTTTCCTCATAAACAGTAGATTCGCCGAACGATTTTTTCTTGTTGCGTTAATTCTAAAATTTAATGATTTGAATGCGTGAAGAACAGGTGAATCTGTCAATACCGAAAGCCAATTCGAGTATCCTTCACCGCATTTCCCCTATCAACTCGATACCGGAGTGCTCTATGCAGAGAAAATCCGTTACTGTAGGCGTCCGGGACTCGAACTTTGACCCGCCCCACCCAATGCAGAGTTTGTCCGGTTTGCTTTTTAGTGTGTGATCCTTACAACAAGTGATCCTCAAAGAAAAAAAATCGGATGTCTTATGATTGTCTTAATTAAGACCAGTTCACATGTTGAAATTTTCAACGTTTCCGTTCAGTAAATTCTCCGAATGCTTTGCTTTGTTAAATAGCCGAAAGCGGCGCAGTTTTCTCAGATTCAATTTCCTGGAAATATCAAGAGACATTAGAGACGCTGGTGGTGAACATTGTAGCAAAAACTAACACGTGAATGGACTTTCATAGGTTTGAGTAGCAAGCGATTTTTGTTATTATTCTTGCAACGCATGAGAGATGCCTAGCAACCAACCATGGTGTGTGATACCTTAAATGTACTCACAGAGCTTCCACTCTTTACAGTAATTACTAAGAATAGTATGACGTGTAGCTGTCCCTAAACCAGCACGCTTTAGCGCGCACTGTGTGCCACAAAGACTGGTATTAACGGTCAATGGGCGGTTAAACGTTGCTGAATTTGTGACATCAGCACGTTTTAATTTTGTCAGGGCATCAAGGGATATAGCAGGGCCATAGACTGCAACAACACTTGACTCTTAGGTCCAAGTGGCCCCTGACGCTGGCGGCCAAAATGGGAAAAATGTGATTTTCTCAAGAGCTGTCATGAACATGTTAACACACGGTCATGCAGGCAAGCGCCCAAGTGCGTCCCCGCCGTATCCAAGACACCTTCTCCGCAAGAAAAATGTTGGGTACTTTTGGAATTTTTTTCTTCATTATCAGATAGGAGAAGAAGAATAGCTCTTGAGAAAATCCCATTTTCCGTTGAGGACTTTTGGCCGCCAGCGTCAGACCTAAGTGTCAAGTACTGTTGCGGTCTATGGCAGGGGTATATCTTACATACTGAAAGAATTTCCACGTTACCTATATTACTATAGAACACAAAGAAAAAAAAACTTTTTCTCAAGATTAAACCGTAATTAGGAACAATATCCTAGAGTAAAGTAAAATAAGTATATAATAGTTACCCTAATAACATAGGTTTACAAATAAATATATTTCTCATTAGTGAATCAAAATTTTTATGCTGAAATAACTGATATTAGTGACAAAAATTAATTAACCTTGGTAAATAAGGGTTTTTATCTACAGTAGATGTTGCAAATTTAATCACTGAATTTTTACAAAAATGCTTATTCTCAGTACCACAGTTATTTACAAAACATGAAAATATTTACATCAATATAAAACTCACTTAGGTATAACAACATGTATGTTCTGCTTATATACAAACAGCGAAGTCTATAATTTATTGTAATTATAGTCTAACATATTTATGTAACTTGACATATAAGTATTACTGAAATTTAAATTTTCAGTTTACGTAATATTTCCATTGGTTATATTCCCTAAAAGTTTCCTGTAGTTCAGCAGCAATTTATATATTTTGCTTGCAGTGTCGTTTAAAACTGATTTGGTATGGTTTATTTTACAGTGCACTGGAAGCCATATTTCAATTTTAGAAAGAAGTAAGGAATGCTTATTTGTCTTAAAAAGTGCGTGCATTCAATAACTGACGCACCATCAAAGGAGGTGCTATGAAAATGCGTCGGACTGGCACGTTTTGCACGAGTAAAGCCAGTGCGATTTACTTTACTGAGTTGGAACTCCTGTCTTGAGCGTTCGAAATATTGCTTTGGATTGAGTTCCTGCAGCAATAACATGGAAGTTGTGGCACTTAAGAAGGCCAAAATTGTTCTTTTTCCGAAAGAGGGAGTTTTACACCTACTCAAGCATAATCGGTTTGAGATTAGGACATGAAACTCGATCTGAATAGGTGAATCAATAACTATTGATTGATGATTCGGATGAGCCAAAGCTTATGGGATTAGAATTGCTAGGTTAGGACGGGCGAGTCGAACTTACTTAAGGGGGTCGTTTAGGCGAAAATGGTCATGTTATCAATTTTCTGTTTTTTGCTCAAAAAGTGTCTTCAGGTATGGGGGTATTACGTCCTAAATTTTTAGGGGGCTAGCGGCACTAGAACCCCCCCCCCCAAAATGGGGGGGGGGAGAAATGGGTCCACAGGGGGTCCAAATTTGCTTTTTTTTTTGCTGCAAAATCATCAGTATACGAAAGGCTATTGTATACCAAATTTCTAGGGGGCTAGCGGCACTATAAATGAAACATGCCAAGGGCATTTCCTTTGGAAATACTGCATTTTATAGCAAAAAAAAAACATAAAATTGCCTTTATTGAAAAATCTACATTTTCAGACTAAAAAAGAATAGAACTGCCTCAGTTTTTGTGCTAGAATAAAAACAAAAACAGTTTTGGAATCCTTGAAA
>LQNS02000141.1:18841546-18856207 GCA_001587735.2 Parhyale hawaiensis | reverse complement strand
CTTTTTACCCACTCTTTCCGGTCTTGCTAATTAAAGCGAGCAGTAATGGAAGCTGAAGCGATCTTGTTGTTGCCGAAGTTTCAGGTCGATCGGGAGATGGCCTTCTAAAGGAAGTCGATAAATTGGCAAATTGTTTGTAAATTACTGAAGAAAGTTTGCAGTGGTCACTGGCGACCATGCCAGGGTAGGAAGAAATCCGAAACGGATCTTAGCGGATAGAAAAAAAGGCTTGGTGGAGTTCTTAAGGAAAATTAACTGTCACCGGTGAATGTGTAAAGGGAGATTGTATTCGGAATTGATTTTGTACCGTATATGAACGAAGGACCAGTTGGAGTTCTTAAGGAAGTTTGCAGGTGTCATTGGAGATTGTGTCAAGGCGGGAGGGTTTTTGAAACTAACATATAAAAAGTGGCTTGTTTCAGTTCTTTGGCCAAATTGCTGCCACCGGCCACCATGTTAAGAGGGAAAGATTTCTGAAGCGGCCCAAATAATGTGAACGGAAAAGAAAATCTACGAGAACATCGTTTTCAGTATTTCAGTGATTGATATTTTTTTAACTAGTATTGAGGTGTGTGAGTGGTTCCTGGAGAATGTAATTTTTTACAATTTGACTCTGTACCGCTTCTTCTTTGAACATCGGGTGTAGTCCAGTACCGGTATCGGCTCAGCTAAAACAATTTTTGAAATATTAATGTACATTCCAACAGGATGATCGGTTGCCTAATTTCTCTTCCCTCGGTTAATCGTAGCTACCTTTAATCTCACTTAATATTTACCTTACTTATTAGCTGCGCTAAATATTGAGTGGTGACTATATAACATATTTGAGCATGGATTGATATAGCTTGCTTAGTGCTAGCGTTATACGGCACATTAAAATTCTGAATTTTCCTCCCTGTTTTATTTATTTTCCCTTTGTAATACCCCGAATCAGACGGTTCAAAAGGCTACAGCGTACAAAACGGAACAACTGTGAGGGATCTACAGACCCTCCAGGTCTATAAATAAGTTTGCATAGACCACACCTATTACTTTTAGACTTGCTTCACGGAGCTTGCTGCCGAGAAGGATATTAAGGAGATCAACCAAGATTTCAGAAAACTTTTTTATTTGCGAACCGATTGTTTTGATATTTGCACAGTATATGTAATTTGAAACAGAACCACATTTTGCTACTATAACTTTTATGACTTTGGCCTTAGTTTTTGAAAAAATGTGGAATAGTTATTTTTTTCTGAAATTTCAAATGAATAGAAGTCTATGAGTTTTTACGCTTGAAAAAAAACTAAGGCAGTTTTGGTATCCTTGTAACATTGCTAACAAAGTAACGGAGCAGGATTTTCCATTTTCCTTTTGCTTTCTTCTGATATGCAGTTTTATCACTAACTAAATTTTATAAAAATCTAAAAGTGTCCGTTTTGAGCTATAATAAAAGGAAAATGAGGGGAAAAATTGAAAATATCGCTGTGTTAGTTTGTCACGAATCTTTTAAGTTTTCCAAAACTGTCTTTGTTTTTTGTTCTACTATGAAAACGTACTGACTTCTATTCACTTTTAGGTGAAAACGTCCAACTGTACAAGAGAAGGAAAAAACGTAAAACATTGTGGTGAAATGCCATATAAAGCAATTTTTGCACTATGGATGAAGTTTGAATGCTTTATTCGTGTTGTGTTATCATCTAGAAATGATAAGAATGCTTTGATTTTATATTTTTGCCTGTAAGTAGCTAAGTTACGTATATTTATATCGTATTTTTTCAGCACTAACCACCCAGATTTCAGAAAACTTTTTTATCTGTGGACTGATTGTTCTAATATTTGCACAATATATGTAATTTTGAAAAAAGTAACACAGTTCGCTCATGTAACTGCTTCAATTTTGGCCATATTTGGTGAGAAAATGACGAAAAAAGTTTTTTTTTTGTGTTAATTTCATATAAGAGAAGTCTATGAGTTTTTTATGGTAGAACAAAAACGCAACAGTTTTAGAATCCTGGTAATATTGCTAACAAACTATTAAAGCCGAAGTTTCTATTTTCCGTTTCGTTTTCTTTTGATACAAAATATTTTATCACTAACTAAATTAGATAAGCAATATAAAGTATCGATTTTGAACTGTGATAAAAAGAAAATGAGCGTGAAAATTGGAAATGTCTCTTTGTTAGTTTGTCGCAAATCTTTCAAGGATTCCAAAACTGTATTTTTTTTTTTCGAATGAAAACTGACGTGGCACTCACGTCGCCACATAAAAATTTGGGACATAGTAGCCCACTGCCTGAGAATTTTTTTTCAGCGAAAAATTTCATAATTATAACCAAAATTGGTGGGTTGGCCTCTTAAAGTAAAACGGGCAAACCAGACACAGAAACAGAGAACCGGGACTAAAGTGAAGACTAAGGTTGGGCGCGGCCCAGCGACAGTAATTTTTTAATTCTGATTTTTCCCGCCCTGCAGTCCTTTTTCTGGAGGCTTCGCGGCCAGAGACTTTTGGGCCATCATGAGGCAGAAAAGAATCAGCCACGACTCAATTTGTTTTTAGCTAAAAGAGCGTTATAGTTACAAAAAGAAGAAGAAGAAGAAAGAAATGTGTATTTATACCCTATTTCTCGGCGGAAACGGAAAATTATATCTTCAGTGTTAACTTGGAACCTGCTCATTTCTTTCCGATCTGTACTACATATTGTTATGCTTTATAACACCGAATAATAATAGCAACAGCGACTAAGCCTCGACAATTCACCTACGTGAAACTCTTGGCCAGCGAGTTGAGCGCAACTTGATTAGCTGCCTTCGATAGCGCCATCAATACTGACAAACTCAGAAGCAATTCTGTCGCTCAAGAATTGGAAACCGATCTTCGGTCAGACCTGTCGCCGACAGGCCTGCAGCGCCTGTAGTTAGTTTCTTGGGCAACTGCATGTACGCTGAATATCAAAGAGACGACGACTTTGAAGCTAGCCAGCAATCAATAAATGTATCCGTGCTGAACAAAGCTTTGTTAAAAACAATAGTAACGATTTTAAAATAAGCCATCAGTAAACGCATTCATGAAGAACAAAGCTTTTTTCTAAACTTTGAAGTTAGTTATCAATAAATACGTACGTGTACAAGCGCACATATGGATAGCACAGGTAGTTTGTAAGGAATCAGAGACATCTAATCTTCTATTAATGCTAACAATTATTCCCGTTAAGTTAGTGGTTAATAAGTGAATACATAGCAATTTATATAATAGATGGTGGTTTTAAAGTTAGCTGTTAAACAATAGAGACGTGCAGAGTAGAGCGATTTTAATGATATGAGCAATTACTTTAAAGTTCACTATCAATAAAAGCATTGATGGCAAATTAAGTTATTTTTGATTGAAGTCATTCCGGCTTGGTGCGAGCTCTAGGAGCCGACGCTAAAACAAAGCGACCTTTGCTTTGCAATATATCAATAATTATTTGCTTAGCATTGACTTCAAGCAAACTCTACTGTAGAGAATAGACAGAGACTGTTCTAGTACATACATCTAAATACTGTTCAGACAGCATCTCAAGTTGAAATTACTTTACGATTTTGAATGGCACATAAAATACTTGAACTACTTATCTCACTAGAAGATACTTTACTTTCTTTTGTACAACTCTTAGACGTCAATCAAGAGTTTTTATAAAGTTATTCTAGATAGAAAATTCGCGTGGACTCTTAAGACAGACTAAAGTTTCTGGAACGTGAATTACGTCGTGAGAGCTTCCAGGAAAAAATTAAATTCTAAATGTTGCTATGTAGAAAGTGAAGAGTTTGAGAAATATCAGTTGAAAAAATTCAAACAAAAATTTTATAAAAAAATGATAACTCTAAGAATGATCAATTTGAACTGTTCCAAATAAATGCTACGCAAAATGCGAGATGCTTGAAATTATCAGATGATAATATTCTACATAAATAATTCGGCCAGGCTGAGGGGTCTAAAATTATCAGATGGAAATGTCTTAAGCAAATGTTATGTAAGTGATGATATATTTAAGCATATTTTGTAGAAAAAGAGCTTAACGTTTTGACTCACAAGCTGAAAGGTTTAGCTAGAAGAATACTATCACTTGCAAAATGTCTCAAACAAATTTATACCCTAAATATAAATTGTTCGAATAATATCAATCTAAAAAGGTTCAAACAAAATTTGCGTACTGTAAAAGTTCAGAAATTTGAGAATTTTTAGATGGAGCAACGCATAAAATTAAAGGTTTCAGAATTATCAGTGGGAAAAAACCTGCGGAAATTTACGTAAAATATTAAAGGCTTCATCAGACAGAGGCAGCACTGCGACCACCACTATCAGGCGGAGCGGAAACTCCCGAAGCGGGGGACCGGAAACCAAAAAGTTTTCTTTTTTTTTATCGAAGGATCGCCAAAGGTTCATCGACCATGCTTTCCAATTCTGCCTTTTTCTAGCTTTTTTTTTGCCTGGTTTCGTTTTTACTTGCTCATCGATTTTGCGTAAAGTTCAGCTTTAATTTTATTAGAAGGCAAACAATATTTAGGAATTATACTGATAAATGAATAGCGTATCAAAAATGCTAGTGTTAACGGCTCATGGGATTTCCTCTAAGAATTTTAGCGCTTTCCAAAATCCACTTAACGTTTAGATGCAAAAACGCATGGGAATTCCAGTTTCTGTTCCTTACGCAAGGTGTGGTCCAACGTCCCTTAGAGTGTGTGAGATTCAATAATTACCCATGAAAGCTCCACTGTTTTATGTAAAGAGTTTTAAAAGCTGGCACCAAGATTTCCAACATTTCGTAAATACTGTATATGATATAAGAGCGGCTTGCCAGTACATTGATGAAGCATGTTTGTTGCTGCTCTGCATAAGTAAGGTTCAATGAATAACACATGATCAGTTACATAATTTTTCAGTTTGGTAGGTTAATTAATTGGGACAAATGTAACTAAAATGAAGCCGGTACAGGGTTTAGACATTATTGCATCTGAACCATATTAAACAATTACGGTACATTACATTCGAATTTCTACTGTTTCTAAAGCATAATCACCAAAAATATACATGAACCATTTAATCTAATGATATAATAATTTTCTATTCATTTCATTCCCAGTAATGATCTATGTAGGATTAACATTAGCGGAGACTCGTTTAAACAAATTAATCGGCAAGTGGGTTAATTTAACGAAACAACACCAGAGCTAGAAACGTTTCGAAAAAAATCATAGATATTTATTTAAATGAAGGCTAATATATGTTGTTTAGACAGTAAAAATCATGATTTTTATTCAAAATTACATTGGTTTTAACATATAATGATAACTTTTAATAACTCAAG
Organism: Parhyale hawaiensis; assembly: GCA_001587735.2. Taxonomy (NCBI): domain Eukaryota; kingdom Metazoa; phylum Arthropoda; class Malacostraca; order Amphipoda; family Hyalidae; genus Parhyale; species Parhyale hawaiensis. The sequence goes on along the minus strand of LQNS02000141.1, from coordinate 18,850,880 downwards.
TTATGATGTTATTTTGTATTTTTAACGAGACATCTCGTGCCGGTATGATATATTTCGCGGTATAACGAAATATCTCATATAGGTAGTGGATAACATTTTTAAAATTAAAAAGAACAGAACTAAGTCATAATCATAACTTTGTTGAGGTGTTATTCATCAGGTTCTTGCGACAAACGGCAGAATTTTTGGTATTTATTTGTCTTTCTGAGTCAGTGTACTGACTGGTAGTTACATCACTGCCAGCAGTTGCCACCGTGAGATTAGTTACAACGATCAATAATAATTAGAAGACAATCACTGCAGCTATAAGAAGCTAACACCAGCAACTACAGGATTCATACGGGCGACGCGACATAGACAGTGCGAGGGCAACGGCAAAACTCATGAGGGCCCCATACAGAGTCCAAAGCAGTGGTACAAAAACTGGTTGCCAGGCCTACGGCACCGAATATCGCACGTGATATCTCGTAAAAGATTGTATTTAAGGTATCGAAGCCCAGCATTGCACGACATAACTCGTATTAAAACAAAAATGAGCGAAAAAACTTGCCACGAGATATCTCATGCCAAGTTCAAAATTTTCAGGAAATGAAACTCGAGATATCTAGAGTGTGAGAAATTTTGGGTTAATTAGTTAAGCAGGTAAGATCATTACCGAGATTCGGCTCTACAAAGTCAGTAGTCTCGCCTTTAATTTTATTCTTACAGGATGCAATCCACCCACAGTGAGGAAGGTCGGCCTAAGCAGGACTGGGTCCTGTGTTCTGTAAATTTACTACAAAAATTGTTGCAAAAAGTGAAATTAGATTTATAAAATTTTTAACAAAGAAACAATCTAATTTACTCTTGATACCGCACATGAACTTATTCGCAAAATTGAGTAACTTACGGGTTTCTCATTGAGAACCTCACGCGTACACTCGAGGATATTTAATAATTAATACAATTAAAACTTCTTGCGTACACTGACAGAGTAGCAGTGGTTGGAGATATAAGGTGTACGTTATCACCAGCTGGTAGCCGACTCTAGTTCTAACACGACTTGTTACAACAGGTCGTGATAACAGGCGATAGTGAAAGGGTAACACCGTACTTGAAGATAATTTTGTGATGAATAAATTAACTTGAAAAGGTTCACATTAAAAATATATGAACACTTTCATCCGAACAGTTGGTACGCTTCATACGTCAGAGTAACACACGGCTCTGCATATAGTTGTCAAAAGCCATTCTTTACTGAAGGCCGATGGATTTTAGGGATAAACGAATACAATTTTTTTCTAGCAAATGACAGCTTTAGCTAATTTCGTAAGAAGTGTTGCCCACGTAGCATCGCTTTTGAACCCTGGCATTGTGTATGACGTAAGAATGAGCATATTACGACGCTAGAACTCATCTTAAATTATTTTAATAACGTTTTTCACAGAAATTGGGAAAACGAGTTCAAGGGATAATTATGAGCGTTGTAAGATATCTCATGCTTGTAAATTGAAATAAGAATGATTGTCATGATTTCATTTAAACCACATGATCTAGCAATAGAGCCTCAAAAACCTGCTACTGCTTTAAAATTTGACTTACCATTGAAATACTCCTGAGATCTCCGATATATGAATGTTAAGCAAGGCACAGTCTAACATTTGTACCTTAAATGCAAGTGATCACGAGATTTCTACTGTTTTTTACAGTTTCGGTTATAAGACCGTCAAGTGTAGTTTTACCTAACTTACCAGCAATGGAAGTACGACAGAGTGCGGTGATTGCGTGCTAAATTTCCTGAGATCATCTCTCCGGGAGAGAGGGGGCACAGTTTTTACCTAAGCCTTTCGTCTCTAACGCCATAGCTCTGACCATCTCTGTTGACTGCACCCGTGCGCTCACCACGGGTCTAGCGAGCAACTATCTGCAGTAAAATAAAATACATGCGACCGATCCAGTTAGGGAGCGAGGTCAAGTTAGTTCTAATTTTACGACATCGTACATTCTAAACATTTAAGCTATACCTCTAGTTACTCTAAAGGGTGGGGACAATATTATGTAACTTGGTTTTTAATATTTAGAAGTGAAATAATGATAACTTACGTGCAAGCTCAACCAAACGACGCTTCAAAAACTGCAAGTGGACTTCTCAGAAAGCTGGAGCTCCTTTGGAACATCAAAAACGACCAAAACCTAATGCAAAACAAAATTTATCTTCTTCATTGTCAAGGATTTGTGGTTCCCATCATCCCAAGCTCTGAGCTCAATGGACTACTCAATATATTCTCCGTCTTGAGGTGAAATGCTGTGTAAAATTCTACAAAAATTTTCTCGTTTTTGAGGCGAACATTTATTCGAGCAAGAAAACACGCGAAGATGAGGTGCACTGCATGCCTTGGTTCCTTCCTTCTTTTTCGGAACTCAAACATTGAGTCAGATGCAAAGGAAGACTCATTGAATAGGATATCTGTGATTTTCTAGCCCCTTTGGGAAATGAATGAAATATATCTAGATTTCTTATAACTCTTTATGAAAAACTACAAGTTACACCCGTGACAATTCTAGTCTCCACGCTATGCGTGCAGAATCCGTCGTATTCGGTTGAAGCTTTCCACTCCCGAGCGCAGTCGATGGAACAATTTGTTACTTGGAGTGACAAGAAATGCTATGCATTGAGAAAGGATGATTTGCCCTAGGGAAGTTTACACGGCTGAAATTCTATATCCTTGGCTGCGTAGTCCATCTCTGGTAGGAGATTCGCAATCACAAATTCTATCAAGAAAGCTCGAGCGCCAGTTCTCACTGTTCTAGGAAAGTCAATCTGAGAGCCACGGAAAAAGCGGGAGAGGTTCTAACCAAGTCTTTGCTCGGCGGCCAGAACAAGCAATGAATTATTGAGTGCCTAGCGGCGGATCAGTTTTCTCTTGATGCAGGGATATCGTGCAGAGCCTTGGCGCGATTGATGGTAGCCTGGCAGACCCATGGAATAGATAAGATGCGGACAGAGGGTAGAAGTACAGTGCGTGACTGCCCAAATTTGCTGCTGCAGCATTGCGTGTACAATTGCGTACGTTCATTTTTTTTACCCGCAGCTCTGTGCCACACTACACGGAGATAATTTTATGATTAATTTTCTGAAAATGCTTGCCATTCCGTAAGAGGTATGATGTTATTCAAAGTCTGGGAGCAGAAATTACCGCAGTTTTTTTGGTATTAGCTTATGAGACGAATGGTGCCCACCATACTGAGAGGACATAGACTCTTTTTTTCGACGGTTTTGTCTCTTAGGTGGCCCAGGATTTGGTGTTCTTTGAGCCATCGCGTGTGAGCAGACCCGTCCCAGTGTTGATTTCACCATAGGACCATACAATACAATGATTAATTGAAGAACGAAAAGAGGGACATCTCCACAGTGCACGTAACCGCTGACTGATATAGTTCATCTGGTAATATTTTTATACGAGAGCTCAGTACAGTAGTATGTTATAATTATGACCAAAGCCTGGGCACTGAAGATGTACCGACGCAACAATGATGGAGTCCACCAGTAACTTATATTGCCCAATCCTTACCAGCAGGAGTTGTTAAATAAAAGATTCACTGACACTTTAACCAACCAAAAGAAAGCTCCTCAACCACTGGCATTTCTGCAATCATTTTCAGTGAGTCTTCTTGTGTAATTTTCTTCCAGACCTGCAGAACTCGACTGTGGCAGTTTCAACGGCAGAAAAAAGTCCATATAATTTCGTCGCTGTAATGAGAACCAACCGACCTGAAGCTAACTTGAAAATACAAAAACTTTGGCTGTCACTAAAGTTAGCGAAACCTGAGCGGACCGAGGACACTGCTTACAAGGGACAAAAAAAAAAGAAACTCTGAGTGGCTTATAAGGAGCCGGTTTTTATTGAAGATGGATGTCTGAGAGGCTTATAAGAAGCTTTTTGTTCTCGATGAATTGTCTGAGTACTTTATAAGGAGATGATTTTTATTGAAGAAGGATTGTCTAAAAGACTTATAAGATTTTTTTCTTGAAGTTGGATTGCCTGAGTAGTTTATAAGGAGATTATTTTTATTGAAAATGAATTGTATAAGTGGTTCAAAAAGAGACGGTTTTTGTAGAAGATGGATTGTCAAATTGTCTCGGTGGTTTATGAAGAGACTCTTGTTACTGAAGATGGTTCTTCTGACTCGCGTATTAAAAACTGTTCAACTGAATTTAGACATATGAGTGGGTTAAGAGAAAGCGGTGTCTATCGCATTTGGTACATATGTCTCTGTGACCTATAGGAAGAAGATTCCAAATGTAGAAGCTTGTCTTAGTGGCTTAAGAGATGCCAACTTAGTGGTTTATTAGGAACAGAAGTATCTGCACTTGGTAAGGAAATCAAATAAAGGCGGTAGAACATGTCTGAAAGTTTTACGGGAAAATGACGTTGTAGAGGAAGGAGCGTTTAAGTTAACACAGGTGCTAAAATATCACACTTAGCCTCACATCGTTCCAATTAAAAATATATTCATGCGAGTCCGGTGCTATGTAACAGGCGACCAAATAGTCCTTATGGGCTTCAATGGGTTAAGGAGCAGTAGGCAAAACTAATCATACTTAGAGAATACGAGCTCATTCTCGCCTTTTTTTATCGTATAGCTCTCACTGAAAAACCTGTAATTTCTTTCTCCTAAACGTATACACTGTAATTCATGAGCATCGCTGAGGGTGAATAACTGTGGTTGCCCCTCGCATAACTGCGGTAATATGTGCTGTAGGTATAAAAAGTATACATATTTTAACTGTACTCTACCAGGCCAAAAGTTTGTCTAACCCTGGGCTACTGTAAATATAACCCAAACCAATATGTTACTGACATCTTCGCGATAAATTTGATGAAAAAGAATATGGTAACAATAGTTGCCTCCAGCTTCACTTCTAGTCAGCATTTCCCCTGCTCTTCCTATACATGTTAACACAAGTAGACTAATCCCCTTGGAAATTGCTTACAAGACAAACCTCTCTCATTCACCACGAGCATGGTATAGGTTTGCGCATGGTTGGGAAATCCGCCAGAGAAGTGTCTCAAGCGATAACAATTGGTCTTTGGACTGGGCAAGGAATAATTGCTGGGTGGAAAGCAGATGTTTGAAGTGCGGTTATTTAGAGGTAATAAAGGAAGAGCTAAATTTTCAATAGTCGCGAGAGGCATTTTTGGAAGTGATCAGTGAATGCAGCTGTCTAGCATATTCACTAAGGCCCTTAGAATTTGCAAAGGACCAATGGACAAAGACTGGACTGTAGAGCAACGGGAACACGTCCTATGGTCGGACGGATCTACTTTCACATCGTTCCAGAAAGAAAGCAGGGTGAGGGTGAGACAAGGATCCTATGAAACTTTGATCGTTCATGCATCACCCCAGCAGTACAGGCTGCTGGAAGAAGTGTAATAATGACCAGATGTTTCACATGATAGGGAGTAGGCTCAGGAATGACAATAGAAAATCTCGGGATTGTTTGAACATCCTAGTTGATCAAGTGCACCTGTCTTTAAATTTTTAATTTTCTAGTGGTTCCGATATTTTCAAGACGACAGCGCTCACATCCATCGGTTTGCTGTAGTGAAAGTTTGGTTCATAGGTCAGGAAGGATTACTCTCTCTTATGCAATGGCCACCATCGTCACCTGAATTAAGCCCTATCGAGAAGCTGTGGGACCAACTGGGAGGGAGCTGCGAGCCCCAACACCGTTTTTTTCTTCGTTTTAAGATATTTCTTCACACTTTGGATCAATATTCGGTTGGATTGTTCGTAATTTTTTTTTCAGATTCCATGCCCAACTGAATGAAACCTGCCATCAAGTATCAATGCAAAAGGTGGTCTCAAGAACTGTTGAGTTTGACTGGATTTATTACATCCTCATTTCTTCAGGGTGCTATAACCTTTGAGACCGGGTAGTGTATTTTATTTACCAACCATTCCCAATTTACAAAAGCAAAGGAAACCACGAGCTACTACTTTAATATAGTCACTATTCCTTTTAAGATATGCTGTGAACATTATTAGTAACAGCTAGGTTTGTATACTTTTAGTGTAGTCTACTCATCCTTGTCTTTCTATGGAACCTGAAGCAAAAACTATTTTTACAAAATAATTATTTTACATATATGTTGCATAATCATGATTCAATAGACATGTAGTGCTATAATCCATTCATTCTGCTCACCTTCGTTTGAAACAAAAAGGAAAACAGATGCTACACTTGCAGTTGGAATTCTATTTCAGGATGAATCTGATCAGCATGTGTAATTAAGGCAGATTATTCTCTCTATAAATCTCGCCTCTGCATACAGTAGAAAGATCATTTGTTATTCATGCAGTTTGTTGTAGTGTTGAGAATAACTCCGATTGGGTAACAATTTCGGTAATAGATATTTTGCTCAGCTTTACCTCTCTGAAGAAAAGCGTATAGTTTGTTACTGTAGCCCTAATTAACTTTCATGCAGTATCAGATCCGTAAAAGTAATTTCAGTTGTCGTCCGTACGTTAAAAGTTTGCACTCACAGCTGCTTGTGAAGCGAAACATGATACTCACGTAGTTCCCGTTGTCAATTTCAATATTATTACATGGTATCTTAGTATAGGAATTTCAACAGCCATATATACACTGTAAAAGTTCTAATCAAAACTGCTTCTGAGATGAAAGATGATACGCTGTTCGTGTAAGAAGTTCCAAAATATATCCCATATTTTATAAACTTTCAACAGGCATGCATAACTCAAAAGTGAGTACTTACCGCTGCCTATGTAAAGAAGCAGAAGTAATACTGGCAAGGCGACCATCTTCAAAGAACTCGCTGTAAAGCCAGATCGTGTGGGACGATTACCTCCAGCACCTAGTCTGACAGGACTGCAAATTCGGTCATTTTTGCAGTACCTGTTTCGGGTCATGGAGGGATTGGTTCTTCGGTGGCCGCCGCTTGCGGTGTCGGCAAACTGTAATTCTTGCATCTTTTGGAATGTAGTAACTACTGTGGGGTCTTTTGGGGATGTAGTAACTTCTGTATGAATTTCAGGTTCGAAAAATCACTTTGTGGTCTTTTCAGCAAGGGGTAGCTACTTTTTCGGTTTCGGGATGCAGTAGCTAGACGTACGTGATTATCTTTTAGTTGAAGTAACTACTTCATGCCTTTTCCAGTATGTAATAACTTTGCGTTATCTTTCTTAGCTGCACTGGTCACTCTGTGTTCTACGGAAAATCAATTTTCATTTATTTTTACACCACTTTTTGACATGTAGCTCCACCGATAGTGTGGCAAAATGTATTTTATATCACTGGGTCAGAAGCAGTAGCCACACGTGGGAAAAACTTTCCAGAAACAATGTTCTCTCACGATTTATGTAACTTCGTTCAAACAAAAACTTTACTGAGGCTTTGACTGAAGATTTCAGCGTGAAGCAGACGAATAACTCATGTAGCGGCACTGTGCTTTTCTGATTAAAAGTTTTACTAGCTGAGCCTCTTAGTCATTATCTTCTTTAAAGTGCTGTTGTGTTCGTTTTCACGGATAAAAACTACACACTTTGCTAATAATAAAGTTGTATCTGCGAAGAGAAGGGAGATAATATTATTAAGTAATTGGCATAAATATGGGGAGTTTTTTCTAGGAGAGACAATGAAGCCAAAAGGCAACAATAAAGTGGATTATCATCCTTATAATCACACATACACAATGGATTTATTTCACTATCCAAAATAAATTAAAACTTTTGAGTGGCTTCAAATACAGTCACTATTATCACCACGAAAGACACAATAAACAATAATTTGACTAGCCCTCAGCACATTCATTATTTATCTATCCGAAGACATAATAAACGCTTTAATTAGCTTGAAACATAACTAACATTCTTCCTAACCAAAGACACAATAACCACTTTGACCAGCCTCAAATGTAGCCACTATTTGCATTAACCAAACACATAGCAACCTTTCTAACGAGTTACAATTCTTCTTCCTAACCAAAAACATAGAGCCGAGCGAACAGGCCTTAAAATAATGTAGGCGCTATTCTCACTAACAAAAGCCATAGTAATCATTTTAACTGCTGCATTGCATGCATAAAAACTTCTACGGAACAACTGCGATGTACATTGCTGGAGTACAGCAGAAATTGATCAAATTTCATTACTTTATCTGATGTGCCCAAAAAAAATTGAGTGCAGCTACCAACATGTAAACACAAACACCGTGTACGCGTTTGGCTCTTCCAACTGGTTACTGTTGCTGAGCTGCTTCAAACAGGCAGTTTGTAGTTGATCAGTATATATGGTTACATGTCTTAGACTTAGCCAAAATAGTCACAACGTTACTGGCTAGACTAAACAATGGCTTTATCTGTAACTACTTCAAACTGTTTCTCTGTGGCTAGCACAAAAGGTTAGCATGCCTGTGGCTAGCACAAATGGTAAGTATATCTGTGGCTAGCACAAATGGTTAGCATATCTGTGGCTAGCACAAATGGTAAGTATATCTGTGGCTAGCACAAATGGTAAGTATATCTGTGGCTAGCACAAATGGTAAGTATATCTGTGGCTAGCACAAATGGTTAGTATATCTGTGGCTAGCACAAATTGTCAACACAGCTGCATGGGGTTAGCACAATCAGAATATCTGTGGTAGCACAAATTCACGCTATATCTCTAGCTAACTCAGTAGGCCAACGTACGGTATAGTAATGTGGCTAGTACAAATATTCACTACATATATTGTATTTGTAACAAGTTCAAATGACCACTATAATAATGCTTGTGACATGTCAACAATTGCCAGAAAATTTACTCTTAGACTGTGTGGCTAATTATCGTGCTAGAGTATTTTTTCCGTCTATATACAGCAGACTTCGCACAGCGGTCAAACATCCAGAACATTTTTAGGGTCCTTGAAGCCACAAGTGTGTTGTTGCTACCAAAACAATTCAGAAAATGTAAGCGTTCCGTTGGCAGGTTTAGAGGTGTTATCAGTGATGCTTCTGTTGTCTCAAGAAGTTTGGACTCCAAGTGCTAGTTATGTGAACCAACTGGCTATCGTATGATGCCTGCGTTAGTCGTTTCCCGGTTGTTTAAAAAGCACTGTCGGAGGAATAGTATACTGTACATTGCAAATAACCATATATATGCAGTTACTTGTTTAACAAAAAGTGAAAACGCATCACATGCTTTGTTTCTTGCATCACCACTCACCCACGCACTCTTATAGAAGCACACACTATACGCTTGGGCCAACTTTCCCATGTTGATTTCTCTCTGTCAAGTAATCGGCTTTAGGCGAATTGGTCGCTTCCCAAGGGCTCACTCAAAGCCAAGACAA
>LQNS02000141.1:18821546-18833901 GCA_001587735.2 Parhyale hawaiensis | reverse complement strand
GGTTCATGCTAGCTTGTGTTGGACTCAGCATGCATCATATCAGGGTGCTGCAAATTGTGAAGCCGTAGCGGTAGGCTAGAGATGCTGATATCAATGACATCGTAGCTCGCAAGACCGAATACCAGCTTTGGTAAGCGAGCTCTTGGGGCGCTTGACGTTCTTGCCCAGCAACCGATGTCTGTAAAGTCTCTGTGGGGGTACTGACCTTAGTCAGAAATAGGTGGGTCTGAGGTGTTACAGGTCCTAGCATAAGAGCGTTTCGTCGTTGGCGACACAGATTTCGGCGATTTGTGGTTGACTGCAGCCGTCCACTTCTCTGGGGCCAGCTAGTTGGCCTATATGGACAGCACGAACCAGTGAGTGTGGGTTCCCCAGTAGGAGGTGCAGGTCCAATCAGGTTGACTTTACCCCTACTTTTTTTTATACAGTAAAGGTGTTCATGCACGACGATCATCGGTGGGCTGAGCATATTGGACCGCCTTCACATACCAGCTGTCTGGAGTTAGTCACAAGAATTTAGCTTACTATGTTTATACAGCATGCAAAGACGACTCAGGGGCAACTAACAGAAGTATTCAAGTACTTGAATGGCTTCAACAACGGGACTTTTTGACAGAGACGTTGATGATCGCCTCTTAAACAACGACGAAAAATTCAAACGTACAGACAGAATAATTACTCCAAGCCAGCAGTTTTTCCGTGTTTCATAGCGAACATTAACATTTGGAATAGACTTTCATCTGAGATTGTTGATACAGCGACAGTCAATGCGTTCGAGAATCATCTTGGAAAACATTGGGAGCAACACCTTCCACAGCTACGAATTCTTTCTCGAGGAGTCACAAATTCTTAACGGCCAAAACTTCAGAGGCCACTCTAATTTATTATCTTTCATGCCTCAACTAACTTAAAGTTCCAGAGCTCCGCAGATCTGCAGCAATTAATCGTGCTTGTACGATTAACTACTGGGCTGGCTTTATTCTTTTCTTTTTTCATTAATAAGATGTCTAAATCGTTTTGACATGATGACAATAGCTTAGAGAGGGCCGGGGCGTCAGTCCTCCCGGCTTCTCTCTAGGAATGGACCTGTTGGCCCGTCTACTGCCAGCTATCTAATCTCTTGTCACAATTCTGCCATTTAGCCAAGCTCTGCAGGAGTTACACGAATGTGCTATCGGACTAATCATGCCCACTATTACAAATCTGCCATTTCGCCAAACACTGCAGGAGTTACACGGATGTGTTGTCGGACTAAACATGCCTATTATTACAATTCTGCCATTTAGCCAAACTCTGCAAGAGTTACACGAATGTGCTATCGGAGTAAACATGCCCATTATTACAATTCTGCCATTTCGCCAAACTCTGCGGGAGTTAGACAAAGGTGTTAGTGCATTACTAACATTGCTCTTCAGTTCTCAATTGTTTGCTAAGCTCCTTGAGAACCGCAGCAGGCGTCGTCGCACATTAGGCAGATTGCGAAAGAGCTGATCCTCAAGGTCGGCTCAAGTACCTTGTTAACATCGGCAGACCTCGAGGCAAGTGCTTGTTGCTAGCAGCTACGGTACAGCTCGGCAGGCTTCATTCTTTTTTGCTGTCGTCCGTAGAATAAGTGAAACCTAGTTGCATTACAAACAGTGTTTTGGCAGTTACGTGTAGCTGTGTGCCCGTATCAGTCTGTGTCTGGGTGAGTAGTTAGTTGCGAAGGACCAGTATCATAGGGGAGGTAATGTTGTGTCTGAGTGATGGTGTATACCTGTGTGGGTTTAGAACGGACTGCATTTTTCTCAGTGAATGCTCACAATTTAATTCTGAAGAACGAGCACCTCAGTAAAAAAAATGATGTAGTTTTATTCTACTAAGCAGTAAATTCAACAATAAATTTTGCAAGTGCATGAGCATTGCCTACAGTATTTCAAACTCCCCTTTAAATCTTTATTGCTGCTCAAATGTACGGTACACCTGCTGAAAATTTCTATAGTAATTTACATAAAACGTAGAGGAAACACACCAAATGAAAGCTACTTACATTATAGAGCACATACGACATTGAAATCAAGCTTATTGTGGTAAATAACTGTCACGGAATTGGTTATTTTCTGGGAAAAAGCCTCGAGATTTCCTAATTTCCGCAAGAAATCAGGGGGATGCACGATTTCAAAATAAACGCCGATATTCTTTGTCTTCAATATACTTCGCATGCAACACAATCATGGGAAACTGGTTACAAACTTTGACAGGCCGCAAGCTGTGGCCGGACCCAATAATTCTGCACTCACAGCCACTCTTAACTCAACGACCGCTACACACTCACCGCCGACCTACCGTGAGTACCGTCTTCGTTACCCAGGGCCTGGCGGGTGCGCACAAAGAAGGCTATTGTAATTACGAACCATTCCAATATCTAGCAAGCATTTTGAATAATTCTTTCTTAAAACTGTCACTATTCATCATCAGTCTACATTAATTCTTCTCCAAACGTCTGCTACCTTGCTTAAAAATTAAAATTATTGGTAAAGTTGGCAACCTCCTCCATAAGCGTCCCTGTATGTAACCTGCATCAAACACCGTCATCTACGAGAGGTGGGGGGGGGGCTGAGAGGGGGAGAAGAGAGAACTGTGCGGAGTTGCCACTTTGATTCCAAGTCTTTTATGTTTAAAATCTCTGGTTTGTATTACGAAGTCATACATTTACTTTAGAGCTATAATATATTAAGATAAATTGAACATTTCGCAGGGACTCGGGATTTACTCCAAAACTATAACAGTTAGACAAAATTGCTATTATAGGAATTTACTTAAAATGTCTTTAGTTACGCAATAATTGAGGGTTGATAGCTTACGGTATTTCAGAGTTATAACTTAACAAGTTTTCGTGCAACAGTTGAAACTCGTCATTTGGCATTGGTTTTATTAATTTTATACGTAGGTGGTTTATTTAAAGAGTTTCAGGCCCTGAAAAATGGTAGTGCACTTTTGTACCTCATGTCGAAAGCTAGGCATACTGATCTGCTCGCTTAACGAATTACAAGAACCATCAAGTGGCAAAGATAAAATATTCAACGTTTAAACGTTTCTGTGGCAAGAGCGTGGGCGTAAATGTGATACAGCAAAAAGTAATGAAAGTATCTCGAATATTACATCTGAACTGCAACATATGATTCAATCAGTTTCATTTTTATAGCAGAAACAAGAGATACTACAGTCTGATCATTTTATCAGGGCAGTCTGACCGTGGTCAAAATCCTCTATGGATTTGCCAATTCTATAGGTATTTCTGAGAATTTGTTAGGCCCAAATCATAGCCCAACCCACTCCCAGAAATACCCATAGAATTGGCACCGCTCTACAGAGAGGTATTTGACCACGACCGAACTGCCTTTTAAAACTGGTCGGACTACAGTACATGCCATATTTCGGTTTAAAACATACTGTGGTCAAAATGTTGCAACGAACTCGATTTCTCAGTTGTTCCAGAATTAGCAGCTCATATTATAGCGATGAAAAAATGTGTTCTCTGAATCTGTAGCTTGTATTTTAGCAATAAGAATGGTGCTCCATCAATCTAAAGTCTGTAAAGGACTTCTTATTTGTTTTATCATCCAAGGGACACTTTGTACATAAGCACACCATAGACAGGTTTTCTTGTGAGATGACTGCAAGTCACTACCAAAGTCTCTAAAATGTGTTATACAAACAGAGACTTCGGAAACAGAGAAACCAGATGAAAGCGAGGCCCCCGACACTAAGAAACCTGCTGAAATTAAGGGATACTGCACTAAGTGCCATCTGCCGTGAATAATTTGTAGCCATGACGCCTTCACAGTACCTACATTCCTACATGGTACCTACATAGTACCCACATAGTAGCTTCATAGTACCTACGCAATCATGTGAAATTTTTTCTAACGTGGAGGAAACAGACATGCAGTAAATCTAGTTATCTCCAAACTGAGAGTTCTGCCGAAACCAAAATGAATGATTTGCCTCTCTCCTGTTTTTTGAGTTCCACTTTACCGCCATGAGCAACTTTGAAAGTACTTCTGATGACCTCTCTGTGTTTTATGATATAAGTAGAGTATCGGTTTTGCTAGTATAACTGGTATAATAAATACCACCTCGCACTGGAATAATATGTCATGTTTTTTAATAAATCTATCCTACTTTCTCATCTTGAAGTATTGCTCTACACCTTCAGGATAGTTTATAAATAACATCTTCTTCGGATACCAACTAATGCTACATTTCCAGCTTCAGAAACAAGTGTTTTGTTGTAGAATTGACGCACTAGAGCAATGACGAGAACTGGAGTCCGGAAATCAACTGTATCGATTGTAAGTTCAGATACCAACAACATATTACCGTATCAGTTAATAGCAAATGTGTTGTTATCATAATGATGAACATTAGAGTCGCTCCACCAGCTATCGACTGCAAGTCTAGACACCAGCGATACATTATCAGTTTCAATAGGAAGAGCATTGTAGTCAAGCCATGCAAGGCAGCATTATTATCGAGAGTAGAATAAAGCAGCAAGAAATATAGGGCCTCGGAAGGGCGCAGCGGTGCAGGATGGCTGCTGTCTATTACCTCAAAGACGGATAATGACATCAACAACGGCTGGAATACACCCTAGAGTGCCATTACGAGCCGCCTCGGCTGCTATACACCGATGGAAAGTGCATCAACGAGAAGAGATGACGAATGGGGCCAATTATAGATGGCCTAGATTGCACTAGAAGTATTTCTGAGCGACACGAAAAAAATTGGTGAGAGAATTATAAGGAAGTGGGCGATGTTCGCCCAGAAGTAATCGGCAAAATGAGTATCAGTGATGAGAGTATTACTGGGTGTTTGCTAAATATATATATGAGCTGAGAAAATGAGACCTGAGCGATGTTTGCTAACTATGAGCATATGGACAGAAGATGAAGATTGAATGAAGGCTGCTCAATCCTTATATTATAAAACGATCCGTGTATTTATTTATTTTGTGTCCGCTCTTAAGGATATTGGCGAAAAATAGGACAGGTTGTAGATTTTGTAATTGAGTGACGTTTTCATAGAGATCGATAACCAGGTTGCAGAAGATGGTGAAACCCTTTATCTGAATGCACTTCCTGCTCGAAACACTTTTTGAAATCGGAACAATATACAGTATATGCACTATGCAGCACCTGGAGTCCGATTCAATAACTTGTTTCTCTCAGGTCATGACGTATAAATTCGGCAGATGGTCAATGAAGCGCTTTGTAGGTGATGATTTTTCACTGGCAGTAGACAACTATTTCTTCTAGCTTACTGTCTTCCTTATTTGACGGAGAAGTTTCCTCTTCACAGGCCAAAACTTCAGCACTTCAAATGAAGCAAATATTCCAGTTGGAAAGACGGTATCAACGGTATCATTGCGACGGAGCGCTCACATTGTATATAAGCTGACTTGACTGGAGTTGCATTCAAGTTCATTGCAGTGTTTTACTCAAGTCCAGTAATTCCATTTAATGCAAGAAAAAAAAAAATGGAATAGAAAAGTAACATTCGCTCTTTATAGCGAACAGGTACGAAAAAATCTAATCACTAAAAAAGAGAAAGAAGCAAATTAGAAGATATGGGAAGAAATTGATGAATGCAAAGTGACTCCGAGAAACACAAAATAGGCACAAAAGTAAATTACTGATCAATGTCCACTGCATACAAGCTATGTTCGACCTTGTAATAAAGTATATTTGAGACAGGAGTGCATACTAGTAATACATTGTGAGAGACATCCTCCACAGCTAAGAACTCTTCCTCCAGGACTCGCAAACTCTTAACGGCCCAAACTTCCGAGGCCACCTTAATCCGTCTTCTTCTCTCTCCCGCTCCAGCTACACAGTTTGACATCTCTAAACTCCGCATATCAGCGGCTCTTGATCTTGCTTGCGTGCATTCATGATCGTCTTTTTGGCAGGGATTCTTCCCTTTTTGTCTTTTTTCCAATCCTCTACAGTATATCTTACTAACATAATGGTAATAGCTCATAGAGGGCCGGGGTGTAAGTTCCGGTGTCTTTTTGTGAATGGGTCAATTACATCGTCTACTGCCTCGTATCTAATCTAATCAAAGAAACCTTAAAGACAGAAGCGGGCACTCGAAAACAAGTTCAGAAGCCTAAAAAAACGCCGGATGTGCTTAGGCCAGCAGCACAGTGGTTAGGAGTGATGCTGTATGAGTGTTGCCTTGGCCCAACGACACAGTGGTTAGAAGTGTTGAATTAGCCCANTCTAATCAAAGAAACTAAAAGACGGAAGCGGGCACTCGAAAACAAGTTCAGAAGCCTAAAAAAACGCCGGATGTGCTTAGGCCAGCAGCACAGTGGTTAGGAGTGATGCTGTATGAGTGTTGCCTTGGCCCAACGACACAGTGGTTAGGAGAGTTGCCTTAGCCCAGCGGCACAATGGTAAGGAGTTTTGCCTTCGCCCAGCGGCTCAGTGGTTAGAAGTGTTGAATTAGCCCAGTGGCACAGTGGTTAGGAGAGTTGCCTTAGCCCAGCGGCACAATGGTAAGGAGTTTTGCCTTCGCCCAGCGGCTCAGTGGTTAGGAGAGTTGCCTTAGCCCAGCGGCACAATGGTAAGGAGTTTTACCTTCGCCCAGCGGCTCAGTGGTTAGAAGTGTTGAATTAGCCCAGTGGCACAGTGGTTAGGGGTGTTGCCTTAGCCCAGCGGTACAGTGGTTAGGAGTGTTGCCTTAGACCAGCGGTACAGTGGTCAGGAGTGTTGCCTTAGACCAGCGGTACAGTGGTTAGGAGTGTTGCCTTAGCCCAGCAGTACAGTGGTTAAGAGTGTTGCCTTGCTAGCTGCCATGAAGCCGAAGGTTCTACTCCATGCCAGGGAGGGAAGGCTGGAGCTCGGTAATAGGGACGCAATTATTGTCATATGAGCCTTACGTCTGTAATCGACTGCAGCCGTAAGCTTGTCTGAGCCCTGCGGAAAGAATTCATCTGCACGCAGCATGAGCAAGTGCTTGTGGGATTTTTAGTAGGAGCATATAGTCGAGGCAAATATACCTTTACATTTACATCATTTACCGCCAGTGAACTACCGGCGGCGAGACCCTTGCACGATACAGTACCCAACTGAAGCAAGATGCCGAGAAGTCGTCATGTAAAAAACCAAGGCGGGTCCTGTAAATTACAAGGTTTAAACCAGATGCATAGCATATAGTATTAAAGTCGATGCGATAATGAAGAAACAAAAGGTTTATGGAAACTGAAGAGAATTGTTTTCAAATGCAGAGCTAGTGTGTTTAATGGGATAAAGATCAATTGCGTATTAGTGGTGGTTGGTGCATTTCCCTACCTTCAAAACTCATTGTACTCACGTAGGGCACCACTAATTTCATCATCAGCTCACTATTGTCAATAAAGAAAATAAAACAGCCCAATAACAGTGTTGCAGCATAGCTGAGTTAAAATTACAGCAGCATTGCACATCGTATACTATATAAAATTTCTATGCTCATAGCATTAGGTTATTCAATAATTACCTCCGCAAAGAAGGTTATGTTTTCGTCGTGTTTGTCTGTCTGTCACCAAGATAACGCAAAAAGTTCTGAACCGATCTGGAAGAAATTCCAGGAAGAGATGATCAACTTTTGGTGAAGATATATCCATCCGTTTGTTTGTTTGTTTGTCTGTCTCATTTTCTCAATGCCATAACTCAAAAAGCTAGGAATGGATTTTTATGAAATTAACATGAGTTGTTAGGCATATCACAAAGAGTATATAACCAAATTTTGGTATTGATCCGTTAGTTCATTCGTTCGTTTGTCACTGTTTTTAATTTTATGCTTGTTAGCACAATAATTCGAAAAATAATAAATAGATCTGTATGAAACTTATAGGGATTGTTAGTAATGTAGAAAGACATAAGTGACTAAATTTTGGTGCAAATCGGTTTGTTCGTTTGTATGTTTGACTCATGTTTGTCATAACGTTTGCTAGCAGTATAACTCAAAAAGTTATCAACGGATCTTCAAGAAAATTGCACAAGCTGTTATTAGTATCAAACGACACAAATGATAAAATTTTGGAGTTTATGCAAAGAAAATTATGGTTTCAGAGCCAATTTGAATTTTTTGCTACCGTTGCCTCGCTTGGTGGAGGTATGCACTCTCAAAGTGCTCTAGTTATTATAATATCACTATCGTGCTTTATACCATTTAACTGTAAAAACTTCGCATTCTTCCAACGATGTATGATAAATATGTAAACATGTTTCTCACACAATGAACGATTTAAATACACTGTATACATCGTGCTGCAAATGATGTCATAACTTAACAAATATTAGGCATCGCTTTATGGGAGAATTAATCATCCAACTAGCATCAGCATCGTGCCATAAATGGTATAATAATGTTATTATCGTGAGACAAAAGTTTTTATGATAACATTAGCAACAAATCCGTAGCCATCCACTCACTGGAAACCACAATAGTGTAACTGTGCAAGGGCAGTGCTAAAATTTATATTTAACACCGCCAAGAAGGTTCTGTCTCTGTCGTGTCTGTCTCTTTGCCAGTCTGACTATTTGTCTGTTATTCCGCTTATCTGTCACTAACATAACTCAAAAAGTTGTGTTTGGATCTTTACGAAATTCACTAGGATAGTTAGGTATATTAACAGTAACATTTGATTTACTTTTGGTGAAAATCTGTTCATCCGTTTGTTTGTCTACTTATTTTTCTTAAGGTCATACATCAAAAGTTATGGACGGATTTTCATGAAATATACAAGGGTTGTTAGGTATCTTACGAAGAGTAAATGACCAAATATTTTTGGATGATCTGTGTGTTCGTTCGTTTGTCGTTGTGTTTGATTTATGCTTGTTAGCACAAAAACTCAAAACAGTTATGGATGGATCTATATGAACTTTACAGAAATTGTTAGCAACGTTAAAAGACATAAATAATAAAATTTTGGTGATGATCGGTTGGTTCGTTTGTGTTTCACTTATGTTTGTCATAATATTTGTTAGCAGCACAAAATTACAAAAATTGTAAATATTGCCCCAAGGCACGAATGATTATATTTTCGTGTTGATACAAAGAAATCATGGTTCCAGAGCCAATTTAAAGTTTTCGTTACAGTCGCCTTGCTTGGCGGAGGAATGCGCTCTCAACGTGCTTTCTAGTTTGTGATGAAAGTGATGAAGCGAGCTTCATCACTTTGCTTATTTGTATACTATTATTCAAGTTGTATGAGATAGGAATGATATAAAATATTTTTAAAGTCTAAAGATAATGCATATCAAAATTGCTCCAGAAATTGATTTCAAAAACAAAATATTTAAAGTGAGCCGATATAAAGTGGGTAAAGATAAACTAAAAGTAAATGATAGCAAACACATGATCTGAAAAAAAACACTAACGTTGGAATATATAAGCTAAATTTGACAACAAAAGCTAATATAACGTAGTAGAATTTTTAAGCTAATTTTATGTTATTTGAGCTATTATCCATATTTTTGATGAAAGAAATACTAGGTTGTATCATACCTGGAGTGAAATTTAGAAATCGTTAGCCATTTGAATGGGTATGTACTTACTCAAATATCAGTTGATGCAGAGAAATTTGTTTCAGGAAGAGCCTAAATTCAGTTAATATAATTTCTAGCTTCAGTGTTTGTGTCAATTTGCAAAATAAGTTTGCCATGCAATGACTCATTTCAGATAGTACCTCCGCAGCATCATTATGTATGTGTGTATGTGGCAGTGCTCAAAAATATTAAAGTTAATGCAAAATAAGTTTGCCAAGGAAACAGCTTATTCCAGATGAAACCAAATGTCACTAATTAATATTCATGGAACATTATTATTTCAATTATTCGCTCATTGTTATTCAGGAAGCGGCAAGATCAAGTTCTCGCGTCGGTTACGGCGTATCATGGAGAAGACCCCGCAATGATTAATATTCAAAGCGAACGAAACTCGGCGTAAAGTTTTCTTCAGCTTGAGTTCCATTATTTAGGACCAGAGTTTCACGGACTCCATTAAGGTAAGTTTTCTTTTGAAGTAATCTGGAGCCCGAAGGGATTATCAGACCTGAAATTTGGCAACACAGCGTGCTGTACATCAAACGGTGTACATTTTCTGCAAACCTGGTCGGTTTCTGTGCTTAGCTTTGCTGGTAATAAATAGAGGTCATTTGAATGCAATTTGGTTGCCGGAATAAGTTCTGAATAGGTTATTACTCGTAATTAACTAATGCTAGTCGTCTGGATGGACCGATACCAACGATAATATCTACAGCCATGTTTGAGTACAGTAAAGTGCTTTATATAAAGTGAAAAACGAACATTGTTTACGAAATGTAGGTAAGTAAAATAAAATATATAAGCGGTTGACTAACAATGAGTGTCGTCCTTCACGTATTTTGGGATAGAAATTAATAATCAATAATTGAGCTATAAGGATCACATTGCTGTATTATGTAAATAAGTCTGCAAAGCAAAGAGGGCCATCTTTGCAATGAAAAAGTACTGAACACGAACTTCCCTTTGCATTTTATATTAGTTTATTCTCATTTCATACGAGGAATTATATTGTGGGGTGGATCGTCCCAGTATGTACTTAGGCCACTGAAAGTTGCTATTAACGATGTTCTAAGGTTTATTCTGAATGTTAAGAGGGATCAAAATAACGTGCCTGTGATGTCTGCCCATGCTATGTTTGATAAGCTGAAACTGATGAACCTTGAAGATGTACCGGGCTTTGCAAAAGTCCTGGCCTGTTTTGTATTTTCAAAGTGTGAAACTCATTTATAGACTTGATAGAATTTATTGACAATGACTCATTCCTAAACTATTTCAGATAATTTAATAACTGGTAGCAGTGCTCATTTTTATACATTATTGGCAATTTAAATAAAAAGGATAAAGATAGCAGCTCTCCTTCGCGGGTCACCAGAAAGCGGATATTGTTAGGTTGCAAAACGTCAGTTTATCAACGGTGAAACGGGTCGAAAACCGCCTTAAGAATAACGAAAGCCGGAAAAATCGACCACGTTCAGGCAGACCACAAGTTATTCAACGGAAGAATGTTCGAAAGGCCTTTAAAAATTATCCGAAACTCAAAATGACTGAATTTACGAAGAAGAAGAAAAAGAAGATTTCTGT
The DNA here is from genome assembly GCA_001587735.2 of Parhyale hawaiensis. Taxonomy (NCBI): domain Eukaryota; kingdom Metazoa; phylum Arthropoda; class Malacostraca; order Amphipoda; family Hyalidae; genus Parhyale; species Parhyale hawaiensis. The sequence continues at coordinate 18,822,745 of LQNS02000141.1, read as the reverse complement.
GTCAACCGTGTCAAGAGCTGTAAAGAGTTAAGGTGGGAAGAGCTTAAAGCGTCAGAAAAGACCGCTGCTAACTGCTGACATGGTTAAAAAGCGCCAAGACCGATGTTCCTGCCTTCTTAACGACTTGAAAAGTCTACCTTTAGCTCAGTAGTAAAAGAGTCTACTCTTCTGGAAGTGGCACCTAGGACAGAAGTTGTTTGTCTTGCTAGCTCGACACTCGAAACCGGTTCTGTAGAGACTACAAGCAATACAGAGGTGTTGAAAGCATCCGGTCTCTATGATGATGCTTGGCGCTGTGGCCTCCAATGGAGAGAAGATGCCTCCAGTGTGGTTCAAGGGCGGTTACAGGTTGACAGGGGCTGAATACAGGGAAATCATGGCCACAAAAGTTGTTCCTTGGATCAAAAAAATCGTCAAAGATGGAGATTACGTGTTTCAGCAAGATGGTGCATCAGCGCACACGTCGAAAACCGTCCAAAACTGGATGAGCCGAAACATGACTCTCTGGCCCAAAGACTTCTGGTCCTTACAGTTGCCTGATGTCAATCCTCTGGACTACCGCGTATGGCCGCATATTGAGAGTAAAGCATGCAAAGATCGCCACAGCAACATTGAGGAGCTGAAAGCCTCTTTGAACCTCACTTGGGCCCAGATGAGGAAGGACTACGTCCGTAATGTGTGTAGCGACTTCCGACCACGATTATGGGGTGTCATTGCTGCCAATGGAGGTCTTATTGAATGGAGGTCCTATAAGCAATGTTGTTTAAATCATAATAAACTAACACATTACAAATATTGTTTTATTTCATTATAAACAAAGCTTTTTTAAACTTCGGATGTCAAATTATTAAAACATTTCAGAACTTTTGCAAAGCCCGGTTTATGGGTATTTTCTAATGAAATTCATGAGAAGTACAATGTATTCTAATTTGGAGTGTTTCGAGAGATACTACCTGCCGCTAATTCTCACGCACGATTACAATACGTGAGGTGAGAGATTTAATCTGCCTAACGTCAGGCTTGAAATCCAGAAACTAATCACGATATATCAATCTGTCATATTGTATAACCGCCTACCTGGTCCATCCAGATGACTAGCATTACTTAATTACGATTAATAACAAACTCAGTAATTATTCCTGCACCAGCACTCGAGGGCAACCAAATTGCATTCAAATGACTGCTATTTATTACCAGCC
>LQNS02000141.1:18726018-18821395 GCA_001587735.2 Parhyale hawaiensis | reverse complement strand
GGGTCTTCTCCATGATACGCCGTAACCGACGCGAGAACTTGATCTTGCCGCTTCCTGAATAACAATGAGCGAATAATTGAAATAATAATGTTCCATGAATATTAATTAGTGACATTTGGTTTCATCTGGAATAAGCTGTTTCCTTGGTAAATTTATTTTGCGGTAACTTTAATATTTTTGAGCACTGCCACATACACACATACATAATGATGCTGCGGAGGTACTATCTGAAATGAGTTATAACATGGCAAACTTATTTTGCAAATTGACACAAACACTGACGCTAAAAATTATATTAACTGAATTTAGGCTCTTCATGAAACAAATTTCATTGCATCAACTGATTTTGAGTAAATTATTACCCATTTCAAATGGCTAACGATTTCTAAATTTCACTCCAGGTATGATACAACCTAGTATTTCTTTCATCAGAAATATGGATAATAGCTCAAATAAAATATAATTAGCTTAAAAATTCTACTACGTTATATTAGCTTTTGTTGTTAAATTTAGCTTATGTATTCCAACGCTAGTGTTTTTTTTCAGATCATATGCCTGCTATCACATACTTGTAGTTTATCTTTACGCACTTTATATCGGCTTACTTTAAGTATTTTGTTTTTGAAATCAATTTCTGGAGCAGGTTTGATATGCATTATCTCTAGACTTTAAAAATATTTTATATCATTCCTACCTCATACAACTTGAATAATAGTATACAAATAAGTAATGTGGTGAAGCTCACTTCATCAATTTCATTACAGACTAGAAAGCACTCTGAGAGCGCATACCTCCGCCAAGCAAGGCGATTGTAACGAAAAATTCAAATTGGTTCTGAAACCATTGTTTTTTTTTTGTATCAACACCAAAATATAATCATTTGTGCCTTGGGGTCGTATTTACAATTTTTGTAATTTTCTTGAAAATCCATTCATAACTTTTTGAGTTGTGCTGCTAACAAACATCAGAAACATATGTGAAACACACAAACGGACCAACCGATCATCACCAACCTTGAATTATTTTTCTGTCTTTTAACATTACTAACAACTTCTGTAAATTTCAAATATCATAGATCCATCCATAACTCTTTTGAGTTATTGTGCTAACAAGCATAAAATCAAACACAGCGACAAACGAACGAACGAACCAATAGACCATCCAAGAAATTCGGTCATTTACTCTTCGTAAGATACCTAACAACATTTGTATATTTCATGAAAATCCGTCCATAACTTTTTGAGTTATGGCCTTAATAAAAGATAAACAGAGAAACAAACGGATGAACAGATTTTCACCAAAAGTTAATCATCTGTTACTGTTAGCATGCTTAAATATCCCTGTAAATTTCGCAAAGATCCGTACACAACCTTTTCAGTTATCTTAGTGACAGATAAACGGAATAACAAACAAATAGACAGACTGACAAAGAGACAGACACAACAAAAACATAACCTTCTTGGCGGTGTTAAATATAAACTTTAGCACTCCACTCGCTCAGTTACACTATTGTTGGTTTCCAGTGAGTGGATGGCAACGAATTTATGCTAATGTTATCATAAAATCTTTTGTCTCACGATAATAATATTGTTATACTATTTATGGCATGATGCTGATGCTGGTAGGATGATTTATTCTCCCATAAACCGATGCCTAATATTTGTTAAGTTATGACATCATTTGCAGCACGATATATATTGTGTATTTAGGTCGTTGATTGTGTGAGAAACATTTTTACATATTTTTCATTCATCATTAGAAGAATGCGAGGTTATCACAAGTAAATGGTCTACAGCACGATAGTCATGTTATCATAATAATTATTGAATAATCTAATGTTATGAGCATAAAAATTTCATATATATAGTATGCGATGTTCAATGCTGCTGTAATTTTATCAGCTATGCTGCAACACTGTTATTAGGCTTCTTTATTTTCTTTATTGATAATAGTGTACTGATAATGAAATTAGTGGTGCCCTATGTGAGTACAATGAGTTTTGAAGGCAGGGAAATGCACCAAGCACCACTAATACGCAATTGATCTTTATCCCATTGGACACACTAGCTCTGCGTGTGAAAACAATTCTCTTCAGTTTCCATAAACCCTTTGTTTCTTCATCATCGCATCGGCTTTAATACAATATGTTATGCATCTGGTTTAAGCCTTATAATTCACAGAACCCGCCTTGGCTTCCTACATGACGACTCCTCATCATCTTGCTTCAGTTGGGTACTGTATTGTATTAGATCGTAAGACCTAGCTAGTTAATTGACTTAGCTTTAACATTTCCAACCACATAAATGCAGCTAACAATCTAATCAACCTAGTTGTACAACAGATAAAACTGTGTATCAACAATAAAAATAGTCTAGCAGTACAAGACAAACATCCATTCACAGCCTGCTCTCACCAGTACTTCATAAACCCAAATCCCTTTCTAACAGACAAATGCTATGCACCAAATTATTTTTTATAATGCACAGTCTCAAAAGATAACACTCTGTACTCGCTCAACCTCAAGTGCTTACCGGGACATAGTTGTGCATATACTGTCGCCAGTGCAACAGATTACTCGTGATTATCGTAGCTGGAGATTACATATTGTTTGTAATGATGTTTGAATGTATAATCTGACACGGGTCCATGGACGTTCAAACATCATTACAAACAATATGTACTCTCCAGCTACGATAATCAAGACTAATATGTTGCACTTTCGACAGTATATGCACAACTATGTCCCGGCAAGCACTTGAGGTTGAGCGAGTACAGCGTGTCATCTTTTGAGACTGTGCATTGAAAAAAATATTTTGGTGCATAGCATTTGCCTGTTTGAAAGGGATTTGGGTTTATGAAGTACTGGTGAGAGCATGCTGTGAATGGATGTTTGTCTTGTACTGCTAGACTATTTTTATTGTTGATACGCTGTTTTATCTGTTGTACAACTAGGATGATTAGATTTTTAGCTGCATTTACTTGGTTGGAAATGTTAAAGCTAAGTCAATTAACTAGCTAGGTCTTACCATATACATATGTAGATTTTATCGGCCCCGTAAGTAATTTAACACTTTGAGTTGGGCGTGTTCTCAATTTTATTGTCCAGATATTGAATATGTTATTTTATTTGGAGAACAATAAAGGAATATAGGAATAATAAATCTTTAGTATATAACCCATGAATGTTGAGTAGGTGAGTGCCGTTAATGACTTCCTTCGTTCTTGCTTTACCAACGTCAGCAGGCTTGACTTGACAAAGTTCCGCATCGATGGCTTGCGTAATAACTACGGTGCTGGTTTAACATCTGTCCCCAGTCTTGGCTTAGATAATGCCCATCGAATAAAGTAAATATACAGAGTCAGTAGGCTCTTGCTAAAACTCTAGCAAGGGCAACCAGAAAGCTTGGAAGTGTTTTATACAGTCCATATCGATGGATTAGATACCACAAAAAAAAAAGAACAGAAACATCAAATTTATTCGCGTTAACCACATCCGCTGAACTCAAGTCCTCAAATATTTTGTCAGAGTATTTCTGTTGCTGAAACCACATGTTCTTCCTACTGCTATAATATATTTCCAGGGCATTTTATAGTTTTTACGTTACCTCATTAGCCTTGTCACAACTCCAGAATTATGCCAGAATCCTTTCGGTCATCAACGTTAAAATATTCTAGCCCTACCCAAACAAAATAGCAGGATAGTTTACCTAACCCACATCACCCCGCTATAACACCATAATTACAGCATAATCTTTTGAGTTACCAAAGGCAAAATTCTCCTCGCTACGCCTTAAGAAAATAGCTGGAAACTTTACCTCGCCCACACCAGCCGCTATAACACAACAACAATTATTCCAGAAACCAAAGTCCAGCGCTTTTAGCCCCAACTCCAAATAATTTACCAGAAAGTTGGTTCTTTCTTTCGCCGCCCTCCACGAGCTTGCCTGAGGTATTATAGCTCCAGAAGCCCTGGACAGGAGTTTCGCCCATCGGTGTGGTATAGGGCGCAATCAGCCAAGAATTGCTCGCGCTGCCCCTGCAATCAGCAGGTCTAAAGACACCCCACTGAACTGACATTAGGGTCATATTTCAACTGCAGTCTTCCAACTCAGCAGTCGGATCATTTTAGTGGTAATTCGTGCTTGGTGCAGAGCAAGCGCTCCCGCCAGTGTCTTGGTTTTGATTCTTGTTAAGTGTTACCATGCTACAAAGCTAGAAAAATGTATGTGCACTGCTTATATTGTTACTCCACTCACATTTTCTGCCTATGACTAATAAAGTTCCAGTTAGAAACTTTACTCATTTTGCTGCATCTACATCTTCTTCCTACAGCTCCAAATTTTTCCACAAACTTGACTTATTGTTACCACACCGACATCTTCTTCTAACGCTAAGATCTAAGTCAGCACGTGAGCCATTCCCTTACACTTCCATTATCTACTTCCTATTACTCCAAAAAATTTTACCCGAAACTAAACCTATTCAATTCCTACGCCCAAATAAGCCCGTAACTTGACAAATTTTGTTATCAATCACACACCATCTACCTATAACTCTAAAATTTCAATTTTCCTCTTCATTTATTCTGTTACTAGACCCTCAACCTCTTTTTATACTTCTGAAATTCAGCCCGTAACGTGACCGATTCTGTTGCCGATCACACATCTTCTCTCCATAGTTATCATACATACATAATACATCATAATTACCATACATCGTCTCTCCATAGTTATTATACAATCTTGGCCACAAACTTGACCATTCTGTTACCAGCTACAGCCAGAGCTTCTTTCTCTAACTCTTCTCTACCACAGGCTTCCATTGTTTGAACTTAGGTCTTGAAAAACAGATTTCGTCGTATGCTGATATTATACAGTGGTTACAGTAGTTATAGTCAGAAAGTTTAAGCTTCAAATTCCGAGTGGAACGTTATCACAGAGGAAAGAGAAAGGGACTTATAGTAAATTTATATCGATGGAGACGGGGGAACCACGAAGGTGTTCCCTCACGGGATCAACGCGCATGGAAAAGCAAGTCGGTAAAGAAGAGGAAGAACAGAACAAACTTTGAGCAAGTAGGAGTATGGCATCGGGAAGGAAGCAAAGCGATCAAGAAAGACAGACGTCCCGAAAGCCTAAGTAATGGCTAAGGTAGGGGTTACACTATCCAACCGCACACTTAACATTCATCTCTCACGTCGTCCATGCCAACGTATCTATGATGCCGACTTTCACTATGTAACGGGACCGCGTTGAACGTTCGCTCGTAAGTTGAACACACGATACCGTATTGTAGCCTTGGCGTTAGGTGCTTTGGAACGGCACTTTGCCCACTTGATTGCTTGGGCAATCAAATAATTATAGTCAAACGCTAATCGTTACAGAGGATATTGAGCTAAAGTGCTGGTACTGATGACAGTAATGGACGAGCTGTTATTGGAGAGCTGATTTGAGATAGGCGATTGTCCAATTAGTTCTACCGTATGAAGGCAAGAATTCGAATTTTTTTCTGTTTAATGCTTTTGTGAACATGTGCTGGAAATGGAAATTCTGTGACTCTTGTGCTGAATAAAGCACAAGCTTGTTCCAGATTTTGCTCTACTGAGGGTTCCACCCGATTGTGAGCTTAACATATTGCTGTTTTTTGTACTAGTGTAGTTAGCTCGGCTGCATATTAACATCAAAGAAGTTTCATTAGTCCCTCCATTATTGAAGCTTGCGGTCAACTTTTGTTTTATGGCTGGAACCTATTATTTCTGAGATAGTGTAAGGAAACTGTTTAAATTAAATACTACCGTATTTCAAACGTAGCTATATATATATAAGGTGAGCTGCAGGATATGAATGAAACGCAAGTGAAAAAATGTTCAATCGTCACCCCCCGAAGTCCACCTCTTGAGAGCAAATTTCGGAGCAAGTTTAAGTTTATATCCTATACCGTTTTGCCTAAGAGTCGATACGTTATATATAAATTAAATGAATGAAAATCATTACTAAATACTCATATTGGTAGAAAAAATGTTTAGTGAACTTCGTTATAATCTTTTGATATAATATTATGTTCAAGCTTCCCTTTCTGCCATTGGATAAGGGCGCTAAGGCAATTAGTTGGTGTGAAATAGTTCACTATATGACTAGAGGGAACTACATAGAACTATCTACAAACCGTGTGTAACATTTACAGAATCCCTAGCTGTACACCGTGCATTTAGAATATTTGGCTTTATTACCTCCGCCAAGGAGGTTATGTTTTCGTCGTGTTTGTCTCTCTGTCACCAAGATAACTCAAAAAGTTCTGAGCCGATTTGGATGAAATTTACAGGGATTGTTTGGTATGTTAGGAGAAACAGATGATTAACTTTTGGTGAAGATATGTCCATCTGTTTTTTGTTTGTCTTCCTCATTTTTCTCAATGCCATAACTCAAAAAGTTATTGATGGATTTTTATGAAATTAACATGAGTTGTTAGGTATATAACAAAGAGTAAATGACAAAATTTTGGTAATGATCCGTTTGTTCGTCCGCTTGTCACTGTTTTTTTAATTTTTATGCTTGTTAGCACAATAACTCAAAAAAATAATGAGTGGATCTTTATGAAATTTCTAGGGGCTGTTAGTAATGTTGAAAGACAAAAATGAATGAATTTTGATGCAGATCAGTTTGTTCTTTTGTATGTTTGACTCATGTTTGTCATAACGTTTGTTAGCAGTGTAACTGAAAAAAGTTATGAACGGATCTTCAAGAAAATTGCACAAGCTGTTATTACTATCAAAATACACAAATGATTAGATTTTGGAGTTTATACAAAGAAAATTATGGCTTCAGAGCCAACTTGAATTTTTTGCTACCGTTGCATCGCTTGGCGGAGGTATGCGCTCTCAGAGTGCTCTAGTTTTTTTTGCGCTTGTGTGTGTTTTTTTTATAAAAGATATATGGCACGTATTTATCATTGATAATAGTAGGGTGGTTATAACCTTAGCTTTATCCGTGCCCGGGGTCTAGCATATGAACAAGGAGTGAAGCGGTATTATCGCAAAATTATTCTTCGTCATCGTATTAGACCGCCTGATAAATAAGGAAACATGTTAAGCAAAAAAGTAATTTCGTAAATGAGTTTAACGCTTTAAGTACTCCCAAATAGGTTTCGTACAGGGCATGTTTCATCCCTTAACAGAGTTTACTGGCCTAGTAGTCTTCCTCGGCTCCTCATTCCTGCCATACGCACCAGCACTGTTTTGTTTCCTTTTTTTACGTATCTAGGGTCACTCTTTCTTATTTTTTTCATTCATATTTGTTGAGTTACTGTAAAAATACTTATAGTATTTTGAGTATTCCTTAAGACTTCCTTGTTTATAATGCAACCATTGCCACGTGGATAATTACTTTGATTCTTAAAGAAATTGTCGGTAGGGATAAACAGATAATCCGAAACGTGGTTAGCATCTGCTGACGTTCACCTATAAGATTTAATAAACTGGTCCTACACACAGCTTTTCTGATATTGCTTTTTATCTTAAAATTGTCAGCACTGATGGTGAATGAATTTTAGATTTCATAGAGTTTGTTTAGGTTAGGTTAGGTTAAGTTAGGTTAGGCTAGGTTAAGCAATGCTAGGTAAGGTATAGGTTAGGTATTATAGGTTGGGCTTGGCTGAGTTACGTTTGTTCGTTATGATAGATGAGGTTGGATTAATCTAGATTAGAAGAGGCTAGGTCAGGTACCCTTAAGTTAAGTTCGGTTAGGTTAGGTTAAGTTTGGGAGTTGCACAAGTAGAAAGAATTTAGGAAAAGATTGTGAAAAGCGATGGGTTAGTGACAGTAGACATGTCACCGACCATAAGCTTGCGCACAATCAGCTTCTGCTAAAATGATGCCCCCAATAATGCCGCCGCACCCGCTTTGTTATCACACACTAACTTGGAAATCCACATGCAGTGGTTTGTGTTGCAGATGAGCACAAACAAGGGCCGACAATAGTGCACGGCTGTAGCCGACCAAAACGATTAAAGCTACGGTGTCAACAATGAATCATCGTTGAGAAGTGCCACCTCCGATTGCTCACCTATGCTGGTTAGGTCATTGCCCTCGTAGTAGACTATTAACGTCAGAAACTTTCTTGCTCCGAACACCAGCATAGCATAGCCCCGCCTAGGAAGTGAGCCTGGACCCATGAAAACTAGCTAAGCCCTGCCATCACTCTGCCATTGCAGCAAAATTCTTACATTATTTAAAGTGAAACTGACCAGTCCTTTCGTGTAGCAAAGCATTCAAAATGTAATTAAGTGCTTAAGTGAAGCAGATTAACGACATGTTCGAGAGCGTTGGATGAAGAATTTTATGAATGATGTTGAGCAAGCACTCCAAGGTCGTCTAACTTCCATCTTTTTTTCCGATATATTCCCACCCGTACGTCACCAGTTGCCGGTCTCGCAAAATTTCCCTTGTAATTAAAACAACACCTGCCAGTGCTTTAATTTTACGAGGCAAATAAAAACAGGCATCGATATTGCTGTTGACCTTTACAAATGTTTGCACATAATTAATTCTGGATGAACAGTTTTGGAGAGGAGCCCTGAGCACGTTAGACACATTTTAGGGGAATAAAATAAATATTCCACTCCCTTCGCTTGTTTTATAAGCGCTGGAGCTGGGGCGGCACTAAAGCACCTAAATAACGTAGTAAGTGTTGAAATATGATGGTTGTTTTAGGATTAACTCCCTGGAATAATGTAACTCAAAAGCAAAATGGGAATTAATTTTTTATAGTATCTGTGATGTGATATTGTTGGGTTACAATACTGATATACTTTGTGATGTAATAAGTAAAATGAGGTATTGATAATTGGAAAAAATGTTAGAAATGGGCAGTAAACTTTTATTTTAATGGAGGGAGATTAAATATGATTACAGTATTGCGCTCATTTTACTTACAGTATATCGTAAACACTGGAATTGGGACGGCAAAAGAAGAAAAATTACGGTAGAGAGTATTGAAATATAAAGGGAGTTTTAAGTTTCGACTACTGAAATACAGAAAAAATAAAGTAGTGAAGAAAGTATTACAGTAACAGATGTATAACCTCATCGGTTTCAGGCTGATGTAAATGAAGATTTAGTACGTAAGCCGCGGTAAAAAGTCTTAGTAAAGATTTGGTACATAAACCATGGTAAGAAGTTGTATGGAAGATCTAGCTTGCAAACCGTGACAAAAAGAAATTAATGAAGACTTTGCATAAAAAACGACAATAAAAAATTTTCGTGATTAGGTGGCGCCAGTGACTAGTAGCAAAAATGTTTAATTGCCGGAGAAAAAACTGAATATCGAACCCACTTTTCTCATTTCATCAAAGTTGGAGAAAGAAAGGCGCTTAAGCGCCAAATAAAGAAACAGGTATAAAAATAGGAATTTTAGTGGACGTTAATGAGATTACGAGAACAAAAGTGGAAGGAGAAAAGTCAGCATTTTGTGGTAAAAAAAATTTGTGGAGTTTCTAAATAGGCGCCTGCAAAGTTATGGCGCAGTAATTAAATGTTTCGTAATTCTAGGTACGCTAATATGGTACCGCACCAATAATTAACTACAGAAATTTTCAGCCATGAGAAGTAAATTTTTTCCCTCTCTTTTTTTTCCCTTTATTAATTTTTCCCTTTATTTTTCCCTTTATTAATCGCCTTAGACTTCAGATATTACTAAAGTGCCAAATAAAGTATTGAAAAATAGAGGGAGGCTTAGGATTCATTGTTTTGAAACTAAGCAAGTCTCATACTAAGAGGAAAATATTATTGGATCTTATAGTTGTTGTCGATATCACTGGTCTCCCTCTCCAGAGTCGATGTATTCTTCTTCCATAGTTACCTTTCGTAAGCTCTGTCTTCCATAGTTCACAGATAATTAAGTTAGCTTTTTATGACCCAACTCATTTCCATTGTTTTTACATCAGTGTAACTGATATTTTACAAGTAATATCGCGGGACCCGTGGATAATCTATGGTAACATATTGTCTTTCAGTTCACTTAATTTAATACTTGTGCAGCAAATAGAGCAAACTCAGTCAAATCATATCTTTAACTAGAGCACTCTGAGAGCGCATACCACCGCCAAGTCAGGCAACGGCAACGAAAAATTGAAATTGGTTCTGAAACTATGATTTTTTTTGTATCAACTAAAAAGTCTAATCATTTGTGCTTTTTGATAGTAATAACAGTTTCTGCAATTTTTTTGAAGATCCTTCCATAACTGTTCGAGTTATGCTGTTAACAAACATGACAAACATAAGTCAAACATACAAACGAACCAACCGATCTGCACCAAAATTTAATCAGTTATATCCTTCAAAACTAAAAAAAAATCCTGCATATTCAAAAAGATCCATTCACTTTTTGAGTTATTGCGTAACAAACATTATTTTCTAACATTACCAACAACCCCTATAAATTTCATAAAAAACCATTCATCTCTTTTTGAGTTTTTGTGCTAACAAACATAAAATTAAAATAGTGACAAACGAACGAACAAACGGATCATTAGCAAAATTTAGTCATTTACTCTTTGTTATGTAACTAACAACTCATGTTAATTTCATAAAAATCCATCCATAACGTATTAAGTTATGGCATTGAGAAAAATGAGGCAGACAAACAAACAAAGAAAAGGATGGACACATCTTCACCAAAAGGTAATCATCTATTCCTCCTAACATACCTAACAATCCCTGTAAATTTCGTTCAAATCGGTTCATAACTTTTTGAGTTACCTTGGTGACAGACAAACAAACGGACAGACAAACACAACGAAAACATAACCTTCTTGGCGGAGATAAAAATGATAATGAGTATCTATGATACTATTAAATTGGACTTCAGGTCTTCATTACGACATCGGTTGAAAGATTTTTTCATGAAGCGTTTATAGCATTACTATATATAATTGAAGAGAGTCTCTCAAGTTGAATTTTCTCCTATTAAATTCAAGTGCGGGCGAATGGATGAACCAAGGAGCTTGTATAGAGAAGGAGGGAGCCAGTAGCCTAGCTCGTTGAAGCTCAAGAGTCTCTCATGGCTGTCAGCCAGTCATCGGATGCACCAATCGCATATCAGTAAAGAGTCTTTTATGGCTGCAGCCAGTCGCATATGCACCAATCGCATATGAGTTTTTCGGTTTGTCTGCTGCTCACTCGTGAAACTCACTGCTCCCCGTGACATCCACCAATGAGATCTCACAGCCATAAGAGATCTGGTTGACTCACTGGCGAATCTGTATTTTGGCCGCAGGGCTCCCTCCTTCTCTATAGAAGCTCCTTGGGATGAACGGAAGGACAGACGCATGAACCTGCAAGAAGAATACAATTTTTGAAATTAGGCCCTAATTTACATTTACACAAGCCTAAATGCTTATGTGATCAATTAATCTACACAAATAAGTTTTCCCGCCTGCAATAACGCGCTCTACCTGATAGCCCCTATTCAAAACGCGTGACTGCCAAATGTATTCATTCGCCTCGAAAATAAATTTGATTGCAAACTTTCTTCCTGGATGAGTCTAGGTGCTAGTGCAACTGATTATTTACTTTATATATAAATATATTACAATACAATGTAAAATTGTATGTCTAGCTACAACATTGATTGGCAACTCGTGTCAATAAACTAAGACAGAAAAAAATTCAACAATTTTATGCGCTAGGACGCTCGTACGCAGTGCGCTACTAGTGGACTTTTGGTTCCAGGGTTCGTTGGGCGTCTTATTAGAGCCGGATTAGCCCCGTAAATTCAGTACCCCGTGTAATTATGCAGTCAATATAAGCCCAGTTATTAGCTGTACCATAGCGAGATGTATCGGTGTGTGTGTGTGTGCCACGACTGGAGGCGTATCGTGCTGTAGCCAATGAGGAGTTAGGTGCCCAGTACGATGTGCAGCTGCTAAGGAATTGATGTAAAGTCTATAAAAGCAGCACAATGTAGACAAATGCGCAATTTAATTATATGTTCTCTTAATTGAGAGACGAGGAGTATACTTATGTACACTGTATACCTATATGCCCCTTCAAGTAAGATAATAGAGAATTAAATGGCTGTTCGGTGTGATCGTTTACGGAGTACTAGATAGATCTGAGCTTTGTGGATCGACAGTGTGATACTGGGATACAAAACTAGTTTTTTCCTTTAGTGTGGAGTTCTACTGTGTATCTTGGTTACGCTTAAAATGAGGAGCATGTATTACTTGGCGTGTCTTACCATCGTTTCTTCGAAATGCTTTTTTTGTAGCCATAGCAGAATATTAACTATGAGAGTGACCGACGTACTTAAGTAAGGAAACAGGTGCAAAATCTTTCCTGTCAATTTTTCACGGTAGAATGTACTGCCCAAGTTCGTTTTAATAAAGTTTGATGTGTGTTTGATAGAGAACAATCTTAGAGCAATATGCTGGAATGAATTTTCCCTAGCCGAATGCACTATACTAATCAGTACTATATAATAATTCACGTCGTGTTTTAGTTACTTATAATATGTTTATATTTTTCCTGTCACGCTCTGTGGGAATAAAATAGGAAGAAATTCGAGAGCTCGGCGAGAGCCCAGGTTCGAAGAGTGGCGCCGAAACCGCGGTCGCAAAGAAAGGCCACCGGATTAAATCCTCTGCCTACAGACATGAATGTTCAATTTTCCTCAGACAAATCCCGTGAAGCGCTGATAACAGAGGACCACGGGGGTTTTTATTTCAGAACTTGCTTTCTACCGTCATTTATAATGACAGCTCAGGCCACTAAATTTGTTAATGAATTCTGACGTGTGTTCTTTACAGTACGGCCTGAGAGTATTGTAACGACATAATATTGTTTATTGGTTCCTATCGTATGGTATTTATTCCAATGATAACCGGAAGCTGTGGTTGTAGTTCCATGGAAGATTTCCTCATAGAAATGCCAAGAACCAATGATTTTCGGCCGAATACGGCGATACCGTACAGATTAATTACTTATTAATTTCTCAGAAAAAATGAGAGTATCCCACTTTTGAGCCACCATATGCATATAGTTATAACATCATAATCTTTCGTATACCGTGTTGCTAATTCTAAACTAAAAAAAAACTAATTTAATTGAATACACCATAGGTATCGGATCATCTACTCTGTTTTGATCCATGTAAATTCCAAGAAGATGTGTTCTCATTACGAATAAAACAATAAAGAAAAATTGTAGTAATGCAGACGAAGCATTTGTAGGTAAGAAACATAAATTCGCCAATAACAGTGGATGAAATAACAATTTTAAAGTAACTTTTTCGTGATTTAGGGTTCAATGGAATCTGTGACTATTTTTCGTTCACCGGGGTTTATTTTGGTAACTTAGCTAATTAATTACACATTGGGGTCTCTTTGTTGACTGGGAAACATTTTATTGGAGTTTACACGGAGTAGCCTTACAACTCACTTTTAAAAAGCAGGATATCGATGGGCAGGTAAAGTCATTAATATAAGGCCATAATAGAGTTATAAATATATATATGTACTTCGGAGTGGGCCGGAGCCTGGGCCTCGGCTGCTCTCTGGTAATGGACCAGCCCATTAGTCTAATCGTCAAGCTTATGATCAAATCAAGCGATCAGCGGTGGATCGTCATGTAAACACACAATGCGGATGTCAGTGCACAGCTTTAAAATGGATGCAAAAAATCACTGTTCTTCACTAGCCGTCTTTAAATTATCTACAGCTCGAAACCATTGATTTTCGCAGTAAGAAGTACGTACATACATGGATGGCTTCTCCTACAGTACGCCTTCATTTTTTGACGGCCGGACACGCTATTGAACGATAAAAACCAAGCGGAGAAGAAAAATATCGAAGCTTGTCTAGTATTTCTTCCGGGTCCGATGGCTACTCAGGGAAATGAAGCGAATATTTATCAGGACAAAAGGACCTGTGTTTGTCCCCGACATCCTGTTGAACTCGCTCAGCCGATCCAGCAATTGCATCGATTACGGATTTCCCTCTTGGTGTCGTTCTTTCTCAACTTGAATGAGAAAGGCGAAAATATTGGGGGTCTAATGCACTGGAATTTGTTTGCGTCCGAAGCTTAAAGCCAACGATAGGCTTTATTCCAAAGCCTCACTCCAGCGGGGGCCTTGAATTAAAAATAAGTGGGCTTAAACTCTAAATATTGATGATATTGCATAACTTCGCAAACGAACGTTTTAAATATCGCAATAATTTACTAGTGGGCTTCTTTGCTTTACTTGAGGACACTTTTACAGCCTAGCTAACATTTCTCATTCTAAAAGAGTCTACTACTGGACACGCTTTCAATTGAACACTTTTATTATAGTGAATACAAATATAATGAGATATTTAACACTGAAAGGCCAACTTTATTGGGTTCAGATAGACGACATCGCAAATTGAAAGAAAACCTGTAATTACGACAAAATAACTTAAAATGAAAGTCTAACTCAATTAAGTAGAGTAATTTGACTATGCAAATTAAAACACCACTTCTATCGACTTCTGTAATACAACACAAATTGAAAGGCAGCGTGCGTTGAGTTCAGCGATACGACAGAGTAATTTAAGAGGCGAACGTACCTATATTAAGTTGAACAATTTGACTATAGGGAATGAAATTCCACGTGTATTGCGTGAGGGCCAACAGTGATCTAATGTGTGCTGAAGCGCCTTCTGTTTTAAATTCCGATATTTCAACTTGGAACGGAGTCTATCCTTCCGACGCGCAAACACGAGCTAAGATATGGGCCAATATTTGCTGGCAAACAGGCAACCATTGGCTGAACTCATCACAATCAGCGCAACTCATTGGCCATTCGCTCACTGTTTCTCCATTTGAATAATTACTGAGCTTTCGGGACCATTAGTTGATTGCGCTGTCAACTTTGTCCTGGAATAATGGCAGGGGCTGGGGCGATGAGCCTTTCTTCCAGAGAGAAAAGTAAACTGCTGATGGTTAGACCAACACTGATTTTTGAATAGGCATCAAGTTGCTGTAGTTAAGTCTAGGGTTGATATTTGCGATCGACTATGTAATTAGGAAGATAAGATCAACCCTTCTTTGGTAAAGATGTCTAGTGCTTTCCTTCCAATAAATGATCAACTTTTAGTATTCTTCAATAGAGAGAACAAGACTGAAAATTACACTTAATGTATTTCATGAAGCCAGGCTCTCGATCACCTACTCCCATCTCTATATAGCTGCTGGTCTCGTGTTTCCAGCAGCACTTAACGGCACAGCTCATTTTCTACAAAATAATGCAACGGGCAGAGCACTTCTTCTGTATCCAGAATTGGTTCACTTACTCGATGTACTGAAACCTGATCACTTGTACGCACAGCATTGGTTCCTTTACTCGATGTAAAAATGCCTGATCGATTGCATGCACGCAATAGTTTTTGCCCTTGGCGAGCTGACTTGGAAGCGATATAGAAATCAGAGGAAAAATAACAAGAAACATATAATTTGAAAATTCTAACCTAATAGTAAGAGAAGCTACTTTTTCCACCCGAATAGGAACTCAAGGTTTATGAATTATAGCTGGTGCGGCTGCCTCAACATGTGAGAAGCACTACCTATTCCATCATTTGTAATGTCCTAGGTATGTCACAGTTACTGCCAAAAGTTTGGATACCATATGAACTGAAAAACCCCAGGTACCGAACGTGAAGGTGCTCTGGAATAGTAGGTGCAGAAACAAAGGGATCACGGAGAAATTCAGTGAGATCGTGGCAGAGACCAAATCACTCATCCCCCGCCTGACAAGACGAGAAAGGTGCTTCTTACGATAGAGTACATGATGAAAACAAAGAGAGCTGCAGTTTGGATGCAGCCGATTAAAGTACGAAGAGAGACCTCAGAAACACTGAATATGTTTAACAAACTGTGCATCAATTAATTTCGTTATTGCAAAAATTACGTTGCTAAACAGCAGCATATAAATCAGCAAACACACTTTGCTTAGAATAATGAGTATGAATAAAATCTTATTAGATAGTTTACCAGATCAACTTTCAAAGAAACTACCTGTTTCTGGAAGAAAGACTCAAAGCTACAGGCTCAGCCTTCAGGGTCTGTCATGTCCTGTTTATAAGAAACTGCAGACAATAACTTATTGTTCAAAATTAAACAAATGATTAAGTTTCCCCCTGCTGGCAATGACAGGAAGTCCCCAAGATAATAATATCAAGAATGCCGATGTCACAATAGAAAACTTACCAGTCCATAGCTCAGATGGAAATGGTCGTAAGTGGTTCGGTGTAGCGCTGTATGAGTAGCTACAACTGCGGCTCTCGCGTCGGAACGGAAGTTTGCCTATACCCCCGTAGCAAAATAACCTTGGATAGAGGTCGGTACAATGTTGAAATAGTGGGTGAATATTGGGGCCTTGGCAAGCGATCCTGGACCAGCGCGCTACCAATATGCGCTAAGAAAAAGGGAACTTCTGTCAGGCGATGGTGGGCCAACAATGAGTCACTCTTGGGAAACGCTTTATGGAAACGCCCGAGAAATCACACTGTCAGTTTAATTTATGTACTGTTTTGCTATAGATATTGGGCAATTAGTCACATTTCAGTTCCAAGGTAAATATGTGAAGTTAAAAATACTGGATCACAATATTGGGCCAATAATAACTTCCAACAGTGAGCCGAAATTTGGCGATTTCCTATTTAGAAACGACGACGGGTTGAACTAATAGTGAATAAACACTCTTATATCAAAGAGGAATTCAAATACTAGGATAAAACGTATCTTATTTATAAACTTTTGTCACTCTCAAATGAAGCCCCCTCCAATAAAAAAAAAAAACTTTCCAACGAGGCGTGTTAAGTATCGTTAACGTCGTGTGTTTGTGTTTAAGTCAAAGTGAATTCACATTACAATTAATGTAGTGCACTTCGATTTTTGTGTAGGTGGGATAACCAATTGCTTTGTTGACTGAACATTCGCCGACAATGTTGGCCCTAGATTAAAAAACAACATTGGATCGACTTTTCAAAAATGTACAGTTGGCCAATGTTGAAATGCAACGTTGGTCCGACCTGAACCTGGGGCTCAATGCTACATGGGTAGTTTGCGTGATTGCATTTTGGCTAAAACAGATTAAAACGAAATGAAGAAGGATGCCTGGTGTGCTACAGACCTTCAGAGTGTGGGACACAGATACTCAGGGAGGTCCTGGAAGCAACAGAAAAATATTGTAGAAGAATGTAATGTAAATTTGATTTTGAATGTAACATACCGAGAAAGACACCTAAACGGCTAAAGTCACACTTGCCAGATGAAACACGTAGGTTTTTTTTTATCAAAATCATCTCTTCCGATAAGAAATAAGAAATATCTGACTTTCTCTTTACTGGAAGTCGAGAATCAATTTCTGCCGCAGCGAATAATTTCTTTGCCTGAGAGAAAAGAAATATCTTGGATCTCTTCCTTAGAGAACACACAACTAATCAAGAAGTGAAAAACGAGCGATACATCGTCTTCTGATCACTGGCTCGTGAACATCACAACAAAATCTTCAAAGTGAATGGTTCGCAAAATAATTCAAGCAAAATAAAAACGTTAACAGCTGTGTGATTTAAACGCCGCTAAAAATAAGGTAAAATAGAAAGTACAAGCCGTGCACTGGAAAGCGCTTTTAAAAGACTGTTCAGAATAATACTATAAATGTATAACATTTCGAAAAAAACATTGCTTCACATGAGTGTGTGACTTCTCTGCCACAAAAAAAAATCTTGAAACAAAGACGACACCGTCGATTATACAATGGTTGTCTTAAGAAATATGTAAAGATTGATATACTTCGGAAATGAACACACGCACTACGATGACAAAGTGAGCACCAGCGCAAGTTGGAAGAAATTGAACTACGACCCACATACAGTCTTACACGGCCACTTGATAAAATAAAAAAATAAAAAAGAATGCAATACGTACATTTCTTCTTATATATTGAATTACTCTGTTGTAATACGAAAGTAGAGCCACTGAGGAGAGAGAAATTCAGGCTCGCAAGTGTCGAAAAGTTTGTAGTGATATGGTAGAAGAAAACTCCTAAAGTTTGTTGTAAATAGTGACCTACAGCTAACTAATTGACTGTAAGTTCGCAAAGTTTTGTACAAAATTAGCTATTGAAAAACTTGGTGGCGCAACCGTACCGAGCCCGATAGAAGTTTCTGCAGCATCTATATATTGTGTAAGCTAAGCATCTTCTATTCCCATCATCTGAAGCAGTGTTTAATCCCTGGACGGAGGGATAATTCATTTCATTTATAACCATGCAATTATTACTACTCCTAGTCTCAAAGTTTAAAACAGTATGGATTTTGCAAACTGCAGACCTGTTTCCCAAATCAGCTATGTTGCAAAACTGTTCGAGAGGATATTCCGTAAAAACCTAGTACAGTATCTGGAGAACAATGATAAACTAGAGTCAAAACAATATGGGTGGTTTTCAACAGAACTATTTCATAAAAAAAGAAAGAGACTTGAGGGGGACGGAAACCTATGCTTAACTAAAACTAATTTGCTTGAAAGCAAGAGGCCCTCATTTTTTTATTAGTTGTTTTTAATTTCCCGTTATAAAAGTAGCACCAATAATGAATGCAGCATCGGCATTCATAAAGCAATTACTTAAACATATATGATAAAAAATATTCGTTGGAGAAGAAGACGCAGCAACTACAGTATTTAGAGCTAAAACCCCGAGATGCAAGCTGCAGAGGCTCCAATGAAAGTAGCAATAACCCCTTGACTTGATTTAGCGCGGTTCAAGCGAAGGGGAGACTGACAATTAATCCTATGCGCTGCATGTGGTATAGCGATTTTTAAAGAAGAACGAAGGGTCATCACATTCTCAGGAGTTTGGCACGCTGTTTGCACTGCTAGAGTTCGGTCCAAATTGTCAGGTTTGCAGAGCACGGAGCTGCAACAAAGAGGATTTTGTCCAGAAAGACAGAGAACATCAGGTGCCTGTTCTCTGGCACCTGTAAATTTGAGCAGCTTGAGACTTTGCTCACTTTTTTATGACATTGGAAAGCAATTGAGTGACCGGAGTTTGTCTACGACAAAAGTACGACCGGGAGAGGAAGAGCTGAAGGGTTGGTGCTTCTCTACAGTAGTTGCTGCCGCTGGGCTTTGTGAGTTTGGACGTCTCATTTTGGTGATTTTAACAGGCTAAGTTTAGAGTTTGTACTGTGGGTCAAGTTTAAAATGTGCTTTGAAAGAACTCAGCGGCGTTAGTTTTGATGTTTATGATGGAAAAGTGGAGGAAAGTTTCAGCAATGCTTATGGAGAACCCACAAGCATAACTTAATATATATATATATATATACGATGAAAAGTAGAAGCTTTGCTTAAAGTAATAAGTTTTTGAAAAAAAAAAACTCAACATCATTTGAAAAATACTTAAAAAATACCAAAACGATTGGAAAGTTGAAAAAAAGTGTTTCAACCCTGTGATTTGCTTTAACCTTTATAGCTACGACTGAAAAGTTGAGCGAGGTTCAATATTATGCTTCTAAGGTCTCGCTGACATTACTGGTTATACTACCAAAAAATAAGAGCAAGTTTGAAACCTACTTTCGAAGAACTCGGTTATAGTATTTGAAAATTATGTAGGAAAAATATAAGCTAAGCTTAAAATTGGCTTTAACCACGTTAAGAGACTAACCCTATATATATCGGATAAACAGTGGACTAATGTTTTTTTAACTTTTTGTATCAAATTGAAAAATATTTAAAAAAATGAAATCCTCTAAGGTGTTAAAGAACTCATGCGACTGAGATAAACAGCAGTGTGGGATGTTCTCCTGAGATATTATAATATAAAACATGTGAGCTAAGATTTAGAAAATGCTTTTGAAGAGTTTAGGGGTAGTTTTGAGGGCAAATGCAACGTAAAAATGTAAGCAAAGCTCGAAATTTGCTTTCAGTGAACCCATTGACCCTATGAACACTATTTCAGCAATGAAACTGTGTAAAAAAAATAAGAATGTAGAAACAACTTGTTTACTTTCGAAGAACTCAGTGGTATTATTTAAGCTAATGTAGACAATGAAAAGAGTATCAGAGAAGTTTATTGTACCCCTACAGATAATACGGAGACGTTGTTCGGCGTACAACTGTACCCGTGGCATTTGAGAAAAGATGGCAAAGAATTATATTGAACTCTCCCACTGTAACTATTCATATCGCAGTGCTTCTTCTCTGGAAGCAATAGTGTCTTTGGTCGTTTTTCTTTCAAATTAAGCTGTATATTAAAAAGAGGTAAGTGTGTCCAGCCAGTATGAGCATCCTTTTTCCAGTAAATATGATGAAAATATTCTTTCAAAACGATATGCATTTTCTTTCATTTTTCTCTCAGTGCGTAACAATAATACTGATGCAACACTTATACATTTAAGCCAAGTAAGATGATCAAGTGACAGCTGGACTGATAATGACAGAGCTGCCTCGACCACACGCCCCTACTAGGAAGAAAAGTGTATACACCGATATGTGCGGCGAATTAAGCCCTCTAAGAGCTCAGAAGAATGGTCGGCTTCAGTCGACCACAGATTTTTTGAACTATGACGTCAGAGATGGCCGTCTCCATTTGTGGGTAGGCCAGTGCCCATTCACTGAATTATGAACGATAGAAATGTCGATGCCGTATTATCGCGTAGCCAGACTTCGACCCTGGCTTGAGAGTAGAACGACCAAATTGAACGGTAACAAGCAAGCGAATGAGCAAGCAAGCAATCAGAACTCCTAGCCACTCGATGGCTGGGGCTTGCAAATGGATAAATAATTAAATTAATAAGCAACGATTGTTATCATCAACAAGCAAGCAACAGTCCTTTCCCATCGATTGCTGGGATATGTCAATAGACAATTCATTAAATAAGCAACGATCGTTATCATCTATAAGCAAGTAGCACTCCTTTCCCTTCGCTGGGTTATGTAAATAGATGAATAAATTAGAAGCTATAGTCATTACCTATATAGCTTGCTAATAAGCAATATCCAGAGCATAAAGAAGAAAACATTGGAGCAAGTACAGTACAATGTAATAAACTAAAAATGTTTCAACTCGACATCCACCTGTACAGTGAGCTTGAAGGAGATCCTCTTGGAGCGACAATGGAAGAAAATTATATCTCGAGGCTAATACCAGAATTTTTGAGACACATGGCACTGGTGCATCATATTAATGTTACGGGAGGAGGAAGTTGAAGCCATCGAGCGGGTTTCTTTTGTAAGTTATGGAAAGTAAAGCTTGTGGATGGTTTCTTTTATGGATTCTCATCGCTGAGTGTTCCCAAATGGATTTCGGCATTTGGCAGCTGCCAGAGATGGGCAGTTGCGGTCTCTAGCGGCCCGGTCATGTGAGTGAGAAAAAGGTCGTAAGCCTCAAACAATCAGTTCTTTTTGGTCTGGTGTGGTCGCTGGGCTGCAGGTGGCTGCAAGTGCGCACCTTTGGTGTCAATGATACTGTCACTTTACTTAAGGCTTTGGGATGTCTATCTTTCGTGCCCTCTATGCTGACTTTCATTTCAATTCTCCCACTAACAGTGATTTGTTCTGCAGTTGTTTTTTATCGAATTGCTTTGTCCAACCGCGTTGAGCCACTGAGAGTAAAACTCCGTACATGGCGTTCACATTTTTTCTCGATATTCTGCATGTCCTTTCTTTCTTTCTCTCTTTGAATCACAGGTCATGTTGCGTTTACAATTAATTTCATTACTAACTGGAAGCTGTACGGAAAGAAAGTCTAGAAAATGTTAGTGTTATTCGTACCCATGTTATTATGCGTCTGATTTGCGGAAACTTGTTCCATGTCTGACAGCTCATCTATGACCTACATATACTAGCTTAAAGTAGACTCTTGATTTCTTCCAGAATCCGTAGCATACGTACAATACTGAAAGCGTAACGCACGGGCCTACATACCTACTTACTAACAGCGTGTGAAACAGATTATTGTACGGACTAGCTGGGATTTTGTGGAAATTCAAAAGAACACAGGCGTTGATTTTCATTTCTGCTCTCGGATCCGTATCATGCATGCGAAGTGTGACTATATATTCCAAATCTGACTGCTTGTCTCTCGGCGAATATATAACTGTAGCCTATTTTGGCAGCCTATTTTGGCTCAGCCTATTTTGGCACAGGCTGCTGCCTTGTAAAATGGCTGTTACTTCCAGTCCCCACTACCCCAACGTCAGCGGTCAACCTGGGCTAAGCAACTGATTGATGGCCAGTTCTCCAGTGTAATTGAATGACTTGCACCGCATCAGCCGCGTTTTGAAGCACAGTTAGGTGACTCGCGGAACCTGCTGGAAAAACATTAGAGTTGACGACGGGGCTGAAACTTGAGCCAGTAGATCAAATGGATACCAAGTGCTATATTCGTCAAAACCACTAAAGACTTGGAAATCTATTATTTATTAAACTTTGACAATATGTGCAAGTACGACAGTTGAAGAAGACCAGCATGAGTTTGATGTCGCCCCAATCGCTGACGCAACAAGCCAAAAAGTATGGAAATTACGCTCCCAGGTTGAAATTGGAATTAGCGGCGGCGAGCGCTCTATAGTGTAATATTTATATTTCTTCCGAGGCTCGTTTATGACCTGTGAGAAGCAACATAAAACTGACTGCTGCTGTTCCTGAGATTGCTTCAGTGATGCGCTATTATTCCCTGTGTAATACTGAAACCGTAACACACAGACCACTTACTAAGAGCAGAACAAATAGAATTGTTATTATAGAATGGCTGGGATCTTAAGAAACTCTGCAGACCACAAGTTTTATTCTTCATTGATTCCAGGAAGCGCATCAGAGCTACGAAGTGTGTGAGAATGAAGTTCAGGTCAGACAGCGATATAAATTTATAACCTGGAAGGAGTAACGGCTGAGAACCGAGCATTGCTTTAACCGAAACAATAATGGAAGGACATCAATGTAAAAAATAACCGTTTATATGTATGCTATATTGGCCTTGCACATCATTCCCTGTACATACTGTACATCGTCTGTAGGCCTATCGGAATGCAAGGAACATTCAAGTAAGCTGTATCATTGTCACTGTACAGCTTAACTCTATAGGGCTGGGTATTAACCATATATGAAATACCAAAGAAAACGTTTGTTAAAATATACGTTTCTAAAGTGTTAAGGTGTCTACACACCATCAATTTTTTCTTCAATTAATTGATATCAATTAAATTGAGGAATTCACGTGGCCTTCACCTGGTCAATGAATATGTTTCAAATTTTTTAGTTTCAGTTATAACTTTGAGATGAAAGCCTCTGTGGCTATCGCACTTGCGCTTGCTCTGGACGTCCACAGCTAACTTAACACTGAAAAAATTGATCAATGAATTGAAGAGTTGCCTACACACGGTCAATTTAATTGATGGCCCATCAATAAATATCAAAGGAGCTTTGATCTGTCAATGAATTGACTCAATGACATTCTATCAATTAAATTGATGTCAAAGGTGTCTACACACGGTCAATTTCGTCGTCAATTCATTGACATCAATTAATTGATATCAATTAATTGAAGAAACAGTTGATCGTGTGTAGGCACCTTCAGTAAGCCTAAACGGGCTTCTATGCTAGTCAACGGCCAAATTTTGAAGCACATTTGCAGGCAAGGGGCAAAGCCTTGGCGTCGGTTCTTTCCGACGCTTTGTATCTCGTCATTTACAATCACAGCAAAATTAGATATACTTGTGAAAAATTTGTTTCTTCAGTACTGGTGCAAAACGCGATGAAAATTACAGCCCTTAGGCTAGTGCCCGGCTTAATGCACTATCGACCAATCACTTAGTTGAAAATATGGCTTTATGAAACACAACTTGCAATGCATCAAGAATAAGGTAAGTTCCTAATGATATATGCCATTAGCGAGCTGCTATTGGTACGTCAAGGTTCGTATGAGTTTCCAATTCTTTTGGTGAAACATAATGTCGAGCTGGCCTTTTTTATAGAGAAGCAGCAGGCTACTCTTATGGATCTCATTTATCGACGTTATTTAGCGGTTGCAGCATGAGTGTACTCGTGGAACTAGGATTAACGTCTGCATTATTGTACCGTCCGGCCCGCCCAAGTAATCGATAAATTCAGAGAATAAGCTAATGAAAGTAATCTAAACGCAGGCAGTAATTCAACTTTCAGCCCAGGTAATTAGCAAATTCAGAAAATATACCAGCTACAGTTACATTTGGCCCTGTGGGTACGGAGACTCTGCTCTTTCAAAAGATTATATTTTAAAGCTTAGTAGAGGTAATTGTAGTCGTCGCGGCAGAATATCACCTACAACATACTTCAGAGCGTAAATAAAATACTAGCACTGATTTTAGAGCTGCTCTAAAATATACTGTGGAAAGTTTCAGAGAAAGAAACAACGCGCTGGTTTCAA
Source organism: Parhyale hawaiensis (assembly GCA_001587735.2). Taxonomy (NCBI): domain Eukaryota; kingdom Metazoa; phylum Arthropoda; class Malacostraca; order Amphipoda; family Hyalidae; genus Parhyale; species Parhyale hawaiensis. Next base: position 18,796,979 of record LQNS02000141.1, on the reverse strand, counting down.
TAATCAAAACAATGCTGCTGGTGGCCTTTAGAGGTGCATTCTGTACGAAACAGCTTCAAGCTGAGCTAATTTGCCATATGGCCAAAGTAACGGATAGTGCAAAGAATATACTGATGAAAGTACACTAAAATCTTGTAGTATTTCAGCGTACAGCTCAAGTAGAAGATGATTACAATTTTGCAAGTATCATCGTAGAGTGAAGTTGCTTGACATATGTTAACTATTCAACCAAAGTAACGGATAACATTAGTGGCGGTATTAGATTAGCTTAGATAGGCTGCAGTAGACGAACCAAAAGGCCCATTCCCAAAGAGATACTGGGACTTACACCCCGGCCCTCTACGAGCTATTGCCATTATGTAAGTAGGATGTAGAGGAATGGAGAAACGAGAGGAGAAAAAATGGAAGACGAAAGTGAAAAAAGAAGGGAGAAATAAAAAAGAAGGGGCAGAAGAATCTACGCCAAAGCGATGGTCATGAATGCCCGCAAGCATGATCGATGGCCGCTGATATGCGGAAGTGAGAAGAAGTCAGCTTAAAATGACCTGGGAAGTTTTGGCCGTTAAGTGCTTGCGACTTGTGGAGAAGGAGTTCTTAGCTGTGGAGGATGTCTCTCCCAATGTATGTCAAGACTATTTTTAAACGAGTTGACCGACTCCGCACCAACAACATCGGAAGGGAGTTTATTCTAAATGCTGACTATTAAATAGAGAAAGAACTGCTGACTTAAGGTTATTCTTCGAACTTTATGCTTGAGTTTTTGACCGTTGTTTCGCAAACGATCATTGGGGTCTCTTTCAAAGAGTCCCGTTATAGATACGTCGTTGAAGCCATTCAAGTGCTTGAATCTTTCTATTAGCTGCCCCCTGAGTCGTCTTTGCTCGAGAGAGATCAGACCCAGTTCTTTCAGGAGACGTTCATACGACTTGTTTCTCAGCTGAGGTATCAATTTCGTTGCTCTGCGTTGGACTCTTTCCATGTTATCGATATTTTTACAGAGATGTGGCGACCAGAATTGAACAGCAAATTCTAAGTGTGGCCTCACTAATGCCTAGTACAAGAGAGCGATGATGTCCTTGGACTTGTATTCGAAGTTTCTGGTGATGATTCCGAGTACTCTGCTTGCCATTTTCACACTATTGTCAACTTGCTGACTGTGTTGTAGTTTGTTTGCAAAAGTGATTCCTAAGTCACGTTGTTGAGTGACACTAGCCAATTCCATCCCATTCATTTTCAATGATGGCAGTAATACGGAAAATGACAGCAAAATAACCAAGAGATTAAAAATCGTTGAGGTCAGAGATTATGTTTATGCAAGTAACATAAAAACTTTCCTTACTTACGCATACAAATAAATAATTATAATAGATGATAATTGAGCAAAAACGTATTAAAGTAATGGCAAAGTGATCAGTAATATAACTTTAAGGCGATATTTCAGAATTGAGGCTGGTAGTTGGCATCGCTGTACATTCCCTAAATTTGGTCTCTGAGATGACTTGCATGACATCATGTTACTCTTCACAGTGTGGTTGGTGAGCACAACGGAGCCTGGACCTAATCCAAAGGCAACCTGAGGTACTTAGCTGCTATTTACAGGCTAGAAGTAATTATATTGCTCGTATGACCAGCCAATATGCTGTAGTACACATGCAACAGCTATGCATATTTGTGGAAGCAGAAATACAGTTAACGACGAAGTTAAGATGCGAGTAGGGGTATGTGAACTTATCGTGTTCTTAATAAAGTTTATTACCTCTAACAAGGAGGTTATGTTTTCGTCGGATTTGTTTTCCTATCGCTCTGTCACTAAGATAACAAAAAAAGTTATGAACGGATTTTGACGAAATTTCCAGGTATTATTATTATATCAAGAGGAACAGATGATCAATTTTTGGTGAAGATCCGTCCGTCCGTTTGATTGTCTGTCTGCCTCATTTTTCTCAATGCCATAACTCAAAAAGTTGCGCAATAACTAAAAACAATTTTGTATGCACGGAAATAGAACTTACAGGAGTTGTTTATAATGTTAAAAGACAAAAATGATTAAATTTTGGTGCAAATCGGTTAGTTCGTTCGTATGTTTAACTTATGTTTGTTAGCACAATAACTCAAAAATTATGACTGGATCCTTGTGAAATTTTTAGGAATTGTTAGTGATGTTAAATGGCATAATTAATTAAATTCTGGTGATAATCCGTTGGTCCGTTTGTGCGTTTGACTTATGTTTGTTAAAATGCTTGTTAGCAGCATAATGCAAAAAGCTATGAATAGTCCAGGCTCTAGGGAGGTGTCTGTGTAAATTTCTCTTTCACGGTTCTACCATGTATTTCCTATTCCACATGATGAGGACATTAAAAAGAAGTCGGGTAGAACGTTCGCAATTTGTACAGTTTTGAGGGGGGGGGGGCATGAGGGGCACAAAATTATCAATTGTTGACTGATTGTTCTAGAACTTGCTCAGAATATGCATATTTGAAAAAGAAACGCATTTTGTTCATAGAACCTTTTTCGATTTAAGTTTTTGTTCTTGTGGTTTATATATAAATATATATATTTATGTATATTTCAGAAATTTGAAACGAATTGAACTCGATGAGTTTTCATTCTAGAATAAAAACAATGACAGTTTTGGAATCCTTGAAGAAAAACTGTTCCTTTCCACTGTCTTCTCTTGAAATGTTTTGGTGCGGGAGGAAAGGAACTTGTTGATGATTGATTGAACAAGATAATATGGGAAACCGTTATTTGAGAAAAAATATCTGAGGAAAGTGAATTCGTCATGCAAAATCTTGAAACTAGAGCAAATCTTATAGGCACGAAATAGTAAGGTTTTGATGCTATTGACCTTAAAAANAAAAAAAACTACTACCTAATCCCGTAAAATTACTTTTCCTAAAGACAGAAGTTTCAAATTGTTCAGGTCCTTTCGCAATCAAAACATCTAAGAAGGGAAGACGCCCGTTCTGTTCATTTTCCATCGAAAACCTAATATTGGGATGCTTGCAGTTGAGGTAATTATGAAAGTTTCTGGGGTAGGATTCATAATAAAAAAGAAGGTGTAATCTACATAACGTTGATAAAAATAAGGCAAAATTCATCGGGACAATCTGACCGCCAATTTGTCTCATAATAACACAGAAAAATGATCGCCAACGTTGGGGCGAGTGGCAAAACCATTCCTACGCCATCTTTCTGTTTATACAACTGCCCACTAAAAAGAAAAAAGGAATTTAATAGAGAATGTTCCAGAAGAGTTTTAAAATGAAGGCGACCTAAGCCTACGACATTCGCTATAGGATCTGCAAATAAAAGTTTCAAGCATATGTCTATGGTCTCACGGATGGGAATGTTCGTAAATAAAAATTCAATATCAAATGAAGCCATGACATACCTATTTTGGTCTCTAAAACAGCGGATTTTATCTAAAAAACTGAAAATACTATCAACGGAATAGTAATTTTTTGTAAAAGGGGATAGTATAGGGACCAAAAAAATGGGCTAAACGGTAGCTGGCAGTGTTGTAGGCTGCAAAATAGGGTTGAATTGAAAGCATGTGGAAAAATCAGGGATATGTATTTTTGGGAGGCCATAAAGTATGCCAGGACCTGAAACAGAAACATATAGTTTTTTTGTAGACGTCATCGGAAAGCAAGCTAAGATTCTTTAATTTCCTAAGAAAATTATTAATTTAATCTGCAATCTTTTGAGAGAACTTTTGGACAGGTTCTGTAATTTGTACAAATTTTGTACTATCTGATATTATTGCACGTATTTTGTCACAGTAAACTTGACGGTCTATCACTACTACGCCTGTCATCTTGTCGGGTTTGCAAACCAGTATATTCCCAGTAGAGGCAAAACTTTTAAGTGCAAGCAAGTCATCTTTTGTAAATTTGGCCGAAAATATTCAATATTATTTGAATCCGTAATAATACTTGTATACTAATGATTGCAAACGTGACTGAAATTCAGCTAAGTTAGGTTGAGAAAGATTACGCTGTATCAAACGGGCAAAAAGCTTTTCAAAGCAAACAAAAAATCGGTAATATTCTCTACACGTTAAGTAACCAATGAGGTTTGAAAACGTAGTTAGAGAAAGACACTAACGGTTGTATCGGCAACAGAAACTTTGCAACGAGAATGCTACTTGCAATCAAGTTATCAATGAGAGCATATTACATAATTCAATGATTTACTGTGAAAGTACCCATTAACGTTTATAACGATGTTACTTGCACCTATATGATCAATAGTCCCAAAGAATATGTATATTACGAAAGACTTACTAGTGATATAAGGGCCGGGAAAGCACCCCAAGTAATAAGTGAAGTAAAAAACATAATAAAATAAAATAAAAAATACACACAGACTTACCGTGAATATAACGCCACCGCACAGAGCAATATTAAAAAAGAAAAAAAACCTCTACTTCAGTAATCAATGAGGATGGAAAAATATTCCAACCAACTTACCATGAATTTAATAGCATTAACATACATCACTATTTCCTTACCCTCAGTCAACCATGAGGCCAGAGAACAAATTCCAAAGAGACTTAATGTATACCCAATGCCGTTGCATGCAAGAGTCTACAATGTTCCCTTCACCCTCAGTAATCAATGAGGTCAGAGAACAGTCTCCACTGGAATTATTTACCACAAAGCTGCAAGCTTCACAAGAAGCTGAAGTTTACCTCGGTATCAGGGATCTGGGCAGCAGATTACTGGGTGTGGTCTGGACCGGGGCTGATTAAAGACTTGGTCAAGATTACAGCCTTGCCAAGACGACTGATGGCCCTGCGATGGCGTATTAATACAGTGACTTGTGACTTCCTTTGCCAAGACGATACACCGAAATTGAGGATTTTAAAGAGCTGGTCACGAACAAAGCTAATGCCCGCTGCAGACGATAGTCTTATGTCCTGTGTTTTCACTTCACAGCGTTCGAATGCGTTGTTGTGTCTGTATAAACAATAGAAAATACTAGTGCTTTCTGAGACGACATTCGCTAAAATTTTGAAAAGACACAAGACACTGCACTAGTGACACTGACCAAGCCAGAGAATACGACGGTAAACATTTTATCGAAACTTTTGGTAGACATACAGTCGAGTTTGCAAGGACAGTACGAAGTTTTCAAACGCGGTGAAGTGCGAAAACATGACATAAGACTATCGCCTGCAGCGGGCTTTGGGCAAAAATAATACATACTCAAATTTTTGAAATTTAAGCAGAATACTATGAATAAAGCTATGTCGAGACGATACACGAATATCGAGGATTTAAAACAGTTCATCATGAATAAAACAGCGCCAAGACGATACGCTCATTCTTAAGATATTGAAGTGCTGAGCACGAATCAAGCTATGCCAAAATGATTCACTAATATCGAGGATCTTGAGGAGGTGAGCACGACTAAGCCTTTGACGATATAGCAAAAAAAAAAAAACGGAGCATTTTAGCGACCTTGCTAATAGGACTTGCAATGGACACAATATTAAAGTGACGGCGTACGATGGTTATTATGACTCCTCAATCAAGATGATACAGGGAAATTGGAGTTTTAAAGACTTAGCCAAGAATAAGAAGAGAATTCAAAAAGCTCGTGAAAAATTTCGCTGAAAGCGATATTGCTGAAAAAATGTGGCTGGACTCCACTTAATATGAGAGCTAGCATCTAGCAGTAAGCTACGATATCTCTAGGGTCAAAGCAAATTATTACAGCAGTGAGATACTAGCCGCCTCAGCTTCTTGGGGGGTTAAGAGAATTTCAGTTTACAGAGATTCAACACCCTCGAATTTATATATGAACTAAAACAGACGAACGACGGGACCTTCCAGCTCACTACTCACCAAGACCCACCTCAGTGGACTGGGTGTGCAAAATACACACAAACAAAATTTAAACTAGAGCACTCTGAGATCGCATACTTCCGCCAAGCGAGGCAACGGTAACAAAAAATCAAATTGGATCTGAAACACTAACTTTCTTTGTATAAACTCCAAAATCTGATCAATTGTGCCTTTTGATAGTAATAACAGATTGTGTAATTTTCTTGACGATCCGTTCATAACTTTTTTAGTTATACTGCTAACAAACGTTAAGACAAACATACAACCGAACAAACCGATCTGGACCAAAATTTGGTCATTTATGTGTTTTAACATTACTAATACCCCTATAAATTTCATAAAGATCCATTCATTATTTTTTCAGTTATTGTGTTAACAAGCATAATATTAAAAACAGTGACAAACGAAGGAACGAACAAACGGATCATTACCAAAACTTGGTCATTCACTCTTTGTTATATACCTAACTAGTCATGTTAATTTCATAAAAATCCATCCATAAATCGATAACTTTTTGAGTTATAGCATTGAGAAAAATGAGGCAGACAAACAAACAAGCTGATAGACATATCTTCACCAAATGTTAATCATCTGTTCCTCCTAACATACTTAAAAATCTCTGTAAATTTCGTCCAAATCGGTTCAGAACTTTTTGAGTTATCTTGGTGACAGTCAGACACACACGACGAAAACAAAACCTCCTTGGCGGAGGTAATTAATTGTAGATAGACACATTACCCAGCAACAGTCTACACTTATTCAACCTTAATTAGTTCGTGTTTTTGAATGCAATGGAACAAAATGCATTGAGGATTAACTTAAAAATTGCGAAGGACAGAAACACAGACAAGCTGAAAACAAGACATCCTCGCAGATACTTCACGGGCTGTGTCAATCATCCGATTTTTGCCTCATCCGAACACAGCTCAAAAAGCACTCAACGCACTACCCCTGCACTTGGCAAAAGTTGAAAACTCGTAAATTTTCTCAAACTTAGGTAGTAAGCGTTTCGCTCCACGTTGAAACGGCAGCATCATTAATTTACCTGCCTTAGTAACACAAATTTAGGGTAAAATTGGTAGGATTAATCCGTGAGGACCCTAGCACACTTAGGTACGTCCACACACTTTCATGTTTCCTAGAAAACCAAGACCTCTAGTGAAAATCCTAGTCGCCTTCGCCAACCTTCTTAATTACCTCCCAACTCGCAATGCTCATTACAATGTCAAATTTGTAGTATCAGGATATGACAAAGTGTTACTTTATTACCTTATGACATCCTAACTGAAAAAATTTTTTTTAGGTATAACTCTATTCGAGGCTCGCCCAAACGGTTCTCCTGAGTGTTACTGATCTAATTTTCAGTGCTTAGTTTGGACGGATCATACGGAAGCAGCAAACTTAATTCGTGCGTTGAAGAAACAATATATGTTATTTCTAGAACATTTGGACAACCCATGCTGGATATAAATGGAGTTTTGGAGGAAACAGAAAATGCACAGAAATCAACAGACCGAGCGGCAGCCGTGGCATACCCTGAGCACACACCCCTGAACAGACATTGCCCCCGAGGCACGCAATGCGGACACACATCATACCGTTGCCCATGCAGCACTCGCTTTCGCTTGGCTATTGCGAGTTCTGAGCCGATTAGAACGCCGCCAAGGAAAGAGACGAATTCATTCAGTCACTCGTAATTGATACAGTGTACATTAATAATGCAGTAACTGTTAATTAATGGCTATAAAATGGTTATAGTGATTTTGAATTAACGCATTAACGGAAATGTCCATTCACAAAACGGTATAAAAAATACGTATGCAGCAATTAATGGGTTAATACAGTTATTAATGATAGAATAATTTATTAATTAACGTTGAAATTGATTTAGTGACTCTTCATTGTTGCTCATTATTACAGTAATTAATAATATACTTATCAGCAAATTAAGAAAAAAATTAATACACTGACTCATAATTAATATTAGTAATTAATGCTACGACTAAAAATATCCATGACGAAAACTGTACAGAAAATTTGGATTTATTAACCCTTATGCACCTAACTAAAAAGAAAAAATGAATTCTTGTAGAAAAAGCATTGCTTGAAACGCCTAAAGATGTTGACACAAAGTAAGTTATTATGCTGCAATAATGTATGCAAGTTCAGTTGGCATCTAGAGCTAGATTTAATTTAATATCAAACTAGAGGATCTGATTTATTTCATGCAAGAGGAGCATGTATAACTTTTTGTCAAACTGAATTAACTGAAAACAGTATAGTAAAACTGCTGCACGTAATGCAATACATGCACCCAGTTAGGGCTAACCACAGACAGTATAGCCACACTACATGCACTGCTGTACATTAGGCCAGTGAGGCCTGCGCTAACACAGCTGAGGCCAGCCTACATTTACCTAATGTATGAACTATTGGCCAGGTAAAAGTTCACAGCAGTTGCACTTATCTCAGTCATGCGACCGGTTGGTTCGAGTGCTGCTGGGTGTGTATTATTAAAGAAATACTTTGGTTGGTGCATCAGCTCTCAGACAGCAGAGTACAAAGTTTGAGAGGGATATCATAACACAATGAGATACACTCAGCATTCCCGATAGTAAAGAAGGTAACGTACTTGTAATATCTACTTATATTAGGAACAAAATTTGACAGGCACATGGACACAAACACATATGAAATTCTGAACGATCAAAAAGATTCGGTGAACACCGGAAAACTATTATATAGTGTATGCATAAAATGGCAATAATACTTAAAACACATGCTTTCTTGTACTCTTGGACAATTTTCATATCGTCGTGAGGTAATAGAATTAGTTCTGAAAAGACATAAATAATACAGCATCCTGTTTTATTCACAGTCTCTTTAGAATAGCAGCTTGAGAAATCATTATGTTTTTGGGTACGTCAGATTAGTTTTAACATGACCCGCAGAACAGAATTCCTAATCAACTTATGTCTTATTGGGCACACTGGATTGTTTTTCACTTTGTCTCCAGGCAAAAGAATTCTTAAAAGACGCGAAATATGCAAAGATCGCCAATAAGCCCACGAGAGTCTGGCTGCGAGAGGCTTCCGCTCCGTTCAAGGACTTTATTGACTGCGGAGGGGAGAGGCTATTAATATATGCCTCCGAAACTCCTTCAAATGATTTGCTGGTAATAAGATGCTGCCTAGATGAAGTATGACCAAATTAATCTAACTTCCAATAAGGTATTTACTGTATTAGACGGCCAGCAATTGCCCAAATAGCCCCATATAGACGCGAAATGTTCACAAGGCTGACATACGAAGGGCTATGTAAATTTATTGATTAATAAAGCTCTTGAACCCTTACTTGTTAAGATGCTGCCTAGGTGAAATACGACCAAATTAATTTAATTTTTAGAGGGTATTTACGTAGATGACGAAAGGCGAGGCAATTTTATTGATTAATGAACTGCCCGAGACCCTATTTTCTAAGTATTATAATGCTACGTTTTTTGGTGTTTTGTGATGAAGTTAAGATAATTTCTGAAGAGGTATTTACTTTGCCTACGGAAAGGAACGTAAATTTATTGATTAGTAAGATATTAAGACTTTATTTTTATGACGGATGAATGACCGAAAATTTTGAAATTCTGTTTTGAAATTCATAAGTAAGCTAATCCATAATTAAAAGCGATGCATTGAGTCGAGATGATTTGAAATTGGTAGCTGGAATTTGAAAAAACTTAGTTGCCTTTACCAGCTTAATATAACTTTGCAACTGGAGTATGTTTTCTTAAAACAATACTTGTATATTGGATTGTGAACTTTTGCATTGACCAAGCTTTGATGTTCTTAACGACTGTCGTTCTCCATCCAGGAAGTTCAAAACTTTTGATTCAAAAGTCATTACATGCAACTACATTCTATCAAAGATATACTATGACATTTCTTAAATCATCATGGGAGAGGCTGTGCGAAACTCGGAGTAATTACCTCCGCCAAGGAGGGTATGCTTTCGTCGCGTTTGTCTCTCTGTCTGCCTGTCACCAAGATAACTCAAAAAGTATTTGATCCGATTTGGACGAAATTTACAGGGATTATTAGGCATGTTAGGAGAATCAGATGATTAACTTTTGGTGAAAAGCCGTCCAATCGTTTGTTTGTTTGTCTGCCTCATTTTTATTAATGTCATAACTCAAAAAGTTATGGATTTTTATAAAATTAGCAGGAGTTGTTAGGTGCATAACACAAAGTAAATGACCAAATTTGAGTGCTGATCTGTTTGTTCGTTCGTCACTGTTTTTAATTTTATGCTTGTCAGTACAATGACTCAAAAAAAAAAAATGAATGGATCTTTATGAAATTTGAAGGGTTTGTTAGTAATGTTGAAAGACATAAATGATTAAATTTTGGTGCAGATCGGTTGGTCGTTTGTATGTTTAACTCATGTTTATCATAACATTTGTTAGCAGTAAAACTCAAAAAGTTATGAACGGATCTTCAAGAAAATTGCACAAGCTGTTATTACTATCAAAAGACACAAATGATTAGATTTTGGAGTTTATACAAAGAAAATTACGGTTTCAGAGCCAATTTGAATTATTTGCTACCGTTGCCTCGCTTGGCGGAGGTATGCGCTCTCAGAGCGCTCTAGTTATATACATATTTCCTCCGAGGGTTGAAAATCAATGGGATTCGCTACGTACGTCGAAAGCTTGGTCAAAATAAAGGTTCGGGACACGTTCGACTGGGTGCCAAAATTAAGGTTTCTAGGCCTGACTTGTTCGTAACTTCAGGCAGGTGCGCTGGCTTCGACCAGCTCAATTGTGTTTCAGACATTGGCCCTTAATCTTGAGACTTCAAGAAACTCAATCTTTCTCTGTAAAATACAGTTTTCAGCTGGCTCAAAGTAATCGCATTTCTCTTAGCACGTACAACGTGATTCAAAACGGCGGGAGTTTTTGACAGGCTAAGCCTCATGCAAATGCTTAATTGTGGTGTCCAATCGAACATGTCCTTGAAACAAAGAAAAAGGATTAGTTTAAGACCACTGAAAATATAGAACCTGGAAGTCCTCTAATTTGGCTAAAAGAGTATGGTAGTTAAAATTTGCTACCGAATTTGAGAAAAAGTTTGTAAGCCGCTGAAATTAGCTGCCTTTCTCAGTACAAGAACAATCTTGCAAGAGTATTAACTCATATTAGCAGCTGAAATTTATGAGAATTTATAAAGCAACTCACTATCCGACGTCGAAATATTACTGATCACTTCCTAGTTCAGGCTTTGACGATGAAACTGGAAACTGAGATGATTAAAATTGCTAGAATATTTTGCTCAGCTTTGGGGATTTATCTTTATTTATTTATTTGATGTGGCAGACTTTGATGTCGAAAAACTAGTAATAAGATTCTAAAACATGCAGACACTGCTAACTTTACGACATTCAATTAATGATATTCGCTCTGGGGCAGACTTTGAGTACATTGCTGTCATATCTTCTAAACGGGATAATCTAAACGTTGTAAAAACTCACGTTTTGAAAGTTTGACTACTGATGTTCACTTTGTGTGGTACACTCTGACGCTGAACATTGTGGCTCTGGTTTGTATAAGAACTGTGTCATTCTGCTGATCTTCAGAGGTTTCTATTCCAATGACTATATATTATTGAAGTGAAGGAGGTGTACCCATGCCTCATCATCCTTCTCGCTTCTGGCAATGCTACCGTAATGGAAGCTACGATGACCAAAGTACTCAATTCTGTTAAAAAAATGAGGGTGGTTACTTCCATGTAAACACAGCATTTTTGCCTTCATTCTTTTTCTGGAGTTTCGAGTTCACAAGGAGCTTGTTTCTGTTTGCTCTTCATAGAACGGTGCAATCGCTCATGCGATGATCTGTGTTGGCTTGTTGGAAATAATCGGAGCGGACTGGAATAGGGTTGAGCATGGATATCTTTCTTTATTCATTTTGCTCCATTAATTATTATAAACTAAAAAATAATAATAATAAATTGCTTAAAACGATAGGTACAAACTTATTTCATCATATACTTTCCAAAGTATTTGTTCAGTTTTATTTTTTTGCCCATCGATTTTTTATTTACTTGTTTATTTATTTCACTTATGCATTGATTTATTTATTTGCATGTTTATTTAGTTATCATTTATTCATGTATTTCCTAGCTGAATTTTGAGCCACTCCAGAAGCTACCGCCGTCAATCAACTTCTGAGCTGAGGTGGCCAAAAATTCTGTTCGGTTTTTTATTCATAAAAATCTTCATTTGGCATTTCACTGGAGATCCTATGATATTTGTGACACCGAACACCCTCGCGCTAGCCCCCCCCCCTCCCCCGTCGCTGTCCGTCTCATCCCTTGTATGCAAATGTTCAGAAGTTTGGGGAGGCATTTTCTCTGACGAACGCCTGCTATCTTAACAACTAAGTCAAACTTCAGTCGGTGTGGATAATCTCTAATTTAAAAGTTACAAGGGAGGACTCAAACAAATTCGCCTACTGTGCGGCAGCGAGCCATTTCAGGACCTGCTGAGCTCTCTAGAGATTTGCTTCATTTGCCCTGTTCAAGTTAGTCCAGGGAAGTCAGCTGTTCATTATGACTAAACAGTTTAGCATTAATCAGCATTAAGCCTGACGCTCACACAGCGTTTCCAATTACGCACTGAAAGTTAATTAAATTCAGTGAGGTTCAGATGACGACGAGTGCGGAAGAGAACATAGGAGCAGCAGAGGCCTGGGCGCTTACGCTACAAATGATGGCACTTAATTTCCCACGCCCTTGTGTGACGAATTCGTCTCGTTGCATTGGGCTGAACAAAATAATTCGTCCGGTTTAGCCGGAATTGATCTGATTTCCACTCAAAGCCATACGCTCTAGTGTGACGAATTCATCATGTTGCATCAGGCTGACCACATAAATCGATTAGATTAGATAGCTGGCTGTAGACGGACCAACAGGCCCATTCCCAGAGAGCAGCCGAGACTGAATCACCTGCCCTCTCTGAACAATGGCGATTCTGTGAACGTCATTTAAACCTCTGATGAAGAAAAGAAAAAGGGAGTAAACTCAGCCAAAGAAGTGACCGTGCAAGCATGATTATTTGCTCCAGATCTGCAGATCTCGGAAACGTTAAGCTGTGTGGGACATGGAAGATAATGGATTAGGCTGGCATGTGAAACTTTGGCCTTTCAGAGTTTGTGACTCGGAGCAAGAGTTCGTAGCTGTGAAGGGTGTTACTCCCAATGTTTGTCGAAATGATTTTTAGATGCATTGACTGTTGGCTGGCACCAACAACTATTCCAAATATTTGCTATCAAATACGGGAAGACTGCTGTCTTGGCGTTGTTCTTCAAGCATTGTCGGAACAAAACTGACGAGGTTCAATAGTTTAATTTAAGTATATTGGTGAAGTGCAAAAACAGTTATATCTTTACCACCTGAAAGTTCAGATGACATCTGATGTAGCTGTTTGTTTAAAATTTCATTATGTTTTATTTGCTAATTATGTTCTTAACACCATTGAAATACAGCTGGTGTACGTAACTTTTCCGACCTAGATCCAAAATTCATATGCCCGCAGAGGGCACTTGCCCCAGCTTCTGCAGTACGCCAATCTTTGTGTTTCTCTTGCGATAATTTTGCGCCAGACGCCCTGGAAAAAACAGCCAGCGCCTGCAATATTCATGGACCATGTTTGCCAAAGTAGCAGCAGCGGAATCAGCAGCAACATCGGCATCGGCAGTGGGCAGATGTTTATGATTCACACAGCCTCATAAGAGTTGAATTGTGCAAGCTCTGACATCCCATGTGCCTGAGAACCAGACCCAGCTGGAGCTGTTGCTGCTGCTTCAAAAGAATGCATCTTATGGTGCAGAAAATTCTGCAGAACGACCGCAATGCTCGGCCACGGAAATGGCAAGTGCGTCCAGCACACAATGGCAGAGAATTTTACACGGGGACATTGCTGTATATCACTGGTTCGTAAGATTGCACGGGCCAGTAACCTTCTTCCTTTTCTTCTTGGTTCTCGTTCCTTGGGGGTCGTTCACTCATCGGAAGGGCGAATTTTATGAAGTGACAAAGCTGTATATCAGGGTTGCTAGCAATATGCCTGCCAGTAACCTTCTTCTCTTTCCTGGTTTTTGCCTACTCGTAAGAAGCGTGAATTCTGCAAAATGATGTTCGTACGTCAAAGTTTCTTACGCAGGCGCCCTACTATACTGACGGTCAGCTCGCATTTCGACCCGGAAGACGTGCGAGTTGAACGATCGCTCATAAGTTAGGCATGCGACTGCGTAGCGTGATCCTAGCGTCAGCATTCACTTGTCAGTAAATTTTTGCTTGTTGTCGTTTTCAGGAAGTGCGAATTTTGTTCGGTGACGTCGCTGTCTACCGGCGGTTCGTGGGAATATGTTGGGCTGTTGCCTGCTTCTCCGCAACATCGGCACTGTAAATAGTTGTTCACAGGGGCATCATCGTTCTTCGGTGCACCCGAGCATATGTCAACTAGAAGATTTCGTGACCTTCTTCTATTCCGTGATATTAGGCTGTGAATTTTTTTGCAGAGGTTTCTACGATTTTCACTCCAAGAATTTATTCCTGTTTGGTTATTGGTAACCCAGATAATACAAGGTAGTATGGATGGAATCCCTCTTGAAAAAATGTAGGTAAGTTGAGATAGAAAAACTAAACAAAGGAATGATATTGGAATTAAAATTTCACTGTAACTCAAATTGCCGCACGACAAAAGAGCATGACAACTTGAGTACAAAAATAAGACTGAAAAGTAGAACTTGTAAGAACATACATACGTGAACTGGACTTCAACTATAACAGATGCATTTGAACAAATATAGCATTTAAATTGAGATTCAGTTCGTATGGGAAATTATTTAATAAAGACTGATATAAAGAACATGCTTTCGAATAAGTTCTGACACATATAAGACTAAATTATGCGTCGATAAATTCACAAGTATCTGAAAATTGTTAAATGTAGTACTCGTGTTTATGGTTCTTAAAAATAATTCATTCCCTTTAATAGCTTTGTGGTAGAGAAATTTATTATAATGAAGAACCATATTTCACCCGGGAAAGGCATTTATGTAAATTATTATTTGCCTTTGAAACATGTACTTTCAATAAAAATTCACCTTCTAACGAAATTGCAGCTAGATCATAGGATATTGCATAATATATATGTAAAGTGCTTTTGACTAAAGTTGCGCTATGAGAGAGGAATTTCACGAAACATACACTGCTCTTCAGTATAAACTGCATAAAAAAGTTGCATACGTAGCAGCGTACGGTATATACCGGGTGTTGCAAAAAAAACTCTACCAAACTTTCACAGGTGATAAGGACACTCAAAACAAACACATTTTCACGAATACCGATAATTCCAAAACTTGTTCGTTTCCGAGATATTGACATGCGTAATTTGTAACAAAACCTTACCTAAAACTGCAACTAAATGAAGGCCTACCTACATACAACTCCAGTTGCAAATAAACAGTAGAGTGGAAACTGAAAGAATATTGTGAAAAGAAATGTAATACATTAATTTACAACCAATTACATTAACTGTTCAAAATGCCCACCATTTACTTCAGTGCAGGCGTGACACCCCCTCTGAAAGGACTGTTGAACACGAGATAACATTTGTCGATCTTCAGCGATGTTGCCTGCTGCGACCGCGATCCTGGCAACAAGATCAAATTCTGACTGCAGAGGAGTGCCGTAAACCAAAGTTTTCATGTGGCCCCAGAAAAAGAAATCCAGTGGATTGAGGTCGGGAGATCTAGCAGTCCATGTTACTAGACCATTTCGTCTGTCCGGTAAAATAATTTGTCAACACAGTGTTGCCATAACGTAGGCAACTGCTGTTTTGCCAGATTCAAAGGTATAACTAGGATTAACGTAAAGACTTATTCACTATTTGTAAGATTACCCTAAACGTTACACATGTCAATATCTCGGAAACGAAGAAGTTTTGGAATTTTTGGTATTCGTGAAAAAGTGTTTGTTTTGAGTGTCCCAATCACCTGTGAAAGTTTGGCAGAGTTTTTTTTTGCAACATCCGGTATAATACTTAGAAGCAAGACAAATAGTTTGATTGATAGTTCCCCTAGCATGACGTAATTATTCAAAGATCATTTCTTGTACACGTTACCTGATATCATGGCGTAATTAATCAGAGACAATTCTTTTAACATGTTGCCTCGTATCATGGCGTAATTACTTAAATATATTTCCCTTAATATCTTGTCTAGTATCGCGGTGTAGTTAATCAAAGATAATTTCCTATCATGTTGCCTCATATATCACTTATTATAATGTTCTTTGTCAGAGACAGTTCCTTCAACACTTTGTTTCATATCAAGGCGCAATCATTAATCAGAGAGACTTTCTGTAACACGTTGCTCTTTATCGTTGCGCAATCATCCAACAGAAGAGCTGAGCAGATTTTAACATTCCACAGTCTCCCCTTCTAATCAAGGCGCAGTAGGAGGGAGTTACTATAAAACCTGGCAGAAACTTAGAAGGAATCAATTCCATCGACACTACATCATTCCCTTGAAATAATTCAGAGACGTTGCTGAGTGGTGCGTAAATAGTTATTGTTTTGTTAAAGTATCAACGTATAATAAGAAAAGCGCTTCAAGCTTCATCAGTTGAATTGCTAGTTCTTCAAGAGCTTATTTTCTAAATGCGCTAGGTCTGTGTTTCATTTGTGCGTCGATGTGTCAATAAGTAAACAGTAGTTTCAACCCTAAGTAGGTGTGCCGCAAATTTGACTAAAGTTTTGTTATTCAAATGAGCTAAGTTTTTGTTTCATTGGGCGTCGTTTTGTAACAAGTAAAACATTTCACTTAGTACTCAGTATTAACCGATCTCAAGTTTTGTCAAGTTTGTAATACAGATGAACGTCGGTCGTCCAGGGTACTTCACTTGACAGCTCATCCCAAACACCAACAGGTCCAACGGCCTTATTAAGAAAAGAACGTGAAAAACAGGAAGAAAAACTATTTGGTTTGATGCGATGCATGCGTTTACTAACAGAAAATAAAAAATTGTGAAACAGTTTAACGTTGGAGGGGGCTAATAACTGAAATCTTGGGCACCAAAATGGCCCCAAAATAATAAAAATTTATTGTAATTTTACGTTTTATTGATAACCTCTGCTGGTGAATGTGAGTTTTTTTTACTAAAAAACAGTCACAGGTCCTTGCGCCATTGCGGCGAAGATGGAACAACCAATTCATCGACGCTTAACACAATGACACTGAATTAAAAAAAAAAAAAAATCGAAATGACGCAGGTGCAAATACATAGTCGCACAATAAAATCTTATGGCATTTGTTCACTTAAAACCAAGCTTTCTGTGTAATTAGCCAATGTAGAATACGCTGTCCGCGAAGTATGATTTGCAAGGGAGATAAAAATATTTCAGTAACTTAGGCCAGTACCATGCAGTTCATTGGGAAACCTTAGTAAAAACTTATTGTCAAATTTGTCTGTATATTTTTTCAATTTTTTAGGTGTGATATGTATATTACATATACTGTACATATTTAGGTTTGCACTACAGTGATACTATGATTATGATATAATAACAAAAATAAAATGATCAACTAAGCTAAACAATTGATAATATAATAATGGGCATACTTCTATCTGAATAATCCAAATAAACTAGCAAGACAAATTTATAATTTAATAAAATAAGTCGAATATGAATAAAAAATTAATTGAATTCTGAAATATCAATTTTTACAATATTTTCTATCATATTCATATGATGCTTCACGTAAATCAGATTAATTAGTTAAGACAGCCGTATTCGCAAGCGACACAATGGTGCAATGGCACGAGAAAGGCTCAACTTACACAAAATTGACGCCGAGGTAACCCCCGGTCCCTCGGCAATGACTGATCAACGCTGACATAATGCCATCCCCCCCCCAAAGAGTGACGCCTCCAACTCTGCTAATAAATGCAGTCCTCAAAGCGCAATGAGTATTTATTTATTTGAGGTCGCCATGTTAGTTAGTAAAGATTTTATTCAAGTCTCGTCAATCAGCCGTGGGAGGTACGTGGTCGGAGGAGGCCGGAGGTACCGCCTAGTGCAATAAGTTGCTAGGTGAATGTGGCATTTTCTTGTCGATATGTGTTAAGTATAGATACTCGCAAGCACCTGGCACCTGGTGATCATTGTATCTGATATTTGGATGTAGTAGATCTGGAGATACTCATGAACATCTGATACCTGAAGGTAAAAAAATGTGGTGGTTGGGGTTTCCTATAAATTACCTGGTATCTGGGAATAGTGGTATCTGGAATCCGGATATAATTATCTTACATTTGGAGATGAGATAAAAACACATTGGTAACGTTATTCAGAGATACCGTCATCAGTAAAAACTAAAACGATATTTTATGAGAAACCACTGGTATACGTATGGAGCTTTAGGCTCTAAGAATCTGCCATCGTTCGCTTCTGCCACGGCGCACCGCAGCCAGACAGGGTTTGATCTTCCATGCAAATTTTGGGCATCAGCGTGAGTGATGAAGTGGATCATTTGTTAAAATTCGATGGCTCAAGTAAAGTGCATCTCATGGAGTGCGTACCGAAAATAGCCCGTCTCTAGGGACGTCCCGGATGGTGATGCCTCTAGGGTATTTTGTGGAGTGCATAGAGAAAACAGCTCTTCTCTAGTGACGTCCAGATGGTGATGCCTCTAGGGTATTATGTGGAGTACTCACCAAAAATGGCCGTTTCTAGGGACATCCTCTTAAATAGTAATGACCCAAGTAGATCTTGTGGAGTATGAAGTATTCCGTTTCTAGGGACCGGCCACGCAATATGTGTGCGATTGCTAGACTAAATAGTGCAATAAAAACAATGATATTGTTAATAGTACTTGTGCTGAGCCTTTTTTCTATACTGGTAAGATTTTCAACTAGTTCACAATAACGTTGTAGGTCTCATGAATAGTCGTTTTAAGGTATCAGGCTTGCTTTTATATGGTAAATTCTTTGACGAAGAAAAAAGAAAAACGGAATGGTATTGGTACGATTTGCGGAGCTATTGGATTCAATTATCAGTTGAACGTTTTGTGTATGTAATTTTGAATATTGCTCAAAGTTCGGTAAAGAAACATAAATGCAAGATTGTACAAATGCAAATTTACACGGTAAAGTAATTGCGAAGAGAAGAAATACGAAGTACCTTTAGTAAAAACTTACCACGCTAGTTTGGCCGATATGATCCCGTTTATTGGGGTTACTCTATGGGTTACTGTAAAATAGGAATTCGATTTATTGGCCACAAATTGATTGTCCGAACTTACGGAACAATTAGTCCACGTAATGAAATGGTAGGCAGAAAGTAAGATAGTCAGCGAAATAGTAAAATAAGAAAAAAAAGTACGAGCCAAAAACCGAGACCATTACTGCAGTCGCTCTGCAGAACTAAAGCTTCTCTTCTCACGACAATGATGATCGAGATAGAAATCGGACACAGCCCGTCGACGGGAATTCAGCTGCAGTAAACCTAACAAGGCTACCATAGCGCTGACGGGCGCAGACGTAACCAGAAGGAGATGAAAGGAAAAACTGACTGGAAAGCGCTCATCAGAAGCAGAGAAATGGAATGCAGTAAAGTGGGCAAGACAGAAAGATGAAAAAAAAATTGGAGCACTCTGAGAGCGCATACCTCCGCCAAGCAAGGTAACGGTTACGAAAAATTCAAATTGGTGCTGAGACCATGATTTTCTTTGTATCAACACCAAAATCTAATCATTTGTGCCCTTCAATAGTGTAACAGCTTCAGTAATTTATTTGAAGATCCGTTCATAACTTTTTCAGTTATGCTGCTAACAAGCATTATGACAAAAATGAGTCAATCATACAAACGAACAAGCCGATCTGCATCAAAATTTGATCGTTTATGCCTTTTAACATTACTAAGAACTCCGATATATTTTTTCATAAAGATCCATTCATTATTTTTTGAGTTATTGTGCTAACAAGCTTAAGATTAAAAACAGTGACAAACGAAAAAACAAACGGATCGTTACAAAATTTTGTCATTTACTCTTCATAACATAATTAATAACTCGTGTCAATTTCATAAAAATATGTCCATAACTTTTTGAGTTATAGCATTGAGAAAAATGAGGCAGACAAGCAAAGAAACAAACGGATGAACGGATCTTCACCGAAAGTTAATCATCCGTTCCTCATAACATATCTAACAATCCCTGTAAATTTCGTCCAAATCGATCCTTAAGTTTTTGAGTTATCTTGATGACAGACAATCATACAGACAGATTCACAAACAGACAGACAAATCCGACGAAAACATAACCTCCTCGGCGGAGGTAAAATTCCCAGCCGATGTCAATAATGTAGGGAGACCCCTGGGAGCGAGTATGCAAACCCAACCACAAACTTGGTAGCAACCTATAAAATGTATAAGAAGCGAGTTGCAGTTTCAAAAATAGCTGTTTCTGAGCATACGCTATAAATTAATATGTATACTTTGGTTTGTTATAGAAAGACATGAAGAGCGGAATAACTATTCGGAAGAATGCTACGTAGAAAAACTAGAAAACTTCTTATTGAAATGCATAAACATAGTTGTAATTTTAGGACAAAAAAAAAACGAAAATACGCTGCTCGACTATAGAAAGTAGAAGTTATACTGTCATATGTAGACCAAACCAAGCATTCTCTTTTCTGCAGACGTTAGAGAAAAAAGTTGCCATTTTGATGCAAAAAGGAATTAATACTGTTTACGTTTCTAAAGGAAAAAAAAAATGCAGCATCTCTATGATGTAAAAAACACGATTATAGTCTACTTTGACGCAGAGTAATATAGGCGCAGCGTCACAATGATGAAGGAACATAAACATATGTACTTCAATTTACTATACAGAGAAATAGACGTAGCGTCGCTATGATGCAGGAATATGAACATACTTTTACTGAACAGAGAGGTGGAGGCAGCGTCGCTTTGAGGCAGGAATATGAACAACTTCTCTTTACTATACAGAGAAACAAAGGCAGCGTTGTCCTGATGCAGAAGATTGAATGGAGCCTCTTTTACTATTGAAAACTAAAGGCAGTATCGACATGATATGAAAGCATTAAAATACTCTACTTAAGTACAGAGAAATAGACACAACATCGCCACGATGTAGAAGAATAAATGCTGTCTGCTTTATTATAAAAAAATAGAGTCAGCGTAGCAATTTCTGCTCGCAATAAAACACTGGAGGCCGCAATGTGGGACAGCGCAGAGCCCGTCGAGAGCAGCTCGATTTGGAGGGCACTCAAGATTTCCAAGTTTTGCCCAGAGTGGCAAGCAGTTTTTTCGAGCACTAAAATATAAAATTTTGAGGGCATGAAATGCAAATCGTTTGCAGCGCCTGTGACTTTCTGTTCACACATGCCTTGCCGAGACTTTGGAGGAGAATATATGAGATTGAGCCGGTACATGCCAAAGACTTCCTGGTTGTTCACGAGTGCTTTGCTGAGACCGTGGAAGAGAAACTATGAGATTGAGCTAGCCGATACAGGCGAATGACTTCCTGTGCACAAATGGTTTCTTGAGACTCGGAGAAGAAAATATGAGATTAGGTCGAATATGCCAAGGACTTCCTGGTTCACAAGTGGTTTGCTGAGATTGTAAAAGAGAAACTATTAGATTGAGCCGATGCATGCGAAGGAGTTTCTGTGCACAAATGGTTTGTTGAAACTCTGGAGGAGAAAATATGAGACTGAGTAAAGACTTTTTTGACACAAGCTTGTTAAAACTGATGAAAGTTGAATCGATGTACGTACAAAAATATCTTGCGGTTGTCTTCAGCATACGGAAGATTAGGGGAAAAATAACTAAAAGTTGAAAACTTGTTATTTACGAAAGATTCATGTTTGAAGGCCTGAAGGAATAAAAATGGGAAACACATTTGATCTACACATACACTTTTCATTATCAAATGACTTTGGCAGCTATATGGCACAACGTTGTTGTTTTTTTTGGGGTGGTGGGGGGGGGGAACAATTCCAATAGTGGTAGTCCTTAGGGAATTATTTTCTGGTTTTACTACCAACAGACATCTTCATGACATCCAGCTTTGTCGCTTATATCCAGTAAAGTGTTCTTTGCATCTTACCTTACCTTGAGCGTCTTCGGCCAGGGTCCAAGTGACGTTATTCACGCCACCTCACAGGTGCAAAGTCACGATGCTTCTTTCTCCCGCTGGGCCCAGCTCGCACCCAACAGGTGAACCAGGAGCAAATTATTTCCCCAGTGCAGGTAACTTCTGACCGCTGGTTTTTCAGGCATTGTTTTTAATCACGAGCGCAGCAAATTTCTTATCTATTAGCTTTAATATCTGCGTAATTTCAAATGCCCAGCGTCGTTTCGTTAAACGGCCTCGCCCCCTACCCCTGTGAAGCTATCTAACAACAACAACAACTTTACAGCATCAAAGCGCAAGGGAACTCAGTCTTTGTACAGATAATTTACAACAACAGCCCGATCTCATAAATCATACCAGCCATTACGAACTCCATCGTACCGAATCAATAAATTTCGAAGGCATAACCCATTTCAAACTTGAATTATAAAATCAATCACGAGGTAAATGGACAATTGCATCGGAACCGACGGAGTTTCTCTGCCGCTCGCCATTGTTGAATATCTTCTTGACAAATGACATGAGGGGTTTAGTGACGCCAGAGCAATATTAATTGATTTATGAGTGCTGACGATATTCAGGCAAATGCTTTAATAAAAAACATAGAGTGTAATCGCTTCCGTTAACCAATTGATTCACGATATTTGAAAAAAAAATAAATAAAAAATAGAAGAAAAATGAATATCTCTGTGGGATTGTGTTTTTATGGTTGCTTGGTCTTCTCGTGCATTTTATATTTATGTGTCCATTCCATGTGTGACTTGAAGCATTGGCATAAGCCGTACGTACAAACGTATAACCAATTTAATCGTATTTCGGATACGGTACTGGATTTCGGCAGCCAAGAGTCAAAACGATGGCATTGTTTTCCTCGAATTAATAATTAAATAACCACCGGATTGTACCCAGTAATTAAATTCAAATTTTCAAGCGCAGGAACCTAATATAAACATTATATTGGAATTAAAATTAGAAATTTAACTTAAATTTTTAAGCGCAGGATCCTAATATAAATATTATATTGGAAATAAAATTAGAAATTTAACTTAAATTTTCAAGCGTAGGACCCGAATGACTTAGGCTTCAGTGATTTCAAACATATTTAGTTTGAGATTAAAGCCTAGCAGCTGGAGCTCGATTTAAGATGGCGAATCGATCACTCATAATTGAAGTTACAGATAAACTAAATAAATAATAAGTTAGATCTTGATTATTGTGGGTGAATACCGAATATCGAGCACGAGTTTGCCATGCAGGAATAATTGAATTAAGTGACCAAAATCTTGTTGCCATATAAAAATTTTTGCCGGCCGTGCAGCGAGATGCAGCGGCACCGAAAAATGTACATTAGCCTTAATTGAATCTTTGGCTGCCCAGAAGATGTCATACCATCTTGCTTTTTGGGCGGCTAAAAATTCTATTAGGATAATGACTCAAACAAACTGCATTGTAATTATTCGATTATGTCTCCGGCGCGTACGTAATACGTGACGCGATGTACGGTATTGTGTCTACAGCTCAATGTGAGTATCGCTCCTTGGACGAGGATGAACAATTTCCAGGTGAGAAACGTCACCTGGACTTCTTCCGAAGACTCTCAAGGTATCACAAGGTATTATTACGACATAACAATGCGTTATTTTTAGCTAATGGCATGCAACTACTCAATCGAGCGCAAATTCAGCACTAACCTCTCTCTCGAATTAGTAATGGAGTAACTTAATATTATTAGACACACAAGTGGGCTATGTCCAGCTACAACTGTCTCGAGCTTAAAGTGAGCTATATGATCACTATTCTATAGAGCAATATATATATATATGAATTTCTTGAAATATACGTTGACACCCAGGTATATTCATGCTGAAGACCGACTACGTTTAGTAGTTCGAAAGCTTGGGGCATATTAAACATAAAACCCAGAAGACTTTTGAAAACTACCTTAGCATATATATATATGGTGGCTTACTAGCTCAGAGGCGCATTTTTAGCTCAAAGCGCACATCGACCCCGCGTCCCACATGACTAATACATTAAGTGGCTAACTGTTGCTAGGACGCAACTGTCCATTATGACTAGTAACACGCACCTAACTGCTGCAGTAAGTCAGCGTGAACATCGATCAAGTGCTACTCATGTTGGTTGGTGAGCGTGACGATGACGAACCAGTCACGCACCAATCAACAATGGATAAAGATACTCATCGACAGCACTGCCATTATAGCGAAATAGACGGAAGTGAGGGGCTGACATGCGACTCGGCGCCACATCAGTTCTTCTGATTAATTCCAAGTCCATCTCATCATCAAGGACTAATGATCAAAGTATCTCTGTTTTTCTGACGTGTATTGGGATGATCAAAGGGGAAGGAAATTCAAGGCGTTGTTGCTTAGACATTTTTGAGAGGAAAGCAAAAACTGTAGTTTAGATTAGAATTTAGGCAAAGTAAGCAATTACCAATTGAACATATACTATGCGGAAGTCCATCATGTAGACTCGTATTTTTTGTAAACACAGCTTCAAGTAACGGAAACGTAGCAGCTTGTTTTTGAAAGTCATTAGATTCCTTTCGAACTTTGGTAAAGAAAGTATAACCCGTTTTACTTGTCATGGGCCTGTAGGCTTCAGAGAAAACTACGCGCGACAGTATATCTACTATATAATAATTCACGTCGTGTTTTTATTTATTTATTTATATATTTATATCTTTCCTGTCACGCTCTATGGGAATAAGTTAGGAGAAAATTCAGATTTCAAAATGTAAAAAAAATGGGTACCTTGCAATTTTTTTTCGGCGAAAAAAAAAGGGGGGTACCTTGCAATCTTTTTCTTCAGAATTAGATAGGGGAAAAATGAGAAAGCCAGCGGGGGTTTTCCTGAAGGGCTAACTTACTGCCGTCATTTATGGCACACGTGCTCCAGTCAATAATAACCCAATATGCCGTCATTTACAATGACGGCTCGGGACACTAGTAGGATAAATAAAACATCATTTGCATGGCACTTTAGTAGTTATCTTTGCTTAAAACAAGCTTTAGAACGTATTTTTTTAGATTGTCGATTTTTAGCTCTCCGAGCAGATAGTACTTCTGGTCAAATTCTCCTAATACGTACGTACCTGATAATGTATCAATTTTTAGAAGTTCTGAAGCTTAGCGAAGCGAGAATTCTTCAGAGATATTAATGTAAATCTAATTCTAATATATTATCGTCTCAGTGTGGCCGAACGAATACGCCATTATTACTTTGCTGGTATCTCAGTTCTCGTGATTGATTCCTTGTCAAGTAACATATCGAGTATTGCAGTGGGTGATTGGGAAGGAGAATGAATAGCAGCGCCTCATTTCTGCTGAGTGATTGTTGTCAAGTATCAGAGAACGATAGAAATGGAAATGAATGTCCGTCACTAGGCCTGATATTGGATCAAGGCGTCATTGCTGACACCTGCAGAACATGGCAGTGATTGGCAACAGGTAAATGACTAAATGCCGTTTAAAACTAGAAGCATAATCAATGTATTTTTGTTCGCTTTAAAAGTATTCAATACGGTTCAAATTCAGTTTGGAAAATAAGGGTCCAGTTTAGAGTCAGAGCCAAGAGAGGATCAGTTTTCTTCAACTGATTATTATAGTCTTCTGCAGGTAGTATAGTTACACACTATACATAATTGGCCGGCTAGTTCCTCTGCATAATTTTTTATGCTGTTGCAAATGGAAGCGCTTTGTTGCTTATCGCACAGAGAAGTTTGTGTAACTTATATTTGCCTTTAAGTGGGGTAATCTAAACAGGCGAGTGATAAGAGTAACACGGTAAATATAAACTTGCCGTAAATGAGGTTTTTCTGTGTGTATATAGGGTTAAAAACATTCCCACGTACGTCGTACATACATGAACTTTAAGATTATCTAAACTTAAAGCCTTCTGATACAGAATCAACATATAAAGCTGAGATGCAAATGTAGAGAGGAAAATAGCTGGTTTGGCTAAAAAAAAACATTTCTTTAATAGTATCGTAACTTCATTCATTAATATAAAGGAGGCATCATGATATTCAAAAATTGTATAAAACTATAGAAAGTTATACATGAATACTGTGTAAGGACAAGTTTGTCCCATTTGCCTAAAACCAGCATGTTTAATTACAAACTAGAGCATTCTGAGAGCGCTCCTACAGTCTGTCTTATGGTGGCATTGACTTGGAAATGATAGTCACCTACAGATCACTACTTGACGGCTGGCCTTGAGATCTATTACTACCATTTATCACAAAACTAGGAAAAAATAGGTAATACAATAGCAATGAAAGTTCTAAGATGCCTCCTGCTTTTCTAGTTCACTACTAGGAACTTAGCTTGATGCCATCCATTATTTTCTTCGTTGTATTCAGCATGACAGCGTCTGGCCTCTCGTTGATGAAATGGCGGAGGAGCCGAGTACAAAGACGAGATTTCTTGTAATTTGCTGCGAGTTTAATATCATTCTAAGCTCATTTCTAAGCAACCTAGTTTGGAACCAAAATGCTGTGTAAGAGAGAAGGGCTTACAACTAATTATTAATGCGCTGTTATACAGCGAAGAGAATGTAATATATCTGACGCTGCTGCTTCGGCTTTGAAGCTCAGTGCAGGGTATTACGACGGCAGCTTCAAAATGGGCATATGGGCTACATTTATTTCTGGAGAAGACTGGAGAAAATAGGCTGCTAGCTTCAGCTAAATCAGGCATAAGGAAAGGATAATATATGTAGGTGGCTTCTTGTTTTGATGGAATTTTTTTTTTTTAAATTGCTGTCACCAAACAACGTGACTTTGGAATCACTTTTACAAACAAACTACAACACAGTCAGTAAGTTGACAAGAATGTGGAAAAAGCAAGCAGAGTACTGGGATTAATCACTAGGAATTTCAAATACTTGTCCAAGGACATCATCATTCCCTATAGTACAAGGCGTTAGTGCGGCCACACTAAGGATTTGCTGTTCTATTCTGGTCGCCATATCTGTGTAAAGATATCAATAACATGGAAAGAGCCCAACGCAGAGCAGCAGAATTGATACCTCTGCAGTGAAACAAGCCATACGAATTTCGCCTATAAGAACTGGGCCTGATTTCTCTCGAGTAAGACGACTTAGGTGGCAGGTAACTAATAGAAACATTCAAGCATTTGAATGGCTTCATCGACGTGCCTATAACGGGACTCTTTGTAAGAGACGTTAATGATCGCCTGCGAAACAACGGTCAAAAACTCAAGCATAGACCTCCAAGTACAACTTTAAGTCAACAATTATTCTTTCCGCATTTCATAATGAATATTTGGAGTAGGCTCCAGTCTGACGTTGTCAATGCGGAGATAGTCAACGCGTTTCACGAACATTGGGAGAAACATCCTCCACAGCTAAGAACTCCTCCAGCCGTCGAAAACTCTTAACGGCCACAGCTTCCGAGGCCACCTTCGTCCATCTTCTTCTCATATTTCTTCCTCTTTGACTACACAGATACGCATCTCTAAGCCCCGCATATCAGCAGCTATTGATCATGCTTGCGTGTAGACTTGATCGTCTCTTTGACTGAGATTCTCCCCCCGTTTTTCTTTGGTCATTTGTATCCTAGTGATATAATGGCAATAACTCATAGAGGGCCGCGGCGTAAGTTCCGTTGTCTCTTTGGGAATGGGCCTATTCGTTCGTCTACTGCCGCCTATCTAATCTATTCGAAAATTCAGTTCTCTCAAGCTCGGTCTCACAACCAAAGCCCCCTTTTTTTCTCCTGTCTCATTTGTAAGGTTCAAAATTTTCTTCAAATTGTCTCACGTTGTCTTAGAGAATTTTTTGCAGACTCGGAGTACTCTAGCCTTAAGTTTTTATTTTAGTCTTCTTACGGTTAGTCTCAAAGTCTTTTCTGCAGTTTCGCTGCAGTCTTCTAGTCGAGTCACAAGTCTTTCTTCTGGCTGTCTCACATTAATCTTAGTTGCAGTCATACCGTATATACTCTTCTACTCATTTCAAAATTTGTCTTGGTTGTCTCGCGTTAGTCTTAGAATATTTCTTGTAGTCGGCTGTTTCAATTTGCATACAATAGAGGATTGGCAACTA
Organism: Parhyale hawaiensis; assembly: GCA_001587735.2. Classification (NCBI taxonomy): domain Eukaryota; kingdom Metazoa; phylum Arthropoda; class Malacostraca; order Amphipoda; family Hyalidae; genus Parhyale; species Parhyale hawaiensis. The sequence goes on along the minus strand of LQNS02000141.1, from coordinate 18,768,821 downwards.
TTTTACATAGGCTCCAGCGACAGCTGTGCAACTTTCCCTGCATCCACGTACCAATGGTCCGCCTCCGCTCATTGACGTTGAGACAGGCTGTACCTTTACTCATGCTGGTACTAAAAGAAGCACGTCGTATGCCTTCACTACTAATACTACTACTGCTCCAATGAGACTTTTCTTATAATCATTACAGAAAATACGTGACGTGTGTTCACTACCACTACTGCACATACATTTTCCTCACGACTGCTACAAAAGAAGTAGGTATGTCGTGTGTATTCACTACTACTCCTGCAGACAGTTTTTTTCCCCATGATCGTTACAAAAAATCGTATCGTGTACTGTATATACTTTCTACTTGGGCATACAGGCAGGTCTTTTGCATACTGCATACGACAAAATGACGTGCACACATGGCTCTCCGTTGACCCAATACTGCAATGATAATGATGGCACAGACTCTTGCACTGTACTGTAGGGCTATCAGCACCGTGCTGCACTGCACCATGTTGGTGTGTAGGAAGGATTTAATAATAAGAGAAGACTCGAGTTCCTCTTGCATAATGGGCCGCTGTCACGCACTTGGGCAGCATACCAAGCTTCAAGTTAGCTTTTACCCACTGCATTGCAAGAGATCTAGTCCTTACCCACTGAAACTCTACGTTTTTCATTCATTGCGCTTTGAAATCGGGGTTTTTGAATTCTGTTCTTAATTAGTCAAATATGAGTGCGTACTTTTCGCTCATTAAAACAAAAATTTTATTCTTTGCCCGTTAAAACAAGGGCTTCATCACTTGTATACAGAGACAAGCGTTTCATCATCATTTTCCAATCGAAATAACAGTTTTATCTTTTACCTATGGGAATAAGAGTTTTATCTTATGCCCGCCGAAATAAGAGTTTAACCTTTTCCCCACCGAAATAAGAATTTTATAGTTTGCTAACTGAAGCAGGAGATTTCATTGCATGCCATCTGAGACCTTTATTAATAGAAACTTGTACAATCTCGTAAATAATCTTCGATACTAAATATCATATTATCCTATCTGAGCAACAGCTGGTAACTTATAATACATATATCACTTATATGGCAGAGTTGCGAGAGCGACTGCTGACTGCGGTGCTGCAGTTTTGGTAGGGAAAGAACCATCACCATCAAGCGGACAACCAGCAACAGCATAGTTGTACCTGTAGATATCGTCAGAAGTACAAGAAGTATCGTTAGGATACATATGTATGTTGCAAATGCATAACAGGTGCACTTATATAATATATATATGTTGTGGTTGAATACAAAATAATTCACTGCAAATGTAACCAAAACTATTTAATTAGTAAACAAAGCACATTTTGTTTCTTCTGTGGGTCAATACACAAAGCCATAGGATGAGTTGGATGATATGGCAAACACGTGCATCATTTCAATAGAGATACAATTTACGTGGTTAGTTTTTAATACACAGTGACGAGGTTGATAGAAAGAACAAGCAGGTATACATTTATGTATGGATATGGTAGCGAAAAATATCGAGAATTTCTCTCAAATTCAAGCAAATGCGCGTGACTCAACAGTACTTAATATAAATATAAGTGGTAGCATCTACACTAAATATTTAGTACTCCAACCACAATATATATATATATACATTATGAGAAGTTTCGTTGAAACGAAGATGACTTTTTTCGTTGTATAAAAGTGCAAGAAAAACCAGCTGTAAGCGGCTAGGTACAATGTGGAGATAGCTCGCTTATAGCTTTCCCACTGGTCACGGAGTGCAGCATCACCTCTACACAAGCTGGGCGGTGTATCTAGCGCCACCTGGATCTCATTAGAAGAATATTCAGGGTACTTTAAGGTAGCTACCTACAACAGAATTCAGGAACTGCTGTTAGCAAACGCAGAAAATGTTTAAAATATACAAAAAAAAACATCACTATCGCTTCACAGAATCATTTTCAAAGTTACATCACAATATGCTGCAATAGGTTTATGCGCAAAATCTCAATTATTTTTTACTTGATATCAGGCAAAGAGCCATATCAAGTTGATGCTTAATATTAGGAGTATTATTGAAGCTGCAGTAGAACTCTTCTTACTGATACTCAGAAAACAGAAAAAAAACTCCTACAAAGGAGACCCCCCGCAACTGAGAAAATCAACAAACTTAGACATTGCACAGTAACGCCTGTTTCGAATCATAGCAATAGCTGGTGACATATAGAGTAACCAGCAAAAAGTGTACGTAGTAAATCTTAATTCCAAGCGCATCTTAATGATTTCCCATTCTGTTAGTCAAAGAAAACGATTTACGAATGTGAGAAAAAGAAGTATGCTTTAGAACGCGTCGTAGAATTATTGAGAATACTCCCGAAACAGAGACAATATTTCTTTCTGCATTTTAGGAGTGCCACTGTGTATTTCCACAATCCACGGGACTGGTGAACAAAAATAGAGCTTAAACTAACCGGCATATAAAGCAACCAAGTGACAAGTAAATCGCTAAAGAACAAGTCAAGGAAGCATACATGACTGATTTTAACGCCTGCACATTCACGAGTCACGGTTCCCGGTAATGAGTTCGTTTCATTACAGATCGAGGAACAAAACCCAACTAAACGAAGGACCTTAGCACCCAAAAGTCGCCAACATAAAGGAAGCAAATGAATTCCAAATTTACTCTAACTAAAGAACTTTCCCAAATAAATATTATGGTGAGCTCATTGGATGAGTCAAATTTCCAGGTGTATTATTTGACAGAATTTTTATAATCAGAAATACAAAGAGAAGCAAATTCTGAAAATATTGAACCCAAATAGTAAACATTAGAAACTGCCCAGCAAGATATTACACTACCATTATATAAAGACGATACGGCATTTGCTCTGTGTTGCCAAATTAATTTCCACGCATGTAGTTAGAAAAAATTTCCAAAGTAGAAGTTAAAATGACAATTTTGCATCATAAAAAAACTAAAATTACTGAGCCAGCTATCTCCTAAATCAGGAAAGTTAAAACTGAAAAACATTAGGCAATTTAAATTTCCATTGAACTCGTTAAAATAAGACAATACAAAAGAAACATTATATACCATGTGAAAACATTAAATTCAAAATTTTAAATTTACCTCTATATAATATTTGAAAATAAAGTGAACAACAAGATACAAGCAGTCAATAAATATTGAAATCACCGAATTCTGAAACAAACATAAATCCAACCGTGACCGGTAGATATTCCACACCACAGAACAGTTAATTTTCTAGTGTGCTTTGGGCGATAACGCGGCTACAAACTTTGTAAGTATATTTCAAGTCAGTTAGCAATTCTATAACCAGCATGTGAGCAGAAGTACCTAGCTTAGTATTGACTCATGCTGTTCACCACCGAGTTCTGTTTCAATGATATCTTGCTCTTCTTATCTTAATACTAGGGGCGTGACGAGCAGACGGAGAGACAGACAGACAGACAGAAGGAAGAATATTGAATGGGCGGATTGGGACTGCAAGTAAAATAATAATGAAGACAGTGTGTGAAAATATCCTTCCAGCTGCCTAAACAAACCGGATGCACGTTACGCAGCAAAAACCATTATTGTTATGCGAGACATTGGAAAAGATTTGCTCACTTACACGTAAAATTTCCATAAAACAAAATAGTTGAAGGAAATAAATGAATAAAATTATATAAAAATTATATCTTTCACTCTGCGAATTCAAACCTAGGCGTGTTGCAATGAATACATATCTAAAAAAAACAGACTAAGTATTAAAACAAAATAAGTAATTCTTCGGAACACTGAACTAAAATAGTAACTATGCCTAAAGTAATCCATCTTGGTATTTAAAATAGTAGCGATTCTCATAATTTAATATTACCAAATTTATAAGTATGTAATTTACGATAATATCCAATATGGAGGCTTGTAAGAACCAATATCGACGGGCAGAGGCTGGCTTACTTTACCAACCCTCGATATTCCGATGCTGTTTGCTTTTAATTTTCCCCGAGTTATGAACCAATAAATTTAGCCGGCAAATCGGTGCACAATTTAACGTAATTTCCACACTCCACTTACCTCAGGAAGGTCGACAAATACGTGGGGTAACTTATTAAGAGTTGAGGGAAAAATTATAATAAAGCACAAATCTCATAACACTCTAATATAAAACGCGTAAAGTTAACAAAAAAAATTTTCTTGCGTTTACGTGCCCAATGACAGTTATGGTGCCTTAGATCATAGTATTAGTAAACGTACATATACGCGTCAGTCATTTTCATCATCGATACACAAGATTGCGTATAGCATGGTTCATGTGGAGGGTGACGCAGCACCAGCGCGCACAACTTCCCACCACAACGCTTCGATCGACACTGGGCTCCTAGACTGAGGGGCTCGAGACTGAGGGCAAACAGAGAGGAAGCGAAGGTGGATTTCTACAGTCACTTGCCGGCAATAATATTAACCCAAACATGAGTTTGGTTTTGCGTAGGAATAACATTGCTCGAGAGAAGGTGGTGGCTTATTTGCGTCACTTGTAGGCAGCAATATTAACCCAAAGAAGAGTTTGGTCTCTTGCATTTTCCTTTGGGAGATCACCTCTGTACTGGAAACGGAGGCTTAACTACTCAATGTAACAATGCAGCAATAGTGCGGATTTTCTTCACTAGTGTTCAAATAAAAACAAATCAGATAGCAATGCCTGGCCTCATTAAAGACCTAATTAGTTTCTGTCTGTTGCACTGGCTGACCGGTACAGTTTTAGCGATAAGGACCGTATGCACAACGCATTATGACTGTATTAATAGCTTCTGAATCGCGAAAGAAAACCCGGAGATTCGCAGTGTACATAGATGGCAGTAGGAGGACCAGTAGGCCCATTCCCAAAGAGCATCCGGAACTGATGCTCCGGCCCTCTATGAGCTATCACCATTCTAGTATAATCCACAGCCCATAAGCAACAGTATACTCTCACAGCAATAATGCAAAGCCCCGCGTGACGTCATTGCTAACCAACGATAAAAGCCTAATATCAGGAAGCTTTCACCGACCAAAACATCACCAGGCATGACGTCACAGCCAATTGATGTTTGGCAGGTCGCTCGCCGCGAGAAGGTCGACTTCCGTGATGGTGGTGACTGTCTGTGACGTGAATCATGGATGTATTTTGGTCACGTGAGAGTTTACTACTTGCCATTCCCTGAGTTCCAGTGATGCCAAGTTTATCCTTTCACAGTCTATATTAAGCATCAATATTCGTAGGAAAATATCAATATTTGAAAGTGGACCCCGAAATTTACCTGATAGGTAAATATGTAAAATTATTCTGAGTTATCAGAGACTATTTAGCCCGTAAATGTGAAGGTGAAAAAAGAGGTAACGGTAACGTTACCTTATCCTCTTTCTATAACTAGAGCACTCTGAAAGCACACACGTCCGACAAGCATGGCAACGTTAATGAGAAATTCAAATGGGTTCTGTAATAATGCTTCCCTTTTTATCAGCACTAAAACTTGGTCATTTAATATCAGCTTCTGAAATTTTCTTAAATATTTTTTCATTAGTTTTTGAGTTATGCTGCTGATAAGCTTTCTTACAAAAATTAGTCAAACATACAAGCAGACCGACCGATCATCACCACCATTTAATCATTTATGTTTTCAATACAAGTGAAAATTTCTTAAAATTTCATAAGGATCCGCTCTTAAGTTTTTGAGTAATGGGATTAAAAAAAAAAAAAATGGCAGACGAGCAGACAACCGGAAGAACGGGTCTTCACCAAAAGTTAATCATCTGTTCCTCCTAACATACCTACCAATACTTGTAAATTTCATAAAGATCCGTCTGTACCTTTTTGAGTTATCTAGTTGACAGACAGGTGTACCAACAAACAGTTAAACTCGACGAAATCCTAACATCATGGAGGATTGAATTAGGAAACCCTCGTTTACACTTCTACTTTTTGTTTCTAGTCTGGAGCATGGGAAAACGTTTAGCCTATTAGCTCACACTGGCCAAGTTTTCTGCATCGTTATTGGTGTTATTACTACGTGAATTAAAGTTTACTTTGGTCATTAATATATTGAGGTTTTTGTTGGAGACAGTTCAATATTTGGAGCAATATCCGTAGACTAACTCATCAGCATGCTGAAGCTATGTGCTTGTTGTCGTACATCTGGTAGCATTATAATATAAGGTATCAATTCTACAAGTGCAATATACACAGCATATTAAATTAGACAATGAAATCCATTTCTTGAGGCAATGTAAAAAAATCCTTATACAGTAAAACGCTGAGTGTATTTATTTTAGTATTTATTTCGTGTCCGCTCGTAAGGAAATAGGCGGAAAATAGGCCAGATTGCAGATTTTGACAGTAAGTAGCTTCTTCATGAAGATCGATGACCAGGCTGCTGAAGATGACAAAAGTAGGTTCTTTATCGCTTTATCTGAAGGCACTTCTTGCTTGAAACACTTCTTGCAGCTGCTAGAGTCTGATTTTGTAACTTTTTTCTCTCAGGTCACGTCGTATAAATTCAGTAGATCGTCAACGTATCACGAAAGAAGGGATGTTTTTTCACGGGCAGTAGACAATTATTTATTCTAACTTGCTGTTCTTCTTTGATGGAGCAGTTATCTCTTCATCGGCCAACGTTTCAGCTCTTCTTCAATGAAGCCACGGTGCGCTCACATTGTATATAAATAAGCTGACTAGAGTTTCATTCAAATTTATTGCTGTATTTTACTCAAGCCTTTACTTCCTCTTGTCATTATGGAAGAAGCACGTGAACGAAAGAGAATGAAGAAGAAAGAACCTGACGATGAGAGTATGTCATACTATCAATGAAGAAAATGAAAAAGCAATTCAGAGATGCGAAGATTTCGTACTGGCCTTTCTAAAGCAAATATATCGATTATTGCGTGAATTTTTCACGCACGTTCTCACTAGTAATAATTGTAATAATAATAATTTGGTTAGAAGTAAAGGTACTGTTCAAGTGCTTTCATAATCGTAGTAAAATACCCGAAAGATCAAGTAGTGTCAGATTTTTGAGTTCACATGACAAATAAAATTTTACTGAACACCGAGAATCTGTTGTAAACATAACCCGCTCTACATCTTTCTAAATACTTACAAATAATTCCACTGCAGATGATCATAGCGTACCCTCGAGTAGAAATATCCTGATAAAATTTTCTGATTACATGCGGCGTAATCTAATATTCATATGCTGATTATCTCACTCAGCGCTCACAGTCTGAGAGAAAACAATGCTATTAAAAATTCTCTTTCCAACATACAAAAAGAGCTCGGTCAAAGTTACTGATTACATCAGACGTTGCTTTATATCTCCAGGCTCATAATCTTGTTAAGCTCACAGAGATCTTCCTTTTACAAATGACAGGCCAATCGGATATAAAACATCTCGATTAACCAACTACACTGCTGATAAATGACCTATTGGGAATCAATACATCATTATCAGGCTAGTCGTTGGCCTGGCCACATGCTCATAAATCGGTAAGCCATTGCAACTGAGTGCTTTTTATTACTGCCACTTTTCTAAGTAACCGACTGTTTGCTACACGAGGGTGTGATTTACTCATGTCTACAATTACCTCCAAATTTTGCATTATGAAACGCTTCTGTTATGCTAAAACGCCATGATTACCGGAAAAGAATTTGCATCGCCACCCATCGATCGTTTTTGCTCGTGGCAGCTCTTCTATTATGTTATGGCTCATGCACTGCAGTTACCTGCTTGCATTTTTTATAAACTGAAAAATAAGAGACGATGTTTGGCAATTCCAATTGTGCAAAAGTACTGCTGCCTTCTTATTCATAAGCGTTGCTACCATCTTTTTTTCTGCAAACGCTGTGTAAAGTTTAGATAGAACATAATTACTGTTCTTCTAAGAGATAAAACTTTTCTTAATACATCCATGAATAGATTAACAAGATTGTTCTCAACACATTTGAATTAGTTATTTTCATGATCTAAATGCAGGTAAACACACAAAAAGAGTAGAAGCGAATCAATGGCCAGGTAAATATCCATTTTTCATTCTGCTCGAGTTTCTTCCCTTTAATTCACTTGTTCGGTCGTCTGCGCGTAACACTTTCAGTGCTAATAAATGGAAGAAATAGCGTAGTTACGATATGGGTTCAGAAACAAATGGAGCCACTTCTAAGTTGCCAATCTTCACCAAGGAGGCATAATAAATGGAGGTAGCAACGGTTACGGAGCTCAGGAGGCTGAAATTTCCGCAATGGCTGACGAAATGATGGACAGTTGGGAACTTGTGATTGGCGGAAAGGATTAGCTGCGATCTTGTGGCTAGTAGGGAGCGAGCAGCTATGAAAAAAGAAGTCTCTGGCCAGTGCGGCAAAATGTGGCTGTCTTTCTTCTATTAAATCTCCTTGCTACTTACAAGAAATAGATTACTGCCTCATTTAGAGTATTCTTTTCTGAAGCATAGTCATAAGAAAAATTACAACGTTTTTCACAAGTAACGGCCACTATAAACAAAAAGATTAAAGCTTAACTTTAATTTTTACGTGTGAAGGGAGTAGTTTCTCAGTAAAGAAAATGTGATTTTTCAGCGACTTCAATACAAATTTTTAGATTCAAAATCCCCATTCATTTTCAGTGGCAGAGTAAGTATTTTCAAGTATTATTCGGTTGGTTGATCAACGAGATGAAAATTGCAATTCTTTATTAGAACCGTTGAAAAAGCTGTTGCATACACTGCGGATCGCATAACGAAAAAATATGTATTTAAATGATAAATATGCACCTTGTCTGTTATCTTTTGCACAACCATGGAAGAAAGCTATATATTTTCTTTACACATTGAATCCAATTTTAAAACATACCCCTGCATTCTCTGATCTAGAAAGTGAACAACGCAATTTCTTTTTGGATTAAAAACTCTTTGTTAACACAGCGGTGCATCCGTCGAGCTGAAGCTAGAGGTCCAAAAAGCGCAATTTCTTAAAAGCCAAAAATTCTGCAAACACGCGGTGTGATTCCCGAGAATCAAAGAAAAACAGAGAGTTTCCAGTTCCACGTCTCGCTCGCCCTGGCGCGGAGCAACACATAGCCCGGCATATTTTTCAGAGATGGGACACAACTCGTGTTTTCTAGGATAGAGTGTTCTTTGGATTGAAGTCATCCCTTAAGTCTGGCGCCAAGGAATTTCATTTGCTGAAGAAACCAGCGCCGTGCGCCTGCCATGGAGCAAATGTAAGGGGTTTCCTTGCGGGAAACAGGCGGTCTGGGTCGTATCCATGCTCCCGTGTTACAGTTTTCCTCAGGGAAAAACGGATTTGCTTCGGACCATAAGTGTTTGATTCTCACGACGTGTTTTTTTTATAAGTCGAGGTAAAAATAAATGCACTAAAACTGAGTTCTGATTACGTCGCTTAAGAGTTGACGTGTTTTCTCGAAATTCAGACTTTGAAAAACAATGTGTGCCGGTTTTGAAACAAAGATCGTAGGTAAATAAATAGGAAATATTTGAATATCTAAGTAAACAAATATTGCTATTCATGTATTTTTTTTAATAGATTGTGGTAAATATAGGGTGTCCGACACTTTTGTTGCCAAGCTGTAACGTATGGTAGCGATCGTCGAAATGAATACTTTTATTCTATGATAGTATGGTATAAAATGCATAGATAAAGAGTTACAAGGACTTGAAGTTGGACAGTTATTAAAAAAAATGACAGTTATTGAAAAAATTGTGGTGTATTACATTTATTCCTAATGAAGTATTACTAGAATTATTGGAAGATGTACCTTTAGCTGACATCAGAAGAATGTGTTTTCAACATGAAGGTGCTCCTGCACATAGGCAATTATTGGATGCCTGATATCATAATCGCTGGATTGGTCATGACGGTCCCTTCGTGTGGCCACCAGGATCGCCTGACATTACACTTCTAAATTTCTACTTATATGGATATTTGAAGAATCTGACGCATGAATCACCGATTGAAACACTGATGGGAGCGTCTCTGCAACAGAGTCGGCGATTCATTTTTAATAACTGTTCAACTTCAGGTCCTTGTAACTCTCTAACTACACATTTTAGACCATACCGTCATAGACTAATGATGTTCATTTCAACGATCGCTACCTTATGTTAAAGTTTGGCAACAAAAGTGTCAGAAACCCTGTTTATTTAAGTATGTAAGAAACAGTACATAATTATATAATAATGTACCAAGATTAAAAAATGGTATCTAAAAACATATATATATGTAAAGGATATAATTAAATGGAATTATTGCATATCTGACAGTCAAAAGTAGCTGCTAGCTAATAAATATCTTATTACATAAGTTACATAAATATACATGCACCCACCACGCACAGGAATTTTTTTGTGCATATCACGAGTCTATTACAGCGATGTTGCTTGCCAGTCTTCTTATACATGAAGCCTAATTGTGGCCCAGCATTAACTACAACGCATAAGTAATAGGAAAACTTTCTCATTGAAATTACGTAATTGTAAGTAATTCAAAATATGGCACACTGTAAACGCATTGACGGTAAAAATTTTTACCGTAATATCTTTTGTTAATAAAGAGAGGGAGGTGTTAATATGAGGTAGTATGTCAATGATAAGAGTACGATAAATTTTCGTAATCTATTAATAGAAATAAGGGACTCGTCGATATTAATATCTATAAGAAAAAAATTTAAAAACCTAACGTTATCATCAGCAACGATCTTGATGCTCAAACTTTTCAAAAATTAGCAACTGCCCACAACTGTAGTTTTGATGCAAACTTTAAAGCATATATTTCCTTCTTGCACAACCTGGATCAGACATTTTTAGAACTGCGGTGGCGACCGGTCCTTTCTATGCTTATTTTGGTCAATTTGGTTCTGAAACGATCGGGCTTAAATGATTCGAAGCCGACGGTGCACTTGGTACCTGCCTCTTCCGCAGAGATAAGTTGGTAAAAATTTTGAGGACATTTCCAAGACGTTAAGGAAAACTCCGAGTGAATTTAGGCATCGCGATCACCCTCAATTTAGAAGACATACTCTTTGGAGTAGCAGGAATTCGAAGCACTTTTCGTCCCAGGAAATCGTTGACAAAATTTCGCTTGAATTCCTGTTATTAGGGGGAACATATTTCGAAGCAGGACCAAAAATTGGACGGGTTTTCCTTCAATGGATTCGAGCAATTTCTGCTCTCAATACTTCGGTCAATGGAGGCTGAACGTTTCCAGTTTTGCTGTAAAACTCGCCTGGAAGTTCAGTTATTCGGAAAATGATGCACGTCGGACTTTGCTGCCTCGGTCGTGACATTCTTTTCATAGCAATCTCGATAATTTGGTCATTTTCTCGCTTGGCAGTCTCAGGCAAAAATATAAAGGCAAGGTGGGCAAGATATTCATATTTTATATATATATTCCCAGAAGTGAAACATCACACGTGGCTTAGAAGATGGTAAAGGCAATTTGTTATTTCGATTACGAAAGATTTTGAGATAGCAGTGTGCTGATGAAAATATATATTATAAGAGCTACTAGCTGATAAATATATTCATGCATGGCTAGCACAAGACCCTTGAATATGGAAGAGAGCCAAGAAGATGGTCAACCAGACGCACTGCCTTCCAGAAGAGCTCATTGGGTTTGCATTTTCGCTTCGTAGTGTAAGTTGCTGCTAAGTATTAAATATTACACAGGGATAATGAGTTTTTTTTTTTCGCTAGCTGCGTATTAGTAATGTTATATTATTGGTATCTTGTAATTAACTAGTAATTTTCACTAACGCAAATGTCCAAATATTTTAAATTCATTTAACATTAACACACATTTATCTAATTGGTTTTGCACTTGAATCGAGTTATTTTAGTTTAGTATGTCCTGCATGAATTCAACAAAGATATTATGCATACAGGTAAATACTAGTTTACTTGATTGTGCATTGCGTTACTAAAACAGATTCAAAACAAGTTTAGCTGATCCACCTGATTTTTAATGCAGTCCGTATTTTTTAGAGCAATATTACCTGGCTAAAATTTTTGTACCATTTCAAAATATCTGTTAATTCTTTACTATTTTGCACAGACTAGTATGTAACTGCTGTTGTGCGTGTACGCGCCCGCAGGTGCAGCCGGAAGCTGGAAACAAAATATCATTCCGCATCACGCACTTTGAATGATCTGTAGTGTAGGTTACATGGGTTCTGCTATCTCTGGCACAACCCGATGTGGTGTAAGGATAAGCGAGGCTGTATTGCGAACAGTGGGAGCGTCTACCGTTAGTCTGTATGATCTCAGATAGATGCTGTCCGAGTTCAGCAAGTAAGTCGTCGATTGTTGTGGTGGGAGGTTGTGCCTTGCCACAGGTTGGTGCGTCAACAGTGGGTTGTCTGTGACCGTAAGGAATGTTGCTATTAGGAGTCCCACCACACGGAGAACTTATGAAGCACCATACCATTACTTGGACCTTCGGCACAACTTTCTTTTGTTTCTCTGAGCCTATATCTGTCTCTTCTCTGTGAGTCTCCTTCCGCTAATAGCTCTTTTTTTCGCAGCCAGCCTTCGTCTAGCTGATAAAAATGCAGATGTAGGAACAGACACGGCATTCTCCGACTTTTATTATGTGCCATATACACCAGATCTGTCCGAGCCCATTACTTCGGTCAGTTGCTGTCTAACTGTTGAAACTCATTAAGACAGGTATCAAGTTTAAATGAATTAGTGCTTCCGCCTTGCCTTAATTAGTTACAAACCTCACGTAAATTCAAATTTTCGCCTCCTAAACCGTACTCGTTATTGAATAGTAATATTTCATACTTAGTTGGAGACTCCTACCTGGACAAGAATAAAAAATAAAATCTCTGACTTCATTAGTTTACGAGTAGCAGAGGCAAGTCTGTCTGTGGGTATCTTCCCAGGATTTTCGGAATTTGCACTGCGCTGTCAGGCATTTTGTCGGGAAGGTGTGAACACTTATTTCGGAACTGTACATAGAAATCGTCTGAGTATTGTAAAGGTCTCTGCTTATTAGGACAGTATTTTGTACAATTGCTTAGAACTGGGTATAAATATATACATAAATGGTCATCAGCTAATGTTTAATTTCTGAGATAAACTAAAAGTTCAAGCTGAATCCCGTTTCTGTGTTCATTTTATATATATGTTGTGCCTATAATCATGATAAAAGCTAAAACCCGCATTTAGGTTTATTCCAACATAATTAGTTAATAGACGCATTCATGTAATTCTGAGTTAGAGCATCTAATGACAACTTCGTAGTAAAAAGCACCAATGCAGTATTTGACATCTAAAACTTGCCGGAATACTGCGGCAAGTGTTATATACTGGGGATAAGAAACAGCAACTGGTTATGAGAATTGGCAGCAACAAATTCAACTCTCTGTAGAAATAAAAGGCTGGGCTGAAATTGTCCCTTCACATACACTTCACAAATCTAATTCGATATATAAGCATCGAACGACGTCAGCAGTGCTCACTCTCCATGTTTCCTATTTTGCAGTAACTACTACTAATTATTTTGTGTTCTGTTGTTCTTCCTCTTCCCCAGTTTGCTGTGCCAAAGTCTGTTGATCCAGTGAGAGATCACCCTCGTTCATGGGTTCCACGTACTCTCGCCACACGCAACATATGTAGGTAGACATTTGACGTCAAGGTTAGCCATAACTCAGTAGTTGCCAAAGGCCGACAGTTGCCCATGGCTAGGTGTTGAACTAAAAAAAAGGTTATTAATTAATTTTTTTCAGACAGATGACACCCCAATATTTATGATAACATCGCGCTAGCAAATACTGAAGCTTGTTTGACTGTGCGACAAACATGAAACAGGACTTCCAGTGAATTATCCGATTTTAAACACTGGCACCGCCGGCAACATCCTTGCGATTTACAGTAGGCTTACATATTACTACACTACAGATGACCTTGACGCATCATAATAAGAAATATATGCACAACTATGAGAAGTTACTGATGCAATATTAATCAATATTACATTATATAAATTACTTTACCCTGATACCACTCTATTAAAAACCTAAAATTATTTTATTAATTGGCAAATCTCCGGCTGCGGCACACGTAACACACGCTGGAATTGCCAATTTTTTGAACTGTATTGAATTGTACTTAGTACTGAATTTATTACAGTGTAGCACAGGTTTTAAATTTGTGTAACGAGCATTCGTTTCAATGTTGAAATTATTTATTGTAGGAGTACCTTTGATGTGAAAGAAGTGTTCCTAGAAATGCTCGTTAGCTAGACATTGCTAACATTTACGCTGCTATTTGTGAGATACATTTAGCAAATTTTATAGTAGGAATTCTATGACGTATTACATCCGTTCTTATAAAAACAGGTAGTTTTGCCACTGATAGTCTGCTAGACGGTCTGCTTTGCATCACTCAGTTATCATAAATGATTCTATATTGCAAACTGCTGATAATATTAGTCCTAAAATAATCGTTATATAAATCCGTTCGCATAAACCTTTCTCAGAGAAATGACCATGCATATTGTATTATATTTATGAACATGCTGGCAACTGAAAGATTTGAAGGGATTGAAAAAGTCATACTTGGGAGCAACTTACTAGTCATTACAATATATTCCATTAATTATGTTTCTGCATCAATAAAAAACGTATAAAAAAAGATGAGTTTGCTACTAATTCTTTTGTTTTAGAAGTATTATTAAGTCGCACTGTACCTAATCTGTATATATATATTTGATTTGTAAACCATATGTAGTTCATACGTGTGCAAAATACTTCAATGTCGAAACGTTTTGATATATCAAGAAATATTTCAATAATGCCGACCGTGAACATCGCCTTACGGCACCTACCGTGGCATCATAAAAATTCATATAACAAACTATGTGAAAACTCCAATATTGAAAGAGTTTAGAGCATTGTAAATATACCAACCAAAATTTCTTTATCAACGAATAAAAATGTAACCATTAATGTATATTTTTTAAGGCATGCATGGCCCCCTCTACATGACATGGCCTGATATCAATCCATATATTCTAACAATTGCCAACATGAAGAAAATTGAGGTAGATGTCACCATCATTTAGTGGCGTTAAAATTGTCTCGATAAGAAAAGTCAGTAAAAAATTCATAAAGTAAATTGAATGACTTTCACGAACACGAGCTCCCTGCGGCAATTGTCATGCGATGTTGCCATAAGAAACAGGTCGTTCCCTCTGACCACTATCACGCAATCGGAACCTTGCTATGTGCGTTCTCAATTCAATTGTTATTGCGCAGTTATTGCTGAAGGGCATGTTCTATTCACCCCTCTTTCATCACTATTCGTTTATCCTGTTATAGCATGAACTTACATAGTTTAATTACCTAGGATGGAGCTTTAGGTGTCAATTGCAAATATATTACGCTTGAGGACGCCGAGGACTCAATCTCAATGAGCACATTAGCAATTATCTCTTGAAGTTTGATCCAAAATGTAGACTCCAAGATCATGATTGATTCCCAATCATATTAGATTATGTGAATAAAAGTGGGCGCAATGAATTCTTCACATTTTTTTATTTGCAACATCAAGCATTACTGATAGCAATATATAGTGTATGGCAAGAGGTCTCACCAACCTTTCATTCTTGTAAATTGGATTTGCTCTAAGAACTGCGATGTAGTATCTTCTTACTCCCAAAATTTGAACAGGTACAATGTTCTTTTATCAAACAACTTAGGCTGCCCTATACTCTTATTAATTTCACTGCCTGTTTCAACATTATATTCATTCTCGCAACTCTCAAACAAGGGACATTATTATTGGTATAGGTAGTTGTTCAAGGGGGTCTAAGGAAGAATCAAGAATATCTTGGTCAACTCCCTTATGAAGAATTCTTCTGGTTGTTTTGTCATTTGCTTATCTTACGGATTCCATACAAGGATCTTATTATTTCATTGCTGCCATCATATTTTAGTTGAAATGACATAAGACTACTATTTCGCCTTGGCGTTTCTTCGATGTCGTTGTTTTCAAACAATATTTGAGTTACAATGGCTGTGTGCCTCGAATCATAATACTCTTGCAGCACATTATCTCTTCCAAGAGCAGTAAACATCGCACATCTAATTTGTTATTATTTTTTGTGAATTAGATTACGATGCATGCTGCCATCCATCCACCCTTTGATGATTTCAATTAGACCAATGCCAGTTGTTAAAAAAGAACATTCCTATTTTATGATATTTTCACCTCCCAATTCTACTGCGGAAATCGCATTTGCGTATTATTGTTCTTTCTAAATTGTGTCGAGTGTTTTTACGAAATTTAAATCTCCAATATTCGTCTCATCTGGTCATATTATTTTATACTAAAAATAAAATTTTAGTTTAATTTTCATAAGATAAGCAAGTTTCAGGAGGACTTTAAAATGCTTTGTCTAAAGAAATTGAACTTTCCTGGTTGATCTAGACTGTGGGCAGATGCGATTTAGAGCTCTCCTTTTGTGTATTTGTTAACTTCAGTGTCTGTTTTTCCATGATATCTTTATTGACGGAGGTACCGGGAAGTAATTCTTCCTTACTTTCCCAACAATTCACGTTGACGACTCTCAACATTTTTTTTATCTTCCAATGCATTGAATTTCTCCCACTTTCCAATAATGCTTCCGACAGTGATTCTTATTTGATTAAGATCTGTGGGTATTTTACGAGAGGCATTTCCGCTCTTACGATGATCGATGATATGTTTTCCCAAGTTCTGGGATAACTCCATTGATTTGTCCACTGTAATCAACGGATGTTCCAAAGCGTTGGTAGCGGCGGCCAACAGAAGACGTTATCACTTCGTTAAGTGTTGCGACGTTTTCTTTTGTGTAGCATATACAGAATTCACAGAAAAATCAAGATATAAAGCAGAAAATAAAAATTATTGGGTTACTACTAGTTTTGCGTTATAGAGTCTTTATAAAACATTATTTTTACTAAAGCTTCTTTCATTTTTTTCACTATTAAAGAAATTAATAATAAATTAGAGTACTCTGAAAGCGTATACCTCCGCCAAGCAAGGCAGCGTTAACGAAAAATTCAATTTAGTTCTGAAATTCTGATTATTTTGCATCAGCACTAAAATTTGATCATTTATGATTTTAGCATTTTTAACAATTTTTCTAAATTTCGTAAAGATCCATTTAAACTTTAGAGCTATTATGCTAACAAACATAGAGTCTAACACAGAGGCAGACTAAAACACTCTGAGAGCACATACCTCCGCCAAGCAAGGCAATGGCAATGAAAAATTGAAATTTGTTCGTTCTGATACTAAAATTTTCTTTATATCAAGACCAAAATTCAGTCCTCTGTGCCTTTTGACAGTTATAACAACTTCTGTCATTTTCCTAAGGATCCGTTCATCACTTTTCGAATTATGCTGCTAACAAACATTCTGACAAACATTAGTCAAAGACACAAACAGACCAACCGATCATCATCAAACTTTAATAATTTACTTGATTCAGCATTACTAACATTTCAAGTAATTTTCATAAAGGTCCGTTCATAACTTTATGAGTTATCTAACAAGCATGAAATCAAACACACAGACACAGAAACAGACGAATAAACAGAAAGTCACATTTACTGTTCTTGATATACCGAGCACTTTATGCAAATTTCATAAAACTCCGTCTCTAACTTTTCGAGTTATGGCATTGAGAAAAAAAAATGGCCAGAGAAACAAACAAACGAAGAGACGGATGAACTAATTTTCACCAAAAGTTAATCAGCTGTTCCTTCTAAAATACCTAGCAATCTCTGCAAATTTCATAAAATCTGTTCATAACTATTTGAGTTATCGTGTAGCAGACAGATAATCAATCAGACAAACAAACTCGACGAAAATATAACCTCCTTGGCGGAGGTAATAAGCTAATGAACAAACAGATCGTCACAAAAATTTCGTCATTTACTCTTCGTAATATATCTTATACGTCGTGTAGATGTCATAAAATTTCGTCCATACCTTTTTGAGTGATGGCAGTACTTAAGAAAAAAGAGGCAAACAAACAAACGGGTGAAAATTTGATCATCTGTTCCTCCTAACATACCTAAAACTCTCTATGAATTTCGCAGAAATCTGTCCATAACGTTTTGAGTTATTTTAGTGACAGACAAAGAAACAACCAGACCGAAAGACAAGCATACTCGATGAAAACATAACCTCTTTGGCGGAGTTATTCATACACACTTTAGAGGTTAACAGGATCTTGCAGGCCATGGTCAATAAAGGCTGCCCCCATGATGCTACGTGTACAAGTGTTTATCAGATTTGCTATGTCCGGTAATCTCCAATTTATTCAATATAAGTTTACATACACGCGTTTTCCCAACGTGTTTGAAGACGGCGAGGGTTGTTCCTGTTTTTAAGAATGGTGATAATAAAGTAAACAATTATAGACCTGTATCCACCCTGCCCGTTTTGTCAAAAATTTATGAAAAATTAATGTATGGTCGGATGTCTGAGTTTTTGGCAAAGTTTAGTATTCTATGTGAACACCAATTTGGTTTTGGGACAAATAGGAATACCTCCGATGCTGTGCTTCAATTTTTAGATTTTGCTTATGACTCACTAGATAGAAAAAATGTTCTTTTGACGGTGTTTCTCGATTTTAAAAAAGCGTTTGACACCGTTAACCACGATATTTTACTGNAGTAAGACTCCTTGCTTATTGTTCTACACTAGTGTACTGAACATGTATTGTAATAGAACTATTGTATGAATACCTTCCTACGGGGAGAAATACAAGATTTTGATTTGATTTGATTTGATTTGTGCGCTCATAAGAAATAAAAGGTGTTTCTTGGTGAAACTCTCAAAGTACAACAGGCGGGGTTGGACTCCATTATCCCTATATATTTTACTACGTGTCAGAGATCACCTTTGTTATTTTCGTTTGTGGTAATACATTAGTTACTTGTGAGCCTCGGAAGCTGTATGGCCACTGTAAGGCCCAGATGAATACGATTACTTCAGTTGATTAATTATGAAAACAAAATGAAAACAATATTTATACGCAAGCCTCAAGGAAAAATATGTAGGCAACTCATGAATGCCAAAAAGTTACATGCTTGCTTTGTTGAGCGTGTTCAAGTACTGGTCGTATCTGTGACGCGCAAGACGGTTTCTAAAATTGCATAGGAATCGGTTATTTGAGAGACTACTGCTGTTATGGACTTATGGGGTATTCACGCTTTTTATATATCTTATGAAGTGATAATAATAATAGATATAATGATGATGACAATTATAATAAATAAATAATAATATAAGTTGATAAGTAACTTACGGGGTGGTGGCCTGGGGAGCCACAGGCGTGGGCAACAGGAACAGACTCCAGGCTGCTCAGAACAGGGCGCTGTCGCTCATGGCCGAACCTCGCCATGATTTTATGACTATTGATATGATCATTCGCTATTTTACTCTTATAAAGCTTTTTAATGTCATTAGGCGAGGTTAACATTTGCATCTCCAAAGTAAGATTGCGTTAGGGCAAACTGATCACTGTTATAGAACTAGATTCAAAACCGTCAATAATCTGTCTATACTTATTTTTAAGAAATCTGATTCTCAAAAGTCATTCATCTATAGGTCTGCAAAATACTGGAACGATCTACCAACTGAAATGAAAAGTATTGGAAATACTAAACAATTCAAAGTAGAATTAAGGAATCTGCTTATGGCAGTTACTAGAACACCAGTACCGTAGTGCAATAATTATTTTGATGGCCTTGCGGCAAGTTTTATTGGAACTGTTTATAGTACAAATAAATCATACGGGTTTGTCCTTTTAATAGCTAGTGGGCGTGTAGGTGACCTCAACCATTAGCTAGGCCTTCGGGACGTTTCTCTTTCGTGCCCACTTTGCTTCCTTCTCGATTTCGTGCTCCTACTTGCACTTGCTTTATCTGTTCTTCCTCTTCTTTCCCGACTTGCTGTTCCCGTGCGCGTTGGTCCTGTGTGGTGAGAGCGCCGTCGTGCATGGGTTCCCCGTTTCTCTTGGCGTGCTGCGTGTCTCTTGCTCTTTCCTCTGTGGTGTCGTTGTGCTCGGGGGCGGAGCCCTAGACTTTCTAACTATAACTAACTCACACTAGTCCATGTCGATGTGCATTCTTTGTCTACAGCATTTGTTCGTTTTTTTTTAACTCTTGACTAGTTAGGTATTTTTTACTGGTTTGCCTGAATAGCAAATTTGCTACCTATAGGCTTGACAGTAATCATGGAATGTGATTTTTCATGTATTCTGTCCGTTTAATACGGATGCAACCTTTGTACAAAAGATTCTTTTGTAAATGACTGTCAATAAACTTATTATTATTATTACTTTACTGTAACAGTTAAATCAAATTGAAAGCTCATGTTGCCGGAGTGACTATAACATAATATATTATATGTAATATTTATACGTGGCACTGCATGTGTATATGGATACAGTAGAATCTCAGAGTAACGCTTCTGCTTCTCAGGCCAAAGTCCGAAAAGACGTCGAATTTCTCTTAAATCAGTGGAGAATTTGATTTACGAGCTAAACGAGTTACGGACTCAGTCGCTGAAACGAATTTAGGTTAGCTCGTGGGTTACGGATCTGCTATAGTGTGTTACAACGCATCAACGAAGTTTCAGTTAATGAAATAACTATATCTTTGAGGTTTTCCCTTAAGGCTCCCAGCATCCAATATAATATCATAGTTTTTGGAGTTTCACTGACAATTGCTGCTCTTCTATGTAGGTCACATAAGCACTTAGTGTTCGTAACACGTCTGTCAGTATTTTGTTACCACTTTGCCTTTACGGAATTACAAAACTTAGGCTACTTACTGTCTTATTAAGTTAAAAGTTATTTATATTTTTACTCATAGGTTCTCATTTATCACTAACTATAGCACTGCTTTCACTCGAGCAGAACGCAGGTATTTTTCTCTATGATATCAAAGAGATCTCTCTATTCGTAGTCAGCCTTAAAATTGAAGCACCCAGCCAGTATTGCCTTCACCCAAATGCATGTAATCCTCTATAGCATATAAGAGATAGTCTCCTTCCATGGCATGTCAAGCAAATCTCTATTTTCCATCGGCACTTTTCTAGCACTTGCTATAACACAGCAAACTGTCACTGAAAATATGTGACACTTTAGGCTTTTTTCAGAAGGTTTTCTTCCTTGCGATGTCAAACAAACTGCTCTTTTCCGTGGTCAGTCTCTTAGTACCTGCCATAACCATGTTTTCACTCAAATTTAACACTTTAGGCTTTTAACAGCCGGGATTCTCCCGTGTGATGCCAAACAATCTTCCTTTGTTCGTGGACAGTCGTCTCGGAAGTTTTTGTCAGGAGTTTTGATCGATAAATTAGCTTGGAGACAGAAATGCGACTGGAGATGGGCAGATGGCGTGTTTGGTTGTGATGAAACTGCCGTGATGATGCAACCACCGTCCCAGATACACAGAACCATATGGGACACACCATCGTCCAATAGATGAAATTGCTGCTATGCTCACGGAATGGGGATCAAATGTTTACCGGAAGATCAGGCGCTGCCCTTTGTGTTACCTGCAAATTTCAGGAGGCCGAATCAATGAACTTTACGCTCGCAAGAAGCCTACGTCTGGCGTTGGCTAAGCTAAAGTTGTGTTCTGCACACTTGGAACGGAAATAATAACTTTAGCATAAAATTGACCATATCTCAATTTTACGCAATCAAATTTTCATGAAACTTGAAGGGAAATCGGGACATTTTATGGCAACCGTGTTGAGTTTGTTTGTATTTTGCTGTGTCTCCTGATGGAAAACTCTTTGCATTTTTCTCTTTTTGAGGTGAACGACAATAATAGCTTCTTGTATATTCTGCTAAAATAGGACGTGGAAAAGCTCTAACTAACGAGGAGAAAGAAATTATCATCAAATAAACTGCTAAAGCTAATTCTCCCGATATTATTGCCCGAAAAATAGGACGCCATATTGACACAGTGACAAGATTCTTGAAGGACCCTCCACCACGGAAAAAAACGATCAGATGCTGGGCATTCAAGGACTGTTACTGATAGAGACATAATTAATGTGGTTCGTCAGCTACCTAAAAGACCTGGGCAAACAAGTAAATAAATTTTGTCGGTTGCTGGGCTGTCTGAAGTGCCTAATACCACAAAAAAATACATCCTTCGCTCCGTTACTTCCCTCAAATTCCCTCTGAAATTGCCTCCTCTGATCCCAAGACATAAAATTTTGAAGATGGAATGGGCATAGAAATACTTGAAGATCTACATGAATCATGTTTTTTCACGGACGAAACCCGGGCATCCCTAGATGGACCTGATAGGTGGAGGTGGTGTTATGATATGGACTGGATCAGAGGGGATCAACTTTTAGGTACGGTTAGAGTACCTGATGGCGTGAAAATTATATCTGCATCATATTGTGACATGTAAAAGGAGGCCTTGGTCCCATAGCTGGATGACATACCACTTTCGTTGCTTCGAAACTTGATTTTCATACATGATAATGCGCCTTCTCACACTGTCCGCACTACCACAGCATTTCTGGACTCTTTGGGGTTCCATGGAGAGAAAATGATGGTTTGGCCACCGTGCTCACCTGATCTAAACCCAAGTGAAAACTTCTGAGCCCTTCTGGAAAGGGAAATTTACTCAGATGGAAGGCCGTACAGCTCAAAATCTGTCTTGTGGGATGCTGTTGCTGCAGAAGCAAAGACAGCTCCACCTTCTGTAATAAAGAAACTAACTGGCTGCATGGATTCAAGGATTATTGAAGATATTACACGTCAGGGGATTCATGTTGGCAAATAAACTTTTTCAGTCGTTATAAACTTTTGATTAATGATTTCTGGTTTCATACATATTTATATCATTTGTGTCGTTCATTTTTGCTCCTTTGGCGTTACAAAACTATGAATGTTTTGTTTTGTTTTCTTTTTAGACATGAAGCTATTACCGCCGCTCAGTGAAATTAGTAAAATTGACCAAAAAATACATTCTTTTCTAGAACCAGCACGGTTAGTCAGTTGAAAATTTACCGACACTATAAGCATCATAAGTTTAACTTTCTGTGAAATTTTCACGGAAATTTGTAGCCAAATAGTCGAGATGTGGTCAATTCCGCGATAAAGCTATTGTTTCCGTTATGAGTGTATTACGTTTGATTAAATAGTAGACATAGACTA
Organism: Parhyale hawaiensis; assembly: GCA_001587735.2. Classification (NCBI taxonomy): domain Eukaryota; kingdom Metazoa; phylum Arthropoda; class Malacostraca; order Amphipoda; family Hyalidae; genus Parhyale; species Parhyale hawaiensis. The sequence goes on along the minus strand of LQNS02000141.1, from coordinate 18,745,592 downwards.
AGGGGCTCATACCAACTGCAATTTAGCTAATTACCTCCGCCAAGAATGCAAAGTTTTCTAAGAGTTTGTCGGTCGGTCTGCTCGCACGTTTGTCTGTTATGAAGAAAGCTCAAGACGTTATGGACGGATTTTCATGAAATTATCAGGAATTGTTGAAAAACTACGAGGAACAAATTAACCAAATTTTGGTATTTATTTGCTGGTTGGTTTTCCTGTTTACCTTTCATTAAAAATGGTACGAGAAACGAATGACTCAGTTTCTATGGTAATCTATTGTCCACTTGGTTGCTTGTCTCTCTATTTGCCTTTCTGCTTCGCAAAGCGGAACTCAAAAAGTCATGGACGGATCTTCATTAAACTCGCAGCAACTCTTAGGATTATTAAGAGGAATATATTATAACCACGTTTTGGTCATGATATGTTAGTCCGTTTCGTTCTTTGTCTTCCTGTTCATCTTTTAGTTTGTAAAAATAAAACTCGCAAACTTATGGATGGAGCTTCATGAAATCTAAATCTACAGGAGCTGCTAGATATATTACGAGGAAATGTTAAATGAAGTTTGGTGCTAATCAAAGAGAAATATTGGCTTCACGACTGATTGAATTTTTTCTTAACGTTGCATTGCTTTGCGGAGGTATGCGCTCTCAGAATACTTCTCTAGTTGTAACTGAAATAAGAAGTTTCAGTAAAATGACTTCAAGTTTAGATTTAAGAAAATGACGTTTAAATCAAAAGGAAGGAAAGCTCAATAATTATTATTAAACTGATAAAATAATTCTGGAATATTCGTATTGACAGAGAATTCTGCTCATTATAATTGTTGCCCCCTGCTAAAAAAAATGGGGCGAGCATCGGCTGCGATTGTATTATAGACATATCAACATTATAAGGAATTATGAACGCAGTAAATTTCAAAATAGTACACTGGGTAATACAAGTCAATGGAGTATCATCAACTGTCTATTTGACTATAGTGTACTAGGTTTCAGATATATTTCCATAGAATAAGCTAAGTAAAGCCCATTTTCATATTTAATACTGAGTTCCATGTTTCCATGTAGTATACTTAATTGTAAACTTCCCATACTAACATCACTGTAAACAGCTGGCATTTTTTTGACGTTTCATTGGTAATTAGCACGTATTTTGTTGAAGTTTCGATGAGTTGCCTCCAGGATTGACTTGGTTGAACAGTGGCGGGTCAAGAAAAGTGCAGTCTTTTTCTAACTCCTCTTAGGCCTGCTAAGGAACGAGTAAAGCTATACCTACTATGTACGTACGCGACAGAAAGCAAGGGTAGCAATTTTAGTTACAAACTTGTATTGATCATGTACTCGAAATTTTAGACAAATATTTTCCTTTCGATAGGTTGCAAGTGACGTTGGATGGACAATGAAAAGCAGATGATGGTCCTCAAGCTATTGGTACATGAATGTAGATTAATTCTAATGAAATATTAATTGAAAAAGCATAATTGACTGTATACTTTCGTACCTGTAACTAAGAAATCATATACTTTGTAAAACATTTTAATTCTACCGTAGCACAGTAGATGCAAAATAATTACTTTATATAGGTACCGACTTGGAGCTCATTTCATGAAATCCCACTACTACAAGAAGATGGAACAGCGCACAAGTATTTATTTTTTTTCTACGATGATGTTAATTGCTGGCAGTTATCAAGATCGATCTTGAGATACTCTGACACAATGGAAAACGTAACAGTTAATTACAATTATGTATAATCAGTTTTAACCACATAAGATCGAGGCTTGTCCATGCGCAGAGGACGCTGTAAATACTGTAATTTTGTTTGAGAAACATATGTTTAGTTGATGGTTTGAGGGTTAACACCTATTTCTAGTTACCGTATGAGACTTTTAGACCTACAGCTGTACTGATGACGCTTTTCGTACACCCTCCAATATTCGCTAATTTCTATAACTTCTTAAAACCTAATGCTTGTACAGTATTAGATACGTGAAAAGAAATTCAAGAGCAAATTTTGCAAAATTAGTGGAGGCAGATGAAATACATAAAAAACTTACATTCTGAAAGAGTTAAGACAACATGACAATCGGTCATAGAGTAGAAATAATGCTGTATAACCATCATAACAACCAATAGCATCGATTGTTTTTATAACTTCCCTGTCATTTTGTATAGTTTTTGAAGAGATTCAAGCGCGCTTCTGCAGGAATGTTATTCCATTCCTAAATGGCTTTCCGATCTGAATGCTAGAAGTCCTTTGGAGGTTAATGATTTATCCTCACTTTTAATTTGCGTCAAAGCTTTCTAAAGGATTGAAGGCAGACTCATAGGAGGTCCTAATAAAATTGTTACATTAGTTTCCGGAAGCCAATGCAGTCGCAGATTTAGACGTATGTTTGGTTTGTTATCTTGCTGGAAGGTGAATCTTCTGCCTAGAGCAAGACTATGCCGCTACTGTTACGTTTTCCTACGAAATCTTAATGCAATCAACACGCTTCATTATTCCTTTCGTCGGAGTTAATTTCCAGTCCCTCTCAAGCAGAAAGCATCTCAGAACCACCTGCGTACTCAATTGTTGGTTCGATGTTCTAGGGAAGAAAGCTGCAATTCTCTTGGGCCGAATCTTTTTGCCAATTCAGGTAAAATCAAACTAATTTTCAGTTCATCACTGACTGTGCTTATTGTTAAGAGCTCTGTTCTTCGTCCAAGTGAGTTTTGGAGATACATTTGCTGCTTTAGTACGGTTGTTTTCTTAGCTGTTTGATGTTTTGCTTTATAATTTACTTATTTAGTTATCAATATGCTTTATTTAATTAGAAATTTTTTATTTTCTAAGGAATTGAGTTACAATGAATTTTAAACTCTTTCAAGTAATATCGGGGTGTACATTCAACTGCGCTGGACTAAGGTAGTATATAGTCATTCCCTGAAAAGAAAATTCTAATAGTGAGGCACATACTGAACTTTTTTACTCTTTTACTCCTGGTTGATATTCATCGCTTACGAAAAAATTTATATTGGTTCGTGCTGAATCAATTAAGTTGGTAATTAGTAAAGCATTGCAGATGATTCATTACATACTGTAAAATATTACTATCCCTACGGGACCGAACAAAATCTGGATCTGAATAGTTTTGTTCGAAACGTCTTCCATGTGCAAAGCTCGAAGTTGTAGGTTTAATGTACTACTATATAAGAAGCTGTGGTATCGCAATTCGGCCAGTTAATTACAGTAAACGGCTTACACACACACACACACACACACACACACACACATATATATATATATGTAAGTTTTTGTTTGAGTGTGGTAATTGTGTGAACGAGTGCAAGAGGAATTAATAATGCAAATAAAGGTAATAGTAAAAATAACAATAATAACAATAATAATAAGAACAATAATAATAACTATAAAGATAATAATACTAATAATAATACCAAAATGATAGTAGTATTAACACCAATAATAATACTATTATTAATAACAACATTAGTTTATTGTCAGTATTATTGGTATCGTAATAATTTCCAACAGTATTACTTTTATTGTCTAGCATAGATATAGATCATCTCTTATAATGCTTTTGTTACAGAAGTTCTACACATATCCTTAGTATATTATATCTCTTGCTCAAGTTCCCTCTCATTACCAAATTATATTCATCTATGCCTGTCAGTAAATATTACCTGTATCTATATTAAGCGCTCAATACCTCCTTCCTCTTGTTAACCATTAACAGAGAGACGCGCATGTCAGTCAGTGCACATTATCAGATTAAAATTATGAGCTCGGCATCTGTAATTCTATAGCGAGAAATTACCTTGAAAAGCCTCCTGGAGTTGCATTTTTGCCGAAGTGCAGCGTGACTTGATCTAACTTACTGCATTTTATGTGAGGCGATAGCGCCTGGTGCAAAACACCAGCAGCTTGTAATTGATAAACCTGGACAGGGAATTAAAAGTCGGATAATGAACTTGGCTGCAGGAAAAATTGCACTTCCAGCAATGAACGCTGTAATAGCCTTATGGGTTTTACGCTCGGTTGGATCGTTGGTAAAGAAGAGAGAGAGTGAGAGACTTGCATTTCTGGCTGCTGAATAAAACCTGAACCTCATTACCCGAGAAAAACTGCTCATATGTACCGCGGCTAGCGCTTGTGTTGCACGATGTAAGAGCAAGGACATTCTTACTTGCGCTCTTTGATACTGGAGGAATATCAGGCGAGGTGAAGGTTGTGTTGTGCACGAGGCGTGTGCTTAGGTGTTGTTGTCGCCAGCTGGTTACCTTCACTGTGTGCGAAAGGTACAAAATTATTTTGATCTCATATCCCAACTGAGAGATGCACATACACTGGTTCGTACAATAGATCAATGCCCGATTTAGCCAGGGGAATTGACCGCTGCAGTTGATTAGAGATTAACAGAGCTATGGCACCAAAGACGGAAGGCTCACGTAACAAGTGCGACCCCCCCAGCCGACCGTGTCCATTGCTTGTCATGTCAGTGTCCTCGCTGTGGATTGTAAGTGTCAGAGAAGCTAACCTTGCTATACCGAATATTGTAGAACTATACAGCTCTTGTGAGGAATCGAACGCACGATCTCAAGAGCGGAAGTGCAACATTCTACCATTGTTAACTTACGTAACTACTAGGTGAGCAAAAGTTAAATGAATCATTTCTGGAAATAGAAGCTGCATCAAGTCGTAGCAGCATATGCTATGCGTTTGGGGATAGTGCTGCAAATAAATATACTGCAAGGCGTTGTTTCCGAAAATTCTAATCTGCAGATTTGTCCCTCTGCGATTAGCTTCGAAGTGGACGACCACAGGTTTTGAATGACAGAGTCCTGCAAGCGACCATTGAAGAGAGATCTAGACTAACATGTGGTGAGCTTACAAGACAATCTAACGTTTCCGATCAAACAGTTAGACTTCACATGCACTACCTAGGTAAGACGTACAAACTGAGCAAGTGGATTCCTCACACATTGTTGGAAGTCCACAAGAGACAACGAGTGGCAGCCTCAGTATCGTTGCTTTCTGGCCATCGTACCGCATCCATATTCAATTAAGTGCTTACCACTAAAGAAAAGTGGGTTTTGTACGAAACTCCCAAGCGTTCCAAACATTGTTTGTCACCCCAGGATGTTGTCCTGGGCGGTCCTGCAAGACAGCCTATGCACCACGCAAGATAATGCTTTGTTTCTTGTGAACAGGTCGTCAAGTGGTTCATTAAGCGCTGCTACCAACGGACCAAACGGTCTTTACCCGCAGCCATTGGAACGTGCCCAGCAGGCATTTAGCCAGAAGGAACCAGCGCTGGTAAATCGCAAAGGGGTGCTTGTCCTCTATGACAACGCCAGACCACATGTCGGGCGGATGGTCAGGGATACCATAGAATGAGTTGGGTGGGAGACTTTGTGCCATCCACCTTATTCGCCTGACCTCGCGCCATCCAATTACCACCTCTCCCACTGCCTGGAAAATCATCTTCGTGGTAAATCCTTTACCAATGAAGTAGATTTGAGCCAATACCTCGCGGATTTCTTTGCGTCCAAACCCCAAGTTTTACCACAAGAGGATAGAAAAGCTGGAGACCCGTTGGCAGAAGGTGCTGGATGCAGATAGCGATTACTTCGAAGACTAATTATAAGTTACACATACCTACTCTGAAACATTTTTTTCTCTCATCATAAGCGGACAGAGCTTTCTTTGTTACATTGTAGTTCAAATAAAGGTAAAGGTAAAGTCAACTTCGACCACACCCTCACCTGGGATACCCATATGCACTGGTTTGTGCGGCGGGTATAGGCCCACTGGCCCCAGATGAGTAAGTGTAGTTGCAGTCGACCTCGGGTCACCAAGAACTATGGCGCTAATTTGACGGAAGGAACAAATGACCCGCGACCCCCCCACCCCTTCATCTGTGAGGAAGATAAGTTCCACCACGGCGCAGTGCATGCACACAACTGCCGAGTCAGCACACCTTTTTATATATATATATATCTGCAAAGAGCTCAAGTGCCTGGGATGACCTCGAACCTGCAAGCGATACAAGGTGTTAGAGCTGCGAACGGAAGCATGCTGCTACCTTGACGTTCATAACACGAGCGAGACCCTGTACAAACTTTTCCATGGTATCCACTGCATTTAAAAATTTAATAATAACTCGTTTTATAGAATCCTGGTTTACTTGGGTAGAAGTATCTAAAGAATTCATCTGGTGAGAAGCAAGTTTGCTTGAGTTAATTATTTTATTTTTTTTTTGGAGGGGGAGGGGGTGTGTTTGGTCCTGTAGAATTTTAAGCGCTTTTAATGCCATCTTCTTTCTCTCTCGCATGCGCATTTCAAGGATATTCGAAATTGGTAGAGCTTTTTATTCCTTGTAAAAAATATTACAGTTATATATGAAATCGTTGCTTCTTTCTTCCTCTTCTCATCAACGTTTCAACAATACTAGACGTTGAAATCGCCTTTTTCCTCTTTCACGCAAAACTTTCAGCTGTGCTTGGGAGTGAAGTCTCTCTTTACCGTCTCTAAGTTGCTAACCTTGTGCGATTTTTGTCGACTTTTCCCTGTTGCTTCTACATTTTAACCGGCTATTCCCCTAACCGTTCTTCATACGATGCTGAGCCAAGTTTCACCGCTTTTTTTCGATATTTGTTGACTATTCCCTCTTACTTGTAAAATTTTCCTGTCTCTCGCTTCAGTAAACGTTTACTCTCGCAAGACTGAGTCATATTTCATTGTTTTTTAAATATTAATGGCTATTTTCCCCTACGTGTAAAATTTTCCGGGCTCTCGCTTCAGTAAACGTTTACTATCGCGATTTTGAGTCAAATTTCACTGCTTTTTTAAAATATTTGTTGACCATTTTCTCTTACTTGTAAATTTGACCAGACTGTTGCTTCTGTAAACGTTCCCCTGGCACGACTGAGTCTAGCGAGGGAAGAAGATGGAAGGCTGCCGATATACGAGGATACTCGCGGCGTAATTAGCGTTGTTTACGCGTCTATAATGTTCATGTATTGCTCTGGAATATTGTCCGCATAAATTGCGTTATCGGACTACAGCCCTGAGTTATTGCACAAGTGCATCACGGGTGTGCCGGAGACCAGGAATATTGCCTGCGTAGACGCAGCCTGCTCGGCCTTAAGAATGCGTCTAATGAGAGTGCTACAGCACTAATTAATTCTGAATAACATGTTAAGCGCAATCTTATTAGGCTATCTTGGGAGTTTTTAATACGATGTACTAAAGGCAGTCTTGTCAGGGTTTCTTAGGACTTGTTAATATGACGCGTTGAGCTCAATCTTGCAAAGTTGTCTTAGGAGCAATTTTTTTTATGTGATATGTACAGTATTACCTCAACTACATCGACCAAAGACATTATATTTTTATCGAATCTGTGTGTTTATCTGTTGGTATATGTGTTTGTCTGTCACCAAGATAACTCAGAAAGTTAAGGACTGATCTTCACGAAATTTACTAGGATTGTCGGGCATGTCAGGAGACACAGATAATTAATTTTTGGTGAAGATCACTTCGACTGTTTGTTCGATTGCATCTTTTTTTCTTGGTACCACAGTTCAAAAAGTTATGGACGGATTTTTATGAAATTTATATGAGTTGTTATGTACATCACGATGTCTAAATTACTAGATATTTGTGAACATCAGTTTGTCTCTTTGTTTGTCTCTGTGTTTGATTTAATATTTGTGAGCAAAATAACTCAAAAAAGTATTGTACGGATCTTTATGAAATTAGCATGGATTGTGAGATATGCTAAAAAACACAAACGATCAAATTTCGGTGATCATCGGTTCGTTCATTTGTGTGTTTGACTAATGTCTGTCTAAATGTATGTTAAAAGTATCACTCAAAAGTCATGAACGGCTCTTCATAAAATATGTAAGAATAGCTAGAAATGCTGAGAGACATAACTAAATTTTGGTGATGATCGGTTTGTCCGTTTGTCTGACTATTGTTTGCCCAAATGTTTGTCTGAACATAACGCATGAACTTACGGACGGATCTTCAAGAAAACTACAAAACCTTTTATTGCTGTCAAAAGCCCCAAATGACCAGATTTTGGAGCTGATAAAGAGGAAATCCTAGTTTCAGAACCAAAATGAAACTTTCTTTAACGTTGCTTCGGTTTCTGAGAGGTACGGGCTCTCAGAGTGCTCTAGTTAATATGGCGATAGGAACGTGGAACCCTTGTACAAAGGTGTTCCCACATAAGATCAACGCACTCGAGAGCATCAAATCGGGAAAGGAGAGGAATAACAGAGAAAACGCAGCATCTGTAGGATTATAACTGCAGAAACAAGTAGAGCTGGCTAGAAAAAGTCTCGAAAGCCTAAGGCAATTTACAGAGTCCTCTGGGAGCGCTGCTTCATATAACAAAGGATGGGAGAACCTAACTGATCTAACTAACCCTATTTGTCTGGCCATCCTATGCCTCTTGAGGGGATACTACTTATAATCTTATTAATTTATTTTCGGAGCAATTTTACTATCGTGTTTTAGAGTGTCATATTATTAGGCTATTTTAGCCCTTCAACTCTCATAGGATCCATACCTATCTCACGTAACCTATTGCGCCAATCTTGCTAATATTTGCTATGATTTTGACGTTACAAGGTTAAGAAAAATTTCCTGAAGTTTTGTTCCAATAATCTTGAACGTAATTGCAAGTTGCATTTCGCTTCATATAGTGTAATTTTTTAATCCTTTAGTGTTTTACATTTGACCAGCTAATTGTGAAGAAAATAATATTTTATCCCAGTAACGTTATAAGGACCAATGAGAGCGTCGCTTCCACATATAAGGAAGAGCGTTGTTTGAAGTGTCGTTCATGAAGTAAACTGGTCTCAAAGCGCCATAAGTGTAAGCTGAACCATACTATTTTAGTTACAATTTTTTAACAATCTTACGAGAACATTGGCGATATAAGGTGTTAGTCAAAAGCGTGACATCTCTAAAGGATGCCACTTGCGGACACTCATAGCTCAGCCATAAGAATGAAAAGGTCAGAAACCGCAATATTCTGAACTTTAAAAAAAAAAAAAAATTCCCCGCCCTAAGAAAATTTTCAGCCGCCACAGCAGCTGATAAACGACTTCAGTTTTTTGAGCTGCGCAGAATTTGGTTCACACGTCTGGAAGTTCCCACCTCCTCATCCTCATACGCCACCTGGTGTCAACTGCTTTCTCTGAGCTTCAAACAATACCAACGCGAGCTCGAATGCTAGACTGGCAATGGGATCTTCTAATTCACTTAGTATTCACTTGTCTGGAACTTTAAATGCGAGTTTTCGATTCGCTGGGTAAAGGTTGCTTGATCACGCACTGTAGGGTGTTGGACAAGGGGCCGACATTGAACCAAGAGGCTTTACTTGTCCGGAACTGCAGGCAGCAGCTTTCGCAAATATCCATGGCAGTCGAGGAAAAGATCGCTCCCTAGCAAATGGCACTAGCTATCGGATCCGTTTCAGAAGGTGAAACCCCTGTGTCAGAAAGTGCTGGGAAGCCGACAGCTCAGTGAGGACGCACCAATGAGTCACCTGGCTGATGAGAGAATGTTTTAAAAAATATGTTTTTATAAATATGTACACGACGACACACAAGGCCTCAGCTGGCAGATCATCTAAATCTTGCTGGCTTGATTTTTCCGAAACTTCAGGTAGAAGCACTGATATTTTCACTTTTAATCATGTTATAAGCGTTAACAGCAACCTGGTTAAGGCCTGAGACGTCTGAAAATTCCATTTACAAAGTAAATTGTGTTTTTGAGTGTCGATTTTTTACGGCTCATGGTGAATCACGTTTCATATTGCAATAATAATACTCTCGGTAGCGGGACTAGAGACTACTGAAATTATCCTTCAAGGTTGTGCGTTCGCATCTGCCAACCAGACAGCCGAGTTATTGTTGCGTTTTCCGTGTACTAGGTTAGGGTCTGGTTCCCGGAAGCTGCTGCGGGAACACTGACCCTATCCAGAAATGTACCTATCTCGTGTGTCCGAGGACGAAGTCCAAGTGACGTTGAATAATGCATATATCACCTCAGGTGGATGGTCGGGAGGTCATAGGTGGTTGAAATAAAACTCTTTCATCGCTGGTGCCATGGCGTTGGCGATCTTTGGTTGACTGCAGCCGTACACTCCTCTGGAACCCGTTGGCATATATTTATAGGATGAATCAACCAATACTTGTGGGTTTTCCAGTTAGAGTATGCGGTTAAGTTGACTTTACCTTTGATATTTAAACGAGCTGTTAGGCAATGAAAAACAATTTTATTGTCCCAGTCACGCCGCTCGTAGTAATATTATCTATAGGGTACAGGCACCGTTACAAAGGTAGCCATTGTACCTGTGACGTAAAGCAGATGTCCGAAAGCCTGTGCTCCCTTGACTGCGTGTGGCAATTTTATAAATTTACGTGCAACTATTTTTCTAATAGGAATTTCTAAATTGACCTACTGAAGCCTGACCTTCAGTGTGCTCTCACTAGAGGATCCTACGAGAAGGTAACTTTATATTATGGAGTTAGAGCTGTCCCCATAATGAGGAATTTCAGGGTCATACAGTAAATTTATATACAACGCACGTGTCGACAGGGCAGGCAAGGAAGACAGTGTCTACTTTGATAGAAATGTACTAGTTACGGTAGTTACATTTTTTTTTTCCTGTGTGACAAAGGAAGCGTATAATCCAAAATTATTATGGTGGTTATAATGAAAACAATGCAGTTGCCCCTCTGAAATTTCTACATATGCTGGCAACTATATATATATATTTAGATATGCAAACCATTGAGACGATGTTTATAAACTTGTCTTCATACCTAGCCGTACAACCATTTTTTTAAATTCCACGAATATTTTCAATTCACTGAAACAATGACAATACTCCCTTTATCTAACTTTCCAACTAACAACAGTAATTAACTAACGGAACTAACGTAAACCGTTTAAATGCATACTATAGTACTCAGGCCTTAGCAAACAATACCCAGTAGTCGTTGCTTTAAAACTCGGGTCTCACGCAAATTGTTGGAACGAGCTAAAGTTTTTTTTTTTTTTTTTTTTTTTTTGCAGAGCAGCAATCAATGAAAGCTCATTTTTCCCTAACGATGACACTTAAGGTTTCTGTTCCCAGCGAGAGAGCTTTGATGCGCGGTTAGCCTTGTAATTACGCTAATGACTGAGTCCTAGAGTTCTCTTAAAAAAGGGGAAAAAATGTTCAGTTGCGGGACTTGCCAATGTTAAAAGAAAGATGAGGGAAATTAAGCTGGCATACCACGAGGCTTACAGCGACGAATGTTTTCCGGAGTCAATATGGGAATGTAAAATAAAGATGTAGCCTATTATATATTCAGACTATTTTTTTCATACAATGATCAGCGAATGCACTTGAAGTAGCAGCAGGTAAAGAAAGTATGTAATGAAAACCGTTGTATTTTTTCTCTTTATTTGTTGAGGCATCTAGAACCTTCACTTCTAGAATTTTTGGTCTTTCAGCATGTGATCTATCATTTGATCAATGGGGCTACCTAGAATTCTATTAGGGTGCAGCAGTTGAAGCATTTGCATAACTCATTACCCACGCAATCCGGATTAGGAATATGCTATTGCACAATGTGTTTATTAGTGACAGTTGCTGATGAGTTCGAAAGATTGTAGTCCAATTTTTTTTTGCACTTTTTCAGAACGAGCGAGAGGCTTGTCAGGAACTGGCTGGCCTTCAGACTTTTCAGAATATTTGAACACGAAAGTAAGAAGATTCAAGATAATTCTATGCGCACTGACAAACTAAAAATGAAATTTCCAGGTCTATTATTGTTTACTTGAGAACTGCAAGTCCATTTCACACAACTAAAAAAAACAGTTTCTTATAAACATAATTCAATTTTACGTAAATGATTATAATCAATATCACACAAATTGAAAATCAATTTCACATTAATGTAAACCAATTTATCACAAACTTCTAACAATCTTCTAAAAGACAAAAACCTATTTTCGAGAGTTACAGCCCTATTATTCGAAGCTAAATACATTTCAATCTAGAGCACTCTGAGAGCGCATACCTCTGCCAAGCGAGGCAACGGTCGCAAAAAATTTAAATTGGCTTTGAAACCATAATTTTCTTTGTATGAACTCCAAAATCTAATCATTTGTGTCTTTTGATAGTAATAAAAGCTTTTGCAATTTTCTTGATGATCCGTTCTTGACTTTTTGAGTTATACTGCTAACAAACGTTATGGCAAACATAAGTCAAACATACAAACGAATATACCGATCTGCACCAAAATTTAATCATTTATGTCTTTCAACATTACTAACAACCCCTTCAAATTCCATAAAGATCCATTAATTATTATCTCCACCAAGGAGGTTATGTTGTCGTCGTGTTTGTCTGTCTTTCTGTCTTATGTTTGTCTCTCTGTCTGACACCAAGATAACTCAAAAAAGTATGAACTGATTTGGACGAAATTTACTGGATTGTTAGGTATGTCAGGAGAAACAGATGCTTAACTTTTGGTGAAGATATGTCCATCCGTCAGCTTGTTTGTCTGCCTCATTTTTTTTTAAATTAAATAACTCAAAAAGTTATGGGTAGATTTAAATGAAATTAACATGAGTTATTAAGTATATAACAAAAAGTAAATGATCAAATTTTGGTAATGATCCGTTGGTGCTTTCGTTCGTTTATCGCTGTTTCTAATTTTATGCTTGTTAGCACAATAACTCAAAAAATAAAAGATGGATATTTAGTAAATTTATTGGGGTTGTTAGTTATGTTAAAAGACATAAATGGTTAAATTTTGGTGCAGATCGGTACGTTTGTTAGCAGTATAACTCAAAAAGTTATGAACGAATCTTCAAGAAAATTGCACAAGCTGTTATTAATATAATAAAGCACAAATAATTATATTTTGGAGTTTATACAAAAAATTGTGGTTTCAGAACCAATTTGAATTTTTTGCTACCGTTGCCTCGCTTTGCGGAAGTATGCGCTCTCAGAGCGCTCTAGTTTTTCTTAGTTATTGTGCTAACAAGCATAAAACTAAAAACAGCTACAAACAAACGAAAGAACCAACAAACGGATCAATAAAGAATTTGGTTATTTACTCTTTGTTATATACCAAACAATTATGTTAATTTCATAAAAATTCATCCATAACTTTTTGAGTTAGGGCATTGAGAAAAATGAGGCAGACAAACAAACAAATAAACAGATGGATATATTTTCACCAAAAGTTGATCATCTGTTCCTTCTAACATACCTAAAAATCCCTGTAAATTTCGTCGAAATCGGTTTAGAACTTTTTGAGTTATCTTGGTGACAGACAGAGAGACAAACACATAGACCGACAGACAAACACGACGAAAACATAACCTCCTTGGCGAAGGTAATTATACGATATGCATTTATTTGCAGTAAATACATTTAACTGCAGCGATATTCAAACAGCAGGAAGCATCTGAGCTAAACATATGTATATCTCCTGTAATTTATTATTCATGTAATCAGTAACGTGTATAAATATGCAGCTTTCAGCAATGTTATATATCAATATTTTCCTTAAATTTGAAAAACTTTCAGTCAAGTCTAGAGATGAAATGGCTATTTCCTCTCCAGCTTGCAATTATGTTTGGGCAGTGAAATTCGAAAATTGCCTTTCTGTAAGCCCGTGTATAAAGCTACAGCTTAATTTCATTCTACATGGTATGCGAATTTTTTTCAAGATATGAAAATTAGTTTCCCCAGAAATGAAATATCAATTTCACAGAAGTAAAAAAAAAAATCCCTTTCGCGTATATCCAAAAATAATTTCCCGCAATTGAGAAATCATACGTAAGTCAATTTTATGCTAATGAATAATCAATTTCTGAGGAGTGAAGTATCAAATTTCTCACAGATGTAATATCAATTTTTCAGGTATGAAAATTTAATTTCACCGAATAGAATATAAATTTATAAAAGATTTTCAGCTTCTTACAAATGAAGCAGAAATTTTTCACGAATGAAAAACCAGTTAAACGTATAGAAATATAAATTTCCCTTGATAATAGTAAACTTTGCACAATTGAAAATATGCTTTCTTATCAAAGTAACTCCATTATCCGAACATAATTTCAAATGAATTAGACGAAAAATACATTTATTTTTCATATTATTTCTACAATGATTAGTTTTGACTTCCCCCTCTAGGCTAAAGTCAATCTGACAGCGGAAGAAATAAAAGGGACATGCAGTATGTCGATAGAAAAGCGGAGTTCATGCAGGGAGGTGGTCCCGTACAGGCTCAAAGCGAGTTGGAATGTATACTCCCGTCTTCTGCACTTGTGGTAGGAGGCGACTAACACAAGGTGGACTCCAGCCAAGCAGCTTGCCTATCTTGAATCCCTTCTCATTGGTTACTTTTGTGGCTCCCAAGAAGTCAATGTTGTTCCGTAAAATAGTGTTTTCAGTATGCTTCACGTAATCGGGTTGCTCCTAACACCTGCAACACAATTTGAAATGGCAAAACCCTAGTCATGTTCGAAATTCTGGACAACACAAGACTCAAAAATCTTTCCTTCACGTGTCAACCGCACATACACTAAATCCTGTTAATGCAGAGCTGCTGTAGCTAACTGCTGTCCCTGCTATTGCAAACTGTAACTGTTACAGGCGTCTATGTACAAGCGAACACGAGGATACCTAAGCAACAGTGTGAGCCACTACTCATGTGTCTGCGTCCGGGGGGCACAGACACCAAACTCGCACGCGCTGTGTACGTACGCGACTATTCTGTGTACGAGCATCGCTGTGTGTGCATGCCTGCGTTCACGTACGGGTGCTATGCTGCTGTGTCTCATTACCACAAGTCGCTGTACATCGCAGATTAGGTAAGGTTAGGCTAGGTTAGCTAGGTAGTGGTTATGGCAGTGCTCTTGGTTGTGGTAACGCGGCAAGAAAGCTTATTTGAACGCACGCACAGCGATGCAGGTACACAGCGCGTGCGGGATTGCTGTCAGCGCGGCCGGGAGTCCACCGTCCATGTCGGTACGGGGTTTAGTAGTGTTTGTGAGACTCTTGCCGTGGGAGGACATGCTTTACTGCAAGCTGTGGACTTCCACAATTTTAAATTAGAACAACTTTTTCATGGCCTGTGCTGAAGGTAAGCGGCAATACATGATTGACGATATGTAATTATTTCAAATGTTGTAAATTTACAGAGATATCGTCATTAAATCGCCATCCTGCACGAGCTGGCTTAAAGTGACGCATTGGTAAAATAAGTATTGTTTTGTCAGTTATAATTTCAAATTAGATCCCATAATTATTAATTCGAGTGTGAAAAGCCATAAAAACGAGTGAGGCAGTGATTTTTAACCATCTTAGGCACTCTCCAAGCCCACGCTATTAAGTTAATTGCAATGCCACACCGTTAAATTACTTCTTGTAAAATTGGATCAGCCCATGGCTTGGCGTACTAAACTCTGGTGTAAAAAAAAAAACCTAAACTTCTGTGCTACCACTCAGTGTTTTTGGTGAAACTGAGTTATTGGAACACGTTTATTGCTTCCCTCATGCAGCGGAAAGCATGTTAAAAGTGAATACATATCAACGCACAAACGCAATACATCAAATCCCGAAGCGAAATTACTTGGAAGAGTTGCATAACAATATCGGGATTCACTCCATGTAAACCAAATACTATAGGAGGCATTAATGGGGAATCACGCCTAATAATACAAGCACTTATTCTGTGCAAAATATCAGAGCTTGAGACATAACTAGGGAAAATAGCATAAAAACAAATGTATCTGTACTCATTGTGCATAACTAACCACTCATTTAACATAAAAACACACGTTCTGCATAAAAACACTCATTCTAAATAAAAACACTCATTCTATGTATATTACACTGAAAAGTTGCAGGAGACACAAGTGAGACTGGCTTATCACTTCCTACACTTATTAGATTCCCCCAATACGGAGAATTTTACCCTAGAGCCACGAGCAGTTCCGCCGAAGCTGCCAACATTAACAGCAATCCCTAAGAAATGCCTCGGCAATCTTTTCAGCTATCCAGGCGATCTGGAGACGATCTTCTTCCTGGGCTCCTAGTCTCATTCTCTATTGATCATATCCATCGCGGGCGTCATACTGGAGCTCAATAAATGATCACGGGGCGAGCGCGGACGAAAATAAGCGTTCAGTGGACATCAAACACCACCGATGCATTTGCATGACCAATAGCCCGGGTGTTGTGTAGTGCCTTCATTTTCCCTGCATGATGTTCTTGATGGAAGACCCTTGATGCTTTGATAATGCCGCCTAAACTTCATTGGAGATAGTACTTTGGTGAATGCTGATATTTTTGTCATGAGCTAAGGGGGAGTTTTTTTTTTTTTTCGGAGCCATCAGAGGCTTTGGTAATACCCCGTAAATTTCGTTGGGAACAGTACTTTACTGAATACAAATATTGTTGTGATGAGAGTAAGGTGGAATTTTCTTTGCGTAGCCAAGTGCTTTGATATCGCCGAGTACGTTTTGTTATGGTCAGTATTTCAGTAGTAGAAAATAGTGTATTTTGCTTGCAAGCCGTTCATGACACCCATGATGCATTGATATCGCCATGTTAGTTTCACATCGAACAATAATTAAGCGGGACGAAACTATTGTTCCTTTTCGTCTAAATTGACGAACTTGATGGAAGGCGCGTGTTGCTTGATGTTGCAGCGATTGTTTTGTTGTTGATAATATTTTCTGGGAATTCCAAATAGCGGGCATGCCTCACCTTGTGAAGAAAAACGCCTCTCTCCTTATAGCAAATTAGTTCTTGGCTCGAGTTATCCCAGTTTATGAAGAAGATCATGCAATAAATCTGAAACTAACAGTGAAGAAAATATATGTGAAAAGTAAAAAAAATGACACAGTGTAAATGTTTCGATATATCCTTCATCCTTAGCAAGCATAGTCCATATATAATTTTCATCCGCAAGCGAAGTGAGAGAGATAATTCTGTTTTCAGATATATAGTATATAAATTTAAGTATATAAATGTGTCTGTCCACCCAAAAACTGGTAGAAAGATTTGAGCGATGTTCATATTTTTTTGCAGGGTATGGTGGGGTGACCTAGATGTGACCCATTCCATAAAACTAGGCCTAGCTGGCCATCAAAAATGACTTCGTTGAATTTGCCCCCCGCCCCATCACTGCGGGTGATGGTCTTACGCCACGAGGCATCCTAGTCAGCACAGTGATAGTAGTCGCTAAGGTGAGGCACTCTCTACATTAGTAACGGTTATTTTAAAAATGCAACTTGTTCTTAATGAAGGAGTAGCGTGCCTGTCATAATAATTTAGCCTCAAAGCTCTTGCGAGCTTTTCTTCATGGATCACCAAGATGCATTAATTCTAAAAGTAAGTTTCATTGGGTATTCTGCCAGTGTATACAACTTTAATGCAGTGGCCGCAAGAAGTTTTCTTTACGAAGCACCTAGATGCAATAATTTGGAACGTAAAGTTTTGCGTGAACTTTGTTTTACCAAAAAGAAATACACTTTGTTCATGTTGTATGCGAGTTCACTATATCCGCATTCGTTCTTATGCGAATGGACGATATTGAGACGACACTTTTTACAAGAAATTCGCTGCTATGCGATTTACTACTTCTGCCCGGGAGCCGCAATAGAATTTTTTTTGTCTATTTTACCGTGTTCTCATATAGATTTCTATCATATACCATGTCTGTTGTGTTTCAGCGGTGCTTTAGTACTGCATTGTTATAAAAAAGCGAGATTTGCTACTTAGGGAGATGGTAAAAATTTGTCAAGGAAAATAGCCAACCACCTTTACACAATGCAGAGAGATTCGATATGTGCGAATTCGCATTACACGAGCTTCCTGCGTCCATCGCGTACAACCCAGTCGGAAATTTCTAGGCATTTATTGGCTGCTTAAGGGTAAATAGTGAACGGAATCGGATAACATCGGATAAACACCTAAAAATTTCCTATTGGGAACGAAGATCAGACATATTTCATAGTTGTGCTCAGATGAATTTCTTTTATAGGAGCTCAAGGATGTTTCGATGTTGCACAACAAACTTTGCTCTTACTAAATGATAGTTTGTAGAACTTATTATTGGAGGCAAACGAACAGCTTTAGCAGGGTAATGCTTCTGACGCTACATCAATGGTATTTTTGTATTTCGAAAACCATATCATCGGTTATCATCATTATTAAAATTCTACTCTAGGGTCTCTATGGGTAGGTGATGAAAGCCAAATGAAGGCTTACGCAACACCAGGAAGCCCCAACTGTTGCTAAGAAAGATCCATCAAAAATCCGTTAACAATCTGTTTAAAATGCTCCCTGCAAATCCACACAACTTAACGCGAATCCCGGCAAAAAATTCCGGGCCAAAACGGATAGAAACGGCTACTGGCCTGGCGAGTTCGCTGCCCAATAATTTCAGATATAATGGTGCGAGCGTAAACCGCAAATCAAGCAACGTCCTACTTTAGGTACTTCATCTACCCTGGGATGTAAAACTTCCAGTTATCTCTAATTCCATGCTCATTTTTGGAAACAGTAAAAAAGCAGACATTATCGCGACTAATAAGCTCAAATTCGTTTTTTTTATAATTGCAAAAGCGTCCAGTGATACTATTAGGATTCCAGAATCATGAGATTATATCATAAATTGGAAAGAACGAAATTAGTTGACATTGTAGATTGAGAGTCAGGGTCAGTCCTACTTGATATGCGGTGTACGTTTCGACAGGTGTATATTTCATTGCATGCCGCAATCCATGTAAGACAATCTATCAAGTTCTTGGAATAAAAGTTTCCGTGACTAACTAGAACTTGACGAGCTTGAGCATCGCCTTAATAGTGTACATGCATCGTTACTAATTGAAACTCATTCAAAATGAAGACAAACCTTCGAAACGGCACCTTCTGTAGTAGAAAAATTGCATTGATGGCAGACATTTGAAGTAATTCTTGTAGACAACATAGTATTTGTCTAGCCAAGTTAAGCTACGCCCGCGGCAACGTATTTTGAAGGGTGGGGAGAAATCTCGTGTTTCGGTTTACGTGTTCAACAGGCTTACAAACTTCAACTCCCCACGTCTACCGCTTAATATCCTGATAAAACGAGTAGTAAAATCTTCTACTTTCACTTCCTCCCTGCAATATTCATGACCTACTGGCATAGTTGAGTCTATAGTGACAACATAAGCTCTCAGACTTACCGCGTCTATCACACAAGCTCTTGCGCAAGAAGAGTGAAAACATCTTGTACCTTTACAGAAGCGAACCTCCTCCTTTCAATATTCATGATCTACTGACGCAGCAGAGTCTGTAGTGACAACACGAGGCCTCAAACTTCCTGCGTCTACCACAAACTGGCAAGGAAGAAGCCCACGGAAATCATCTCGTCGCTTCACTCATTGCTATTCCGAACAGCGTCTTCTGCTCGGCCTTTAAAGGATCCTCGTCTAACGATTGCTGCTTAGGCTAATGAAGTAGTTTCCAAAGAGCCAAGTTTGGTATGGTCGGTACTCCA